>CAUYUJ010001464.1:10000-100936 GCA_963575745.1 Prorocentrum cordatum | reverse complement strand
GGGCGGCGCGGGCGAGCGCACTGCGAAAGAGGGGCTCGACGCGCTGCAGCAGGCCGGTCAGGAAGCGCGGGGGGCGGGTCGTGCGGGTCGTGGCCGGGGGCGCCGGGCGAAGAAGCGCGGTCGGTACGGGAATGATTTGCGGGCCGTAATTCGGACCAGATGGGCGCCTGGGAGGTCGTCGGAAGGTGCCGGCCTGGGCGTCGCGGAGTCGTTTGTGTTTGGATCAGCGCCAGCATCGGAGCATTGGGAGATTCGTCCGAAGGCGCGTTTGCGCGAGCGCTGCGGAGGGCATGTAGACCAACGAGCGCGTGTTGCTGCAGGGGACGTACACCAGAAGTGCATGCTGCTGGCGCTGAAGACGGTGCCGCTGCGCGTGGCGAAGTATGACGTGCAGCTGCGCGCTGCGTCCGTGCGGGCCGTGCAGGCGGCGCAGGCGATCCTGACGCGCATGGTGAAGTTTACGTGCCACGAGTGCCAGGAGCGGTTCCCGGCGTTCCACCCTGCCTTCGAGCCGCCGGACCAGCTGGCGGATGAGATGCTGCTGCTGCGTCGCGGCGGGGACGGGCTGGCTGCGTGCAGCACGGAGGTGGCCGAGTGGGACGAGGTGCCGCCGAGCGACCCGCCGGATGGCTTTGCCCTGGAGTGCGCGGGCGTGTGCATGCGGTGTAGGCGGGATCTGGACAAGCAGGCGGCGGCCGCGCCCACGGAAGACGACCTGTATCAGGTGGTGGGTCTCCGCACCGCGCAGAATCACATGGACCCGTGCTTCCGGTTCCCCTCCGATGACCTGCGCGACCTGTTCGACCAGGCCACGCTCACGGAGAGCCAGCTCATTGCTCTGGACCACATGCAGGTGCATCTGGCCACCGTGTCTCGGACAGGGCTGCGCAAGTTCCGCAAGAACATCATCTCGTTCCCGCAGGATGTGGCCGGGTTCGCGCGGCGTCATGAGCTAATGAAGGGGTACCGCGTCGGGGATCGCGTGAACTCGGTGCGCGGACCTGGCGAGCGCCCCGACGACCCGCGCCGCCCGGAGCGCATTGCCGCGGGGGCCACGGACGAGGAGCGGCAGCGCTTCGGCGTGGACGTGTACGGGCGCCTGGTGTTTCCCGGTCGGGTCGCGGAGGTGCTGCTCAGTGGGGAAGTGATCATCGACTCCGACCATGGCGGCAGGGGGAGGGAGCTTCAGGAGAACGTGGAGCCGCGGGTGATGCTGCCCTGGCACCCGAGGAAGGTGCCCTTCAGTCTGATGCTGCGGCGGAACGTTGGTTTCGTGAAGGAGGTGGTCGAGGGCCTGCACGTGCGCTGGCGCTACTGTGGGCACCTGCTGCGGGCGCTGTGCGCGTTCGCCGGCACGTGCGGGCCCTGGCGCCTGGGCGGCACTGCGAATGAGCCCATGCACAAGTACTACGACCCGCGTTTGTTTGATGTGCTGCCGGACGACGACATCATCCGGTGCTATGCGCCGAAGGAGAGCGACGACGGCGCCGTGCTGTCGGGGGACGAGGCGGGGGAAGCCGAGGGGCCCGAGCCGGTGACTCGGGCGGAGGCCACTGCCAGGGATGCTGTTCCGTGTGGCGTCGACGTCGTCACGCCGCGGCAGTTTATTGCCGCGGGCTTCGACGTGCACTTCGTGGGGCCGCGTGACGAGGCTCAGCGCGGGGCAAGAGTCCGCGACGGCGACGGCGCACAGCGTGGCGACGAGGGCGGCCAGGACGCCGCGGGCGACGGTGGTGCCGAGGAGGCAGATGAGGACCAGTTCGATGTCGGGGACGGAGACGAGGCCATGGCCGTCGATCACGATGTGTTCAGTGCTTGGCTCGAGAAGGCGCAGTTCAGGTACGGCGGGGCTGTGCAGCGATGGTGGGCGGTGCTGCAGCCGGAGGCGGAGGGCCATTTGGAGGGGCTGAAGTTTGGTGATGACGAGACGACGGAGGACCTGTTCGGGCGCTTGCTGGACGCGGCGCGGGGGGAGAGCAAAGTGGTGGCCGTGCAGAGGGATCGGGTGCCCGTGGAGTGCGTGTGCGTCGATTTCCTCGTGCACTGGATGGGGCCGCGGGTCGGGGGGCCGTTCTCTGACCCGGGCGGGGGCGTGACTCCAGAGGCGGTCCTGGACGATGTGATGCTGGAGTTGGCCATGGCTGGCAGGTTCGTGGGAGCTGCTCAGGACAAGGATACGGGGTGCGTGGAGGAGAATTTGCCGGAGTTTGACGAGGACGAGGAGGTCGCGCGGACGGGGGAGCGGATGATTTACGGGTGGCCTGGCCAGAGTGACGACCCGATCCCGGCGCGTTCTGTCGGTCGCTTCGCGAGGGCGTTCCCGTTGGAGTTCCCGATGGGCATCGGCGACCTTTTCGAGGACCGCCCTCGCCGGGTCTCCGTGCAGGAGTGGGTGCAGCACCTGATGCGCTACCGCACCGGGCAGTTCGTTGGTGGTCCGCGTGGGCAGCGCGTGATGTGGGCCATGGTGAACGTGCTGCTCCTGAACGAGGCCCGGGCGAAGGGTTTCGGCGTGTATCGGACCATGTACAGGCGGGCGGGGCTCGCGGTGCAGGGCCCGAGTGTGATGACCAAGGGTGGGCTTAGGCAGATCTTGGAGAGCGAGGACCGTGTGCGGATCCTGGTGGGTCAGCTGGCGAACGTTGGGCGCGACGTGCCCTCGACCGCGATGCATTGGTCCTATGAGTCTAAGAAGTTGCAGAGTACTGTGAAGCACCTGTCCTGGCACCCGCCCTGGGTCGAGGGCCCTCTGGCGGACGGCGCGGAGCATGTCGGCAGGCGGTTCCTGCGCGAGATGGACCTGCCGGCGGGGAACGGTCGGACTCAGCGCAGGCGGCCTCTCGTGCCGGATGTTGTCGGGCTCGGCCGGCACCCGTCCATCTGGTGGACGCAGAATCCGTTCTACAATGCCGCGTTTGACATTCAGCGCATGGGGGGAGGCCGGGGGGCGCGGGCGGCAGGGGAGCGCGCTCTCGGGGATTGGGTGGGTGACGGGCGAGAGGAGCGCTTTCGGTTCGCTCGGGACAACCCGGACCTGGTGGCGTACATGATGGCCCTGCGGGTGGAGCTGAACATGCGGATGGTGATGCCCGCAGTGCTGCCGCACTCTGAGCAGTTCAAGTACATGGCCATGGCCAGGGCCGAGTGTGGCGCGGGAGGGAATCTGCACTACCACGGGTTCAGCGTAGGGTTGCCGGGGCCCGAGGTTGCGCGGGTGCGTGCGGACGTGGACGGGGAGGGCGACATGCTCCCGCCGAGCGTGACCAGCGACTTGGCGGCGTGTTTGCCATCGCTGGAGGCGGGGCCGATGGCTTGGCCCCCGCAGGAGCAGAAGCGCCGCGCCGCTGCTCTCGCGGTCCTGGAGCGGGTGCTGCGCGCCGCTGCCGGCCGGCCAGGCGCGCGTGCATCCAGGGGTCGCGGGGGTGAGGATACGGCGGCTTCAGGGTCTGGGAGTGAGGATGGCGCGGACGACGACGATGAGGATGAGTTCGTGGGCAGGGCTGATGCGCTGCTTGACGCGCTGGTGGATCGCGGGTGGTTGGTGATCGTGGATGTTGATGAGGGTGCGCGCGGTCGGGGAGGCGACCGAGATGTTGCGTTCGAGCGTGTCGGCCGAGAGATTTCCGCGCCTGTGGACGCGCTGGGAGAGAGTCCTGTGGAGGATGGTGAGGGCGGTGACGGCGCAGAGGACGCGGGTGCGGGTTGGCCTGGTCCCGCGGGGGTCCGCTTGCAGCGCTTGACGGGTGCTGGCGCTGATTTCGGCGTGCTGAAGCCAGAACACGAGAACGTTTCGCTGCAGAGCGTTCTGGAGAAGCGGTTCTATGAGTTCTTCGGGCACGTGGTCTCGGAGTGGAACCCCTGCTACGATGACGCGGGCGCGTGCAGATACACGTGGGACGACGAGGTTGGGGCCTTCGATGTTGACGTGGAGATGGAAGACCAGGCTGCTGCTGAGACGTCGGAGGCCCGGGCGGTCCGGAGCGTGCCTGCGTCTGCGCCGGAGTGCTTGAACTTGCGGAAGGTTCTGGACGAGGCCTTTCAGTCCGAGGCAGCAGGGACGTTGGACGTGCAGCCGGTTCGGAGAATGGTGTCCGCGCTGGTGAACAGGGTTGCGCGCCACACGAAGCATGGCATGGGCCCGCCGAAGCTCGGGGTACATGCGTGTGCGCGCGGGAAGGAGGGGTGCGTGTTCTGCCGGTATGATTTTCCGCGAGAGAGGTGGGGCCGCGTCGGGCCGAGACCGTTCCGGATGGAGAAGGGGCGCAGGGAGGGCCACTGGCAGGCGGTGTTTCCGAGGAACGACCGGCTCTGCAACAGCTACGAGGAGCACGTGCTCCTGGCCAATATGGGGAACATCGATTGGCGTCCTGTCCTGAACCTGTGGGCCGTCGTGGAGTACGTCACGAAATATGCGACGAAAGCGCCCAAGGGCTCGCGGAAGATCAAAGAGGTGCTGGACGACGCCGTCAACGAGGTCTGCGCGTACGTTCCCGACGGCGAGGGCACCGACTTCCTCCGACGCTCGATCCAGAAGTTCTTCGCTCGGATGCTCGGGGAGAGGGATTACCATTGTTACGAAGTGGCGCTGCTGGGGTTGCGCTTGCCAATGGTCTTGTCCATGATGCCCGTCGTGACTCTGAACACGACGGGCGCGCGTGCCCTGAAGCCTGCGTCCGCACTGCGGGACAAGTCGGAGGATGAGCCGGTTCACTGGGATAGCAAAGTGGACAAGTTCGACAAGCGCCTGGAGTTCGTGCGGCGCCAGCGGGCCCGGGGAGACGGGTCCATCACGGAGGAGGAGGTGCGCGATGTGTCACTCTTTGAGTTTTACTGGAAGTACGCCGTGTATCGAGGGAAGCTGAGGCGCGGGAACCCTGCGGTGTGCCTGCAGGTGACGCCCGGCTATAGCGCGGAGTGTGCGAACGTGGAGCACGCCTGCCACGAGGCGTACGCGCGGGCGAACGTCATCGCGCACTGGCGGCACATGGCGACGGCGGACCGCAGAGCCATGATCGGTGCAGAGATGCGGCGCGACGTCCGCCCTGTGCCGGAAGTCTGCATTGGGGCCACGGATTTCGTGCCCCATGCTGGGGGCGATCGGTTCCTGGGAGTGCAGGATTTGTGGTTCAAGTCGGGGGGGGCGGCTTGGAGGGGCAGGGAGGATCGGTTCTGGGGAGATATGTTGATGGAGATGCTCACGGACCCGATGCTCCGACAGTGGGTGCCGGCGTGGGTCGTGGAGCAGTACGAACGCGCGAATCCGTTCTACAAGGAGGTGCTGGGCGCAATCTTGGAGGCTGGTGGGGTGCGGACCAACCGCGAGCTGCTGAGGCGGACGCGCCGCGAGATGGTGCGTCGGCACCGGGCGCGGCAGCAGGGGCGTGACGCTGGGGCGGGCGACGCCGCGGGCGACGTGGGGGGCCAGGATTCCGACGGTGGCTCGAGGGAGGGTGACGCTGGCAGAGAGAGCGATGCGGCGGAGTCGGGGGAGGACGTGGAGGAGCTGGTGGACAGACTCGCGCAGAACGCCGAGGACGATCCCAACGAGGAGCCTCGGGATATCGTGTTGCGCGACCCGCGACCAGGGGAGGGTGTGGAGGGTGCCGCAGGTGCGGGGGAGGTGTCCGAGTGGGATCGCCGCCCAGCGGATGAGCGTGTTAGCGCGGCGGGCCCCGCGGTGCAGGCGGCAGACGTGCGCGTCGGGGATGTGGCGCGGGAGGACGTTCGCGGGAGGGTGCGTGTGAACCCGAAGGATTTCAATTGGCTGGATGAACCGTGCAATGTGTCCACAGGGGAGAAGCGGCGCCTCGAGGAGCTGCGCGATGTCTGGTACGGCAAGGCCAACGTGGGTGACGGGGCCGAGGTCGTCTTGCGCGAAGACCTGGACCCCTGGCAGAAGTTTGCCCACGACATCGTTATGGATGGACGCCACTCCGAGAAGGACCCGCTCCGCCTGATGGTCACGGGCGTGGCAGGCACGGGGAAGTCGCGCACGGTGCGTAGTTTTGTGGCGGCGAGGCGACAGAGGGCGCGTCAGACGGCTCCGCGGACCAGAATGGATCGGGTGCCGGGCCTCCGGGGTGGGATGCGGGAGGGAAGGCGCTCTCAGTCGGAGATTGATGAGGAGGTGCGGAATTGCTGTTTGCTGGCTGCTCCGACAGGGTGCGCCTCGTTCCAGTTGAAGTATGGGGCGACTACTCTGCACAGGGCTTTCGGTGTTCCGGTGGGGTACTGCGGGCCTTGGAAGCAAAAGGGCGGTGAACGCTTCTTGCGGACGCGGGACCGGTTGCGGCAGGCGAAGCTGTTTGTGTTGGATGAGATGAGTATGATCGGGCGGCAGATGTTGGGGAAGATCGAGTACAAGGTGCAGGACACTCTGGGCACGGATGCGAAGTTTGCGGCACGCGGAGGAGGCGGACAAGGAGGAAAGGGGAGGAAGATGGAGGAGGACGAGCCAGTGTATCTCGGCGGGAAGGATGTCGTGCTGGCAGGAGATCCGCAGCAGGCGCCGCCCATCGGCGACGATCCGTTGTATCGAATGGGCAAGTATGAGGGGCATGGGAAAAATAAGCCGAGGGGGGCGGAGCGCACTCCAGACGATGCGTGGAGCACGGAGAAGTTGGTGGCCACGGGCCAGTTTGTGCGCAATACGTTCCAGGACGTCGCCGTGCTACGGCGCGTGCACAGATGGAGTGGGAAGAAGGAGGGTCTGTCCGCCGAGCGGCAGGCGGAGTACCGGCGGGATGCCGATCGTTTTCTGGAGGTGACCAAAGGAATGGCGCAGTGCACGTGGGACCAGTCGGATCATGCGTGGTTGAGGCGCCGGAACAGGTCGGTGCTGCAGATGACGAAGGAGGGCAGGGAGGAGCTCGCAGCGTTCGAGACGGCGCCGCTGCTGATGGATGGCAGGAAGGATCGGGCGTCGGGTGCCTGCGGCGCGGATAGGGTGAACCTGGAGAGGCTGTACCAGGTGGCGGCTGCCAGTGGCAAGCCCATTGCGTCTCTGCGCGCCTATCACAATTGGAAGGATAAAAGTAAATCTCGGCCGGAAGAGATGGCGGCCGACGATTTCCGAGGGATCGAGAACGAGCTTCACATGTGTGAAGGGGCGCGCGTGCTGCTGACGCAGAACTTGTGGGTCGAGGCGGGGTTGATGAACGGGGCGATGGGCACGCTGCGCGGGTACATGTGGCCGGACGGGGCGGACCCGCACAACAGTGCGCGCCCGGACTTGCAGGCGCCCATTTGTGTTTTTGTCGAGTTCGACGACGTCGATCTGGGAAAAGACGAGAATGGCGAGCCGCGGTCTTTCTTCAAGAACGATCCTGTGCGCAAGAACTGGGTGCCCATCTGGAGGCAGACTGTATCGTCCACGACGGAGGACGGCCTCGCGCGCGAGAACTACCCGCTGCAGCTGGCGTGGGCTTTGACGCACTGGAAGGCGCAGGGGATGACGTTGGCGAAAGTCCGCGTGCACATGTCGGCGAAGACCGCGGCCGTCGCTGGGATCGGGTTCGTCGCAACGACGCGCGTCAGGCATCCGTGGGACTTGGTGTTCGAGGAAGACTTGCCGGAGTACGCGGACTTCATGCGGGCCAGGCACACGACGGCGTTCCGGGAGCGCCGTCGGTTCGAGCTGCGGTTGGAGGCGCGCGCTTCGTCAACGTTGCGGAAGTATGGGTACTGCGAGGCGGATTTGTGGACCGCAGAGGAGAGGTGTGCGGCGGGGAGATTGTTGGGCCGTCTCGAGACCGTCCGTGCGGCGCAGGCGGAGAGGCTCAGAGGTCTGAACAGAGTGGTGGATGATGACACTTGGCTCTGGGGTGAGGACGGCGCGCCGTGCGTGTCCGCGTTGGCTGAGGCTGTCGATGCCGAGGCGGGGGGTGATGACGTCGCGCGGCGGCGTCTGACCGCCGTGGCTGACAGGCTCCTGGACCGGAAGAGGGTGCGCGGTGTGACGTTGGAGGAACGTGAGGCCGCGCGGGAGCTGGCGGGTGGGGATGCAGAGGATTTCTATGGTGTTGACACGGTGGAAGAGTTGCGGGGGCGTTTGAGGGCTGCCGCTGCGCGGCTGTCCCGGGAGCGCCCGGACGACGACGGAGTGGAGTTGTTGGGCCGTGTCGCTGACATGATGGTGGATCGGTGGGTGGCGTGTGGGCGGTGGGATGGTCGCGTGTTCGATGTCGTGGAACCGAGCCTGGGCCCGCTGCACATGAGCGCTGTGAAGGAGGCCATGGGTGCGCTGGTGCCGCCGAGACTGCACGGGAGCTTGGATAAGGCGGCCAGGAAGATGAAGGATGCGTTCGGGGATGTTCGCGGTGGCTGCGCGCTGCGGATGGACAAGTGGGTCGTGAACGTGCGGTCGGAGAGCGCTCTGGCGGAGGGCAGACTGGAGCGTCAGGCGTTGGAGTTCTTCCTGAAGGTGGCGCGACAGCTGTGCTCAGGGTTAGACCTGTCGATGACTGTGGCCTCGGCAAAGGTGGGCGAGCACGTCGGCGCGGAGGAGAACCCAGAGCATTTTGCTCGGGTGGCGCACAACTGGACGAGCGTTTGGGACGCGAGCTGCGTCAGCGATAAGAAGGAGTTGCTGATGGTTGCTGCCGTGGACGCTCTGAGCGTGTCTGGCGTTCCCCAGGATTGGATCTTTGTGCGCGTCCAGGCTGGTCGGGCGGGGGAGGCGCTCGGGCGTGCCGAGTCTCTGACCGTGTGCGTGTACGATCGAGGCCGCAGGGAGGCGGTTGCAGGGCGAATCGCTCGGAATATCGACGCGCTGCTGCGGCCGATACAGGCCAGTGATGGGCGGCGCCCGCCACCAGTGGTAGAGTTTGGGGAGGCGCCGCACGTTCGGGTGCCTTCGCAGAGGATCGCCGGCGCACTCGGGCTCCTGCTGGGCCACGTTGGTCGCGGGGCCGGGGCCGGGGTGCTGGATGCGTCGGCGGAGTCGTTCGTGCCAGACGTGTGTCGTGCGTTGCGGGGCGCGTTCGCGTCTTTTCGCGCGGGTGTCGGCGCGCGGGGTGCGCGGGATGTCATGGAGTTGTTGCTCTCGGACCAGGAGTGCCGTGACGCTCTGGACCTCTTCGGCGTCGTCCCGCGCGCGGATGTGTCCGGGCCCAGTGCGGCGGGCGCGGGTCGGGCGATGGCGGGTGTGGTGAGGAGGGCCGCGGACGAGGCAGGCGAGGGAGACGGCCTTGAGGGCGCGTCGACGTTGTCGTTTGCGACGTGGAACATTGCTGGTGGGCATCGCGCTGCCGTGGCCCCGCATTCCTGGACCGCGCGGGATCAGCGCGCCGCGCTTCTTGGCGAGGTGCTCCGTTGGAGGCAGGCGCGCGGGTGTGACGTCGTTGCCTTGCAGGAGTGCGAGGGCGGGGGCGCGTACGAGGAGCTGTCAGGGGAGTTTCAATTGGCGGGCGTTGCGCAGGCGCAGGAGTCCAGGGGGTATGTGCATCTGTACGTCAGGCACGGTCTGCGGGCGGAATCTGTGGCTGTGCCAGGGCAGGATCCGGTCGTGCTGTGCCGTGTCCAGGTGCCCGGAGACGGCGGCGCCGGCGGCGATGGGCATGTGCACGTGGCGGCGGTGCACCTGCCCACGGACGCGTCATGGGAACGGCGTCGTGCGATACTTGGGAAGATTGTGGCGAAGTGCGGGACGAATGCCATCGGCTGCTCATCGTGGGCGACATGAACAGCACGGATGCGCAGGTGCAGGCAGCCGTGGAGCAGTTGCGTCTGAGGGACGCATGGTATGAGGGCCGATCCTGGGGTTGCCCCGGCAATAAGTTCTATTCGGGTCTCGGCGAGAGGGGGGCTGTTGGCCAGAGACGTGACCGGGTGCTCTTCGGAGCGGACCTCTGGTCCGAGGTGCACTTGGTAGGGAAAGGGAAGGTGTTCTTCGAGGGTTCCGAGTTCCACATGTCCGACCACTATGGGCTGTTCGGGTATGTGCGTGCCCACGCGTGCTTTGGATCTCGGGAGCAGAAGATGAGGGCCCTGGCGCAGCGCGCGAGAGTCGTGCTGCAGGCGACGCGCGATCAGTCACAGAGACTGGAGGGTGTGGAGGTTCAGAGTCGGTTACAGCGTGGTCGAGAGTCCGCGGCGCTGGCCCGGCAGCAGGCGCAGGAACGAGATCGAGAGGCGTACTTGCGGGCGCAGCAGCGGGCTGCCGGCCGCCGACAGCGCCGTCGGGAACAAGCGATATCCGCAGCGTTCGGGCCACAGAGTTTGTTTGCTTTGGGGCGCCCGGTTCCGCCGCCGCCGAGCCCCTGCCCGCCTCGGCCGCCACTGTGCCCGGCAGACATGGATGTTCCGAACGTGGCTGGCATTCGCGCGGCTTCGTGGGACAGCGTGCGGTGCGTGCCCGTCCGAGGGATGCCGCGGCCATGGCACACCTGCTACGTGGTCAGTGTGACGCAGCTGATGTTGCGGACGCCTGCCGTCTTGGAGTGGCTTCGATGGCATTCAGAGCAGCAGTGCGAGGACCGGGGCACGGGGCGTTGTTGCGTGTGCGGGATGTGGGAGACGTACAACCAGTTGTGCTCGCGACGCTGGCAGCAGGGACCTGTGAGTGTGCTGCGGCGTACGAGCGTTGACTGCGACGACGATGTGATGGGGCGGCCGAGTGAGTTCAACGACCCGTGGCAGCAGCAGGATGTGTTTGCGTATTGGGGTAAGCTGATAGTGGCTGCGCGTGACGCAGAGATGTTGGCAGGTCGGTTTGCGCAGCGGGACCTCGGTAGTATCCGGGCGCTGAATCTGCGGGTGACGTGCGTTGATCAGATCTTCGGGTTCGTCCTGGAGAAGCGGGAGAAGTGTGACGTGTGCAATTGCGAGACTGTCGCGTACGAGGCTGAGGATGTACTGAAGCTGCGTGTTCATGGACGTCCAGGTGGGCCCTTGATGCTGCAGGAGTTGTACTGCGATTTCTGTGCTCCTGAAGAAATCGAGAAGAGTTGCCCGGGGTGTTGCCGCGACGAGCACGACCGGGTTAAGCACGTGAGGCAGACGAGAGCCACTGGTGTGCCACGAGTTCTGGTGGTTCAATTGAGGAGGGGCACCGAGGCGCGGGAGGCAGTGTGGGTGGAAGAGCACCTGAGGCTGCCAGGGCTTCCCCAGATGCAGTTGGTCGGTGTGGTTTACCACAATGGGCGGTCAATTTATAGCGGCCATTACACGACTCTGTGCCGCGTTCATGATGGGAGGTACTTCATGTTTGACGACGACCAGCCACCGCGCTTGATCCGAGACGAGCCGGCGCACATCAAGCAGAAGGAGGCGTACATGGCAGTGTATTGCCGCCTGGGCCGCGGTCAGGGGCAGGGCGCGGGCGCAGATGCGACAGAGGTGGGCGCAGCGCGTGAGGGGCAGGGCAGTGGCGGGAGTGGGCCGGGGGGCGGTGATGCGAGTGCGTCTGGTGGCGGCGGATGGGGCGGGGGTGGGGCTGTTGGCGGTGACGCCGACGGAGCGACGGAGCGCGAGGGGGGGAGTGGGCCGTCGGCGGCCCGAGGGATCGGGCGCGCGCGCGGCGTCGCTGGCGATCGGGCCGGGGCTTCGGCCTCTGTCGGGTCGGGGGGTGAGCCTACGTCCGGCGGTGGAGTTGGTGCAGGGCCAGGCCGTGGAGGACGCAGGGGGGGCGTTGTCTCGGTTGCCGCCGCCGAGCCGCGTTCCGCGAGCAGGCGCCTGCGGAGGAAGTTTGCGGTTTCCGAGTCAGGGGAGGGGCGCGCCGTCGATGGTGATGGTACCGCTGGGCGGCTAGCGGTCACGACGAAGGGCGCGGCTTCGGGCGCAGCCGAGTCAAGGGGCGCGGCAGGCGTCCGCGACTTGACCGCTGGGGTTGGCGGGGGGGCGGTGTCTCCGAGAGAGGGGGGGGTCTCTGGCTCGCCGGGTGGCGCCGCTCCGCGTTCTGCCGCGCGGCGCGCACGGGGGAAGACGGCGGCGCCTCGCTTGGATGCAGGGGCGGCGGGTGGCGCGGTGACCGCGGTTGGAGTTAGGGATGTCGGCGGGGAGCGCGACGTCGCTGGGCCAGGCCGCGTCCGAGGTGCTCGAGGGCCCGCGGGGGCGCGCGCGGGCGGCGGGGGTCTAGGTGGCGATGTGGCGTGCGCGAGTGTCGCGGGGGGGAAAGATGTGGCAGCGGAGGAGACGGGGGGCGGCGCTGAGGGGGTAAGACTGGGGGCGGGGAGGGCTCCAGCGTCGGGGCAGCGAAAGGTGGAGCCTCGGTCAGAGGCGGAGGTCCCTCGGAGGAGGTCGGCGCGTTTGGCGGCGCGACCTGCGCCCGGCCCCGTCGCGGTCGAGGAGGGGGCTGCCGCGGGCGAGGGCGCGTATATACGAGGGGGGGTGTTGGTGCGCCCGAGGCGCGCGGAGCCGCCTGGACCGTCGAGTGGCGGCGGCGCCGCGCGAGTGGTCACAGGTTTCGGCGCGGGAAGGATCGAGAACTTGGCTGCGTTCCAGCGCAGCTGCGATTTGGGGGATGCGACGCGCGCGTCGCAGCGGGTCTCGGAGGGGGCCCGAGGGGGGGGCGTGGATATGCAGGGGAATGAGCTGGATCCGTCTGCGGGGTCCGCCTGGCATGCGGGTCGATAGGGCGGGGGGTGCGGTGGGGGCTGGGTTTTGAGGGGGCAAGAGAGGGGAAGCAAGACGGGGGGGGGGGGGCGGAGCGGGCAGACTAGGGCAAGGCTGCGCTGCGAGTGTCTGTGTATCTGGTGCTGTGTGTGTCAGTGTGCTTGAGTGTATGTGCGTGTGTGTCTGTGTGTTTGTGTATTTGTGTGTCTGTATGTCTGTGTGTTTGTTTGTCTGCGTGTTTGTGTGCCTGTGTGTCTGTGTGTCTGTGTGTCTGTGTGTCTGTGTGTCTGTGTGTCTGTGTGTCTGTGTGTCCGTTTGTCTGTGTGTCTGTGTGTATGTGTGTCTGTGTGTCTGTGTTTCTGTCTCTCTGTCTTTCTGTGTGTCTGTGTGTCTGTGTGTCTGATTGTCCGTGTGTCTGTGTGTCTGTGTGTCTGTGTGTCTGTCGGTCTCTGTGTCTATGTGTCTGTGTGTCTGTGTGTCTGTGTGTCTGTGTGTCTGTGTGTCTGTGTGTCCCTGTGCCTCTGTGTCTGTCTTCCTGTCATTCTTTGTGTCCGTGTGTCTGTGTGTCTGCGTATCTGTGTGTGTGGTTGCCTGTGTGTCGGTGTGTCCGTGCGTCAGTGTGTTTGTGTGTCTGTGTTTCTGTGTGTCAGTGTGTCGGTGTGTCCGTGTGTATATGTGTGTCTGTGTGTCTGTGTATCTGTGTGTCTGGTTGTCTGTGTGTCTGTGTGTTTGTGTGTCCGTGTGTCCCTGTGTGTGTCCGTGTGTCTGTGTGACTGTGTGTCTGCGTGTCCGTGTGTCCGTGTGTCTGTGTGTCTGTGTGTCTGTCAGTCTGTGTGTGTTGGTGTTGGTGTGTCTGTGTGTCTGTGTGTTGGTGTCAGTGTGTCCGTGTGTCCGTGTGTCTGTGTGTCTGTGTGTCTATGTGTCTGTATGTCTGTGTGTCTGTTTGTCTGTGTGTCCGTGTGTCTGTGTGTCTGTGTGTCTGTGTGTCTGTGTGTCTGTGTGTCTGTGTGTCTGTGTGTCAGTGTGTCTGTGTGTCTGTATGTCCGTGTGTCTTTTGTGTCCGTGTGTCCGTGTGTCCGTGTCTGTGTGTCTGTATGTCTGTGTGTTGTGTGTCCGTGTGTCTGTGTGTCTGAGTGTCTGCGTGTCTGGGTGTCTGTGTGTCCTTGTGACTGGTTTTCTGTGTGTCTGTGTATCCTTGTTTCTGCGTGTCTTTGTGTCTGTGTGTCTGCGTGTCTGTATGTCAGTATGTCTGTGTGTCTGTCTGTCTGTGGATCTGTCTGTGTGTTTGTCTTTCTGTGCGTCTGTGTGTGTGTGCTTGTCTGTCTGTCTGTGCGCGTGTATTTGCGTGTGTGTGCGCGTGTGTGTGTGTCAGTGTCTGTGTGTGCGCGCGTGGCGCTGGCAGCCCCGTCGGTCTGTCTGTCTGTCTGTCTGTCTGTCTGTCTGTCTGTCTGTCTGTCTGTCTGTTGTCTGTGTGTCTGTGTGTCTGTGTGTCTGTGTGTCTGTGTGCCTGTGTGCCTGTGTTTCTGTCTCTCTGTGTGTCTGTGTGTCTGTGTGGCTGTGTGGCTGTGTGCTGTGTGTCTGTGTGTCTGTGTGTCTGTGTGTCTGTGTGTCTGCGGTCTGTGCGTCTGGGTGTCTGGGTGTCCGTGTGTCTGTGTGTCTGTGTGTCTGTGTGTCTGAGTGTCTGTGTGTCAGTGTTTTTTTTTTTTGTTGTTGCGTCTGTGTGTCTGTGTGTCAGTGTGTCAGTGTGTCAGTGTATATGTTTGTCTGTGTGTCTGTGTGTCTGTGTGGCTTTGTGCCTGCGTGTCTGTGTGCCCTTGTGTCTGCGTGTCTGTGTGTTTGTGTTTCTGCGTGTCTGCGTGTGCCTGTGTGTCTGTGTGTCTGTGTGCCTGTGTGTCTGTGTGTCTGAGTGTCTGTGTGTCTGTGTGTCTGGTGCTGTGTGTGTCAGTTTGCCTGAGTGTCTGTGTGTGTGTGTTTGTGTATTTGTGTGTCTGTATGTCTGTGTGTTTGTTTGTCGGCGTGTTTGTGTGTCTATGCGTCTGTGTGTGTGTGTCTGTGTGTCTGTGTGTTTGTGTGTCTGTGTGTCCGTTTGTCTGTGTGTCTGTGTGTATGTGTGTCTGTGTGCCTGTGCGTCAGTGAGCCTGATTTTCTGTCTTTCTGTCTTTCCTTGTGTGTGTGTCCGTATGTGTGTGTGTCTGTGTGTCTGAGTGTCCGTGTGTCTGTGTGTCTGTGTGTCTGTGTGTCTGTGGGTCTCTGTGTCTGTGTGTCTGCGTGTCTGTGTGTCTGTGTGTCCCTGTGCTTGTGTGTTTGTTTTTTCTGTCTTTCTTTGTGTCCGTATGTCTGTGTGTCTGTGTATCTGTGTGTCCTGTGTCTGTGTGTCTGTGTGTCCGTGTGTGAGTGTGTCTGTGTGTCTGTTTTTCTGTGTGTCAGCGTGTCAGTGTGTTAGTGTGTCTGTGTGTGTGTGACTGTGTGTCTGTGTGTCTGTGTGTCTGTGTTTTTGTGTGTCCGTGTGTCAGTGTGTCTGTGTGTCCCTGTGTGTGTCCGTGTGTCTGTGTGACTGTGTGTCTGCGTGTCCGTGTGTCCGTGTGTCTGTGTGTCTGTGTGTCTGTCAGTCTTTGTGTGTTGGTGTTGGTGTGTCTGTGTGTCTGTGTGTCTGTGTGTTGGTGTCAGTGTGTCCGTGTGTCCCGTGTGTCTGTGTGTCGTGTGTCTATGTGTCCTGTATGCTGTGTGTCTTGTTTGTCTGTGTTCCCGTGTGTCTTGGTGTCTGTGTGTCTGCTGTGTCCTGTGTGTCTGTGATTTCTGTGTGTCAGTGTCTGTGTGGTCTGTGGTGTGTGTGGTCTGTGGTGTCTGTGTGTCTGTATGTCGTGTGTCTTTTGTGTCCGTTGGTCCGTGTTGTCCGTGTCAGTGGTGTCTGTAATCTGTGTGTTTTGTGTGTCCCGTGTGTCTGTGTGTCCTGAGTGTCTGTGTCCTTGTGTGTCTGTGTGTCTGATGTGTGCCTCGTTGGATTTCGTCTGGTGCTGTGTGTGTCAGTGTGCCTGAGTGTCTGTGTGTTTGTGTGTTTGTGTGTATGTGTGTCCGTGTGTCTGTGTGTGTTTGAGCCTGGTTTTCTGTCTTTCTGTCTTTCCTTGTGTCTGTGTGTCTGTATGTCTGTGTGTCTGTGTGTCTGAGTGTCCGTGTGTCTGTGTGTCTGTGTGTCTGTGTGTCTGTGGGTCTGTGTCTGTGTGTCTGCGTGTCTGTGTGTCTGTGTGTCCCTGTGCTTGTGTGTTTGTTTTTTTTCTGTCTTTCTTTGTTTCCGTGTGTCTGTGTGTCTGTGTATATGTGTGTCCTGTGTCTGTGTGTCTGTGTGTCTGTGTGTCCGTGTGTGAGTGTGTCTGTGTGTCTGTGTTTCTGTGTGTCAGTGTGTCAGTGTGTTAGTGTGTCTGTGCGTGTATGTGACTGTGTCTCTGTGTGTCTGTGTGTCTGTGTTTTTGTGTGTCTGTGTGTCAGTGTGTCTGTGTGTCCCTGTGTGTGTCCGTGTGTCTGTGTGACTGTGTGTCTGCGTGTCCGTGTGTCCGTGTGTCTGTGTGTCTGTGTGTCTGTCAGTCTTTGTGTGTTGGTGTTGGTGTGTCTGTGTGTCTGTGTGTTGGTGTCAGTGTGTCCGTGTGTCCGTGTGTCTGTGTGTCTATGTGTCTTTGTGTCTGTATGTCTGTGTGTTTGTGTGTGTGTCCGTGTGTCTGTGTGTCTGTGTGTCCGTGTGTCTGTGTGTCTGTGTGTCTGTGTGTCTGTGTGGCTGTGTGGCTGTGTGTCTGTGTGTTTGTGTGTCCGTGTGTCTGTGTGTCTGTGTGTCTGCGTGTCTGTGTGTCTGGGTGTCTGGGTGTCCGTGTGGCTGTGTGTCTTTGTGTCTGTGTGTCTGAGTGTCTGTGTGTCAGTGTTTTTGTTTTGCGTCTGTGCGTCTGCGTGTCAGTGTGTCAGTGTGTCTGTGTATCTGTTTGTCTGTGTGTCTGTGTGTCTGTGTGTCTGTGTGGCTTTGTGCCTGCGTGTCCGTGTGCCCTTGTGTCTTCGTGTTTTTGTGTTGGTGTTTCTGCGTGTCTGCGTGTGCCTGTGTGTCTGTGTGTCCGTGTGCCTGTGTGTCTGTGTGTCTGAGTGTCTGTGTGTCTGTGTGTCTGGTGCTGTGTGTGTCAGTGTGCCTGAGTGTCGGTGTGTCTGTGTGTTTGTGTATTTGTGTGTCTGTATGTCTGTGTGTTTGTTTGTCGGCGTGTTTGTGTGTCTATGCGTCTGTGTGTGTGTGTGTGTCTGTGTGTCTGTGTGTTTCTGTGTCTGTGTGTCCGGTTGTCTGTGTGTCTGTGTGTATGTGTGTCCGTGTGTCTGTGCGTCAGTGAGCTTGGTTTTCTGTCTTTCTGTCTTTCCTTGTGTCTGTGTGTCTGTATGTGTGTGTGTGTCTGTGTGTCTGTGTGTCTGAGTGTCCGTGTGTTTGTGTGTCTGTGTGTCTGTGTGTCTGTGGGTCTCTGTGTCTGTGTGTCTGCGTGTCTGTGTGTCTGTGTGTCCTCTGTGTTTTTTTTTTTTTTTTTTGTTTTTTTTTTTTTTTTTTTTAGTTTTTTTTTTTTTTTTTTTTTTTTTTTTGTTTTTTTTTTTTTTTTTTTTTTTTTTTTATATATATATATATATGTATAGTATATATATATATATATATAATATATATTTTTTTGTTGTTTTGTTTAAATGTCTTTCTTGTGTGTCCGTGTGTGTGTGTATTTGTGTTCCTGGTAGTCTTGTGTGGTCTGTGTGTCCGGGGTGTGAGTGTGTCTGTGTGTCTGTGTTTCTGTGTGTCAGCGTGTCAGTGTGTTAGTGTGTCTGTGTGTGTATGTGACTGTGTGTCTGTGTGTCTGTGTGTCTGTTTTTTTGTGTGTCTGTGTGTCAGTGTGTCTGTGTGTCCCTGTGTGTCAGTGTGTCTGTGTGACTGTGTGTCTGCGTGTCCGTGTGTCCGTGTGTCTGTGTGTCTGTGTGTCTGTCAGTCTTTGGTGGGTGTTTGTGGTGTGGTCTGTGTGTCTGTGTGTGTGGGTCCAGTGTGTCCGTGTGTCGGGTCCCGTGTTTCTGTGTGTCTGTGTGTCTCTGTGTTCTGTATGTCTGTGTCTGTTTGTATGTTGTGTGCGTGTGTATGTTGTGTCCGTGTGTCTTGTGTCTGTGTGTCTGTGTGTCTGTGTGTCTGTGTGTCTGTGTGTCTGTGTGTCTGTGTGTCTGTGTGTCTGTATGTCCGTGTGTCTTTTGTGTCCGTGTGTCCGTGTGTCCGTGTCAGTGTGTCTGTATGTCTGTGTGGTTATGTGTTTGTGTGTCCGTGTGTCTGTGTGTCTGAGTGCCTGTGTGTCTGTGTGTCTGTGTGTCTGAGTGTCTGTGTGTCCTTGTGTCTGGTGCTGTGTGTGTCAGTGTGCCTTTGTGTCTGTGTGTTTGTGTGTTTGTGCATTTGTGTGTCTGTATGTCTGTGTGTTTGTTTGTCTGCGTGTTGTGTGTCTATGCGTCTGTGTGTGTGTCTGTGTGTCTGTGTGTTTGTGTGTCTGTGTGTCCGTTTGTCTGTGTGTCTGTGTGTATGTGTGTCCGTGTGTCTGTGTGTGTGTGAGCCTGGATTTCTGTCTTTCTGTCTTTCCTTGTGTCTGTGTGTCTGTATGTCTGTGTGTCTGTGTGTCTGATTGTCCGTGTGTCTGTGTGTCTGTGTGTCTGTGTGTCTGTGGGTCTCTGTGTCTGTGTGTCTGCGTGTCTGTGTGTCTGTGTGTCCCTGTGCTTGTGTGTCTGTTTTTTTATGTCTTTCTTTGTGTCCGTGTGTCTGTGTGTCTGTGTATCTGTGTGTCCGGTGTCTGTGTGTCTGTGTGTCCGTGTGTGAGTGTGTCTGTGTGTTTGTGTTTCTGTGTGTCAGTGTGTCAGTGTGTTAGTGTGCCTGTGTGTGTGTATGTGACTGTGTGTCTGTGTGTCTGTGTGTCTGTGTTTTTATGTGTATGTGTGTCAGTGTGTCTGTGTGTCCCTGTGTGTGTCCGTGTGTCCGTGTGACTGTGTGTCTGTGTGTCCGTGTGTCCGTGTGTCTGTGTGTCTGTGTGTCTGTCAGTCTTTGTGTGTTGGTGTTGGTGTGTCTGTGTGTCTGTGTGTTGGTGTCAGTGTGTCCGTGTGTCCGTGTGTCTATGTGTCTGTGTGTGTGTGTGTCTGTATGTGTGTGTGTGTGTGTCTGTTTGTCTGTGTGTCTGCGTGTCTGTGGGTCTGTGTGTCTGTGTGTCTGTGTGTCTGTGTGTCTGTGTGTCTGTGTGTCTGTGTGTCTGTATGTCCGTGTGTCTTTTGTGTCCGTGTGTCCGTGTGTCCGTGTCTGTGTGTCTGTATGTCTGTGTGTTTGTGTGTCCGTGTGTCTGTGTGTCTGAGTGTCTGCGTGTCTGGGTGTCGGTGTGTCCTTGTGACTGGTTTTCTGTGTGTCTGTGTATCCTTGTTTCAGCGTGTCTTTGTGTCTGTGTGTCTGCGTGTCAGTGTGTCAGTATGTCTGTGTGTCTGTCTGTCTGTGGATCTGTCTGTGTGTCTGCCTTTCTGTGCGTCAGTGTGTGTGTGCTTGTCTGTCTGTCTGTGCGTGTGTATTTGCGTGTGTGTGTTTGCGTGTGTGTGTGTCAGTGTCTGTTTGTGCGCGCGTGGCGCTGGCAGCCCCGTCGGTCTGTCTGTCTGTGTGTTTGTCTGTCTGTCTGTCTGTCTGTCTGTCTGTGTGTCTGTGTGTCTGTGTGTCTGTGTGTCTGTGTGTCCGTGTGTCTGTGTGCCTGTGTGCCTGTGTTTCTGTCTCTCTGTGTGTCTGTGTGTCTGTGTGGCTGTGTGGCTGTGTGTCTGTGTGTCTGTGTGTCTGTGTGTCTGTGTGTCTGTATGTCTGCGTGTCTGTGTGTCTGGGTGTCTGGGTGTCCGTGTGTCTGTGTGTCTGTGTGTCTGCGTGTCTGAGTGTCTGTGTGTCAGTGTTTTTTTTTTTGCGTCTGTGTGTCTGTGTGTCATGGTGTGTCAGTGTGTCTGTGTATCTTTTTGTCTGTGTGTCTGTGTGTCTGTGTGGCTTTGTGCCTGCGTGTCTGTGTGCTTTTGTGTTTGCGTGTCTGTGTGTTGGTGTTTCTGCGTGTCTGCGTGTGCCTGTGTGTCTGTGTGTCTGTGTGCCTGTGTGTCTGTGCGTCTGAGTGTCTGTGTGTCTGTGTGTCTGGTGCTGCGTGTGTCAGTGTGCCTGAGTGTCTGTGTGTCTGTGTGTTTGTGTATTTGTGTGTCTGTATGTCTGTGTGTTTGGTTGTTTGCGTGTTTGTGTGTCTATGCGTCTGTGTGTGTCTGTGTGTCTGTGCGTTTGTGCGTCTGTGTGTCCGTTTGTCTGTGTGTCTGTGTGTGTGCGTGTCTGTGTGTCTGTGTGTCGGTGAGCCTGGTTTGCTGTCTTTCTGTCTTTCCTTGTGTACATGTGTCTGTATGTGTGTGGGTGTGTGTCTGAGTGTCCGTGCGTCTGTGTGTCGATGTGTCTGTGTGTCTGTGTGTCTGTGGGTCTCTGTGTCTGTGTGTCTGCGTGTCTGTGTGTCTGTGTGTCCCCGTGCTTGTGTGTCTGTTTTTTTTGTCTGTCTTTCTTTGTGTCCATGTGTCTGCGTGTCTGTGTATCTGCGCGTCCGGTTGCCTGTGTGTCTGTGTGTCCGTGTGTGAGTGTGTCTGTGTGTCTGTGTTTCTGTGTGTCAGGGCGTCAGTGTGTTAGTGTGTCTGTCTGTGTATGTGACTGTGTGCCTGTGTGTCTGTGTGTCTGTGTGTCAGTGTGTCTGTGTGTCCCTGTGTGTGTCCGCGTGTCTGTGTGACTGTGTGTCTGCGTGTCCGCGAGTCCGTGTGTCTGTGTGTCCGTGTGTCTGTCAGTCTTTTCTGTGTGTTTGTTAGTCTGCGTGTTTGTGTGCCTGTGTGTCTGTGCGTCTGTGTGCCTGCGTGTCTGTGTGTATGTGTGTCTGTGTGTCCGTTTGTCTGTGTGTCTGTGTGTGCGTGTGTCTGTGTGTCTGTGTTTCTGTCTCTCTGTCTTTATGTGTGTCTGTGTGTCTGCGTCTGTGTGTCTGTGTGTCTGATTGTCCGTGTGTCTGTGTGTCTGTGTGTCTGTGTGTCTGTGTGTCTGTCGGTCTCTGTGTCTATGTGTCTGTGTGTCTGTGTGTCTGTGTGTCTGTGTGTCCCTGTGCCTCTGTGTCTGTCTTTCTGTCATTCTTTGTGTCCGTGTGTCTGTGTGTCTGTGTATCTGTGTGTGTGGTTGCGTGTGTGTCGGTGTGTCCGTGCGTCAGTGTGTCTGTGTGTCTGTGTTTCCGTGTGTCAGTGTGTCGGTGTGTGCGTGGGTCTGTGTGTCTGTGTGTCTGTGTATCTGTGTGTCTGGTTGTCTGTGTGTCTGTGTGTTTGTGTGTCTGTGTGTCCCTGTGTGTGTCCGTGTGTCTGTGTGACTGTGTGTCTGCGTGTCCGTGTGTCCGTGTGTCTGTGTGTCTGTGTGTCTGTCAGTCTGCGTGTGTTGGTGCCCGTGTGTCTGTGTGTCTGTGTGTTGGTGTCAGTGTGTACGTGTGTCCGTGTGTCCGTGTGTCTGTGTGTCTGGGTGTCTATGTGTCTGTATGTCTGTGTGTTTGTTTGTCTGTGTGTCCGTGTGTCTGTGTGTCTGTGTGTCTGTGTGTCTGTGTGTCTGTGTGTCTGTGTGTCTGTGTGTCTGTGTGTCTGTGTGTCAGTGTGTCTGTGTGTCTGTATGTCTGTGTGTCTTTTGTGTCCGTGTGTCCGTGTGTCCGTGTCCTGTGCGTCTGTATGTCTGTCCTTTTTGTGTTGTCCGTGTGTCTGGTGTGTCTGAGTTCTGCGTGTCTGGGTATCTGTGTGTCCCTTTTGTGATTGGTTTTCAGTGTTTCTCTGTTCTCTCTTGTGTCTTGGTGTCTTTTGGTGTCCTGTGGTGTCTGCGTGTCCTGTATGTCAGTCTGCCACAGCTCGGCTCAATCTGTGGATCTGTCTGTGTGTTTGTCTTTCTGTGCGTGTGTGTTTGTGTGCTTGTCTGTCTGTCTGTGCGCGTGTATTTGCGTGTGCGTGCGCGTGTGTGTGTGTGTCAGTGTCTGTGTGTGCGCGCGTGGCGCTGACAGCCCCGTCTGTCTGTCTGTCTGTGTGTTCGTCTGTCTGTCTGTCTGTCTGTCTGTCTGTCTGTCTGTCTGTCTGCCTGTGTGTCTGTGTGTCTGTGTGTCTGTGTGTCTGTGTGTCTGTGTGTCTGTGTGTCTGTGTGCCTGTGTTTTCTGTCCTCCTTGCGGTGTCTGTGTGTCTGTTGCTGTGTGGCTGTGTGGTCTGTGTTGCTGTGGGTCTGTGTGTCTGTGTGTCTTGCGGGTCCCTGTGTGTCTGGTGTCTGGGTTGTCCGTGTGTCTGTGTGTCGTAGTGTCCTGTGTGTCAGTGTTTTTTAATTTGCGTCGGTGTGTCCTGTGTGTCTGGGTGTCAGTGTGTCTGTTATCTGTTTGGTCTGTGTTGTCTGTGTGTCCGTGTGTGGCTTTTTGCGACTGCGTGTCGTGGTGCCCTTGTGCGCTGCGTGGTCTGTGTTTTGGGTGTTTCTGCGTGTCTGCGTGTGCCTGTGTGTCTGTGTGTCTGTGTGCCTGTGTGTCTGTGTGTCTGAGTGTCTGTGTGTTTGTGTGTCTGGTGCTGTGTGTGTCAGTGTGCCTGAGTGTCTGTGTGTCTGTGTGTTTGTGTATTTGTGTGTCTGTATGTCTGTGTGTTTGTTTGTCTGCGTGTTTGTGTGTCTATGCGAATGTGCGTGTGTGTCTGTGTGTCTGTGTGTTTGTGTGTCTGTGTGTCCGTTTGTCTGTGTGTCTGTGTGTATGTGTGTCTGTGTGTCTGTGTGTCTGTGAGCGTGGTTTTCTGTCTTTCTGTCTTTCCTTGTGTCTGTGTGTCTGTATGTCTGTGTGTCTGTGTGTCTGAGTGTCCGTGTGTCTGTGTGTCTGTGTGTCTGTGTGTCTGTGGGTCTCTGTGTCTCTGTGTCTGCGTGTCTGTGTGTTTGTGTGTCCCTGTGCTTGTGTGTCTGTTTTTTTCTGTCTTTCTTTGTGTCCGTGTGTCTGTGTGTCTGTGTGTCTATGTGTCTGTATGTCAGTGTGTCTGTTTGTCTGTGTGTCCGTGTGTCTGTGTGTCTGTGTGTCTGTGTGTCTGTGTGTCTGTGTGTCTGTGTGTCTGTGTGTCAGTGTGTCTGTGTGTCTGTATGTCCGTGTGTCTTTTGTGTCCGTGTGTCCGTGTGTCCGTGTCTCTGTGTCTGTATGCCTGTGCGTTTGTGTGTCCGCGTGTCTGTGTGTCTGAGTGTCTGCGTGTCTGAGTGTCTGTGTGTCCTTGTGACTGGTTTTCTGTGTGTCTGTGTGTCCTTGTGTCTGCGTGTCTTTGTGTCTGTGTGTCTGCGTGTCTGTATGTCAGTATGTTTGTGTGTCTGTCTGTCTGTCTGTGGATCTGTCTGTGTGTTTGTCTTTCTGTGCGTCTGTGTGTGTGCTTGTCTGTCTGTCTGTGCGCGTGTATTTGCGTGTGTGCGCGTGTGTGTGCGTGTGTGTCAGTGTCTGTGTGTGCTCGCGTGCTGCTGTTAGCCCCGTCGGTCTGTCTGTCTGTGTGTTTGTCTGTGTGTCTGTCTGTCTGTGTGTCTGTGTGTCTGTGTGTCTGTGTGTCTGTGTGTCTGTGTGTCTGTGTGTGTGTGTGTGTGCCTGTGTGCCTGTGTTTTTGCCTCTCTGTGTGTCTGTGTGTCTGTGTGTCTGTGTGTCTGTGTGTCTGTGTGCGTGAGTGTTTCTGTGTCTGGGTGTCTGGGTGTCCGTGTGTCTGTGTGTCTGTGTGTCTGTGTGTCTGAGTGTCTGTGTGTCAGTGTTTTTTTTGCGTCTGTGTGTCTGTGTGTCAGTGTGTCAGTGTGTCTGTGTATCCGTTTGTGTGTGTCTGTGTGTCTGTGTGGGCTGTGGTGCCCTGCGTGTCTGTGGTCTCTGTGTCGGCGTGTCTGTGTGTTTGGTGTTTCTGTCGTGTTCCTCTGTGTCTGTGTGTCTGTTGCCCTGTGTGTCAGTGTGTCTGAGTGTCTGTTTGTCACCCTGTTGTGTCAGGTGCGTTGTGTCAGTGTGGGCCTGAGTTCCTGTGTGTCTGTGTGGTTGTGTATTGTGTGGTCTGTGTGGTCTGTATGGTCTGTGTGTTGTTTGTTTGTCTTGTGCGTGTTTGTGTCGTCTTGCTTCCTGTGTGTGTGTGTGTGCCTGTGTGTCTGTGTGTCTGTGTGTTTGTGTGTCCGTTTGTCTGTGTGTCTGTGAGTCTGTGAGCCTGGTTTTCTGTCTTTCTGTCTTTCCCCGTGTCTGTGTGTCTGTATGTCTGTGTGTCTGTGTGTCTGAGTGTCCGTGTGTCTGTGTGTCTGTGTGTCTGTGTGTCTGTGGGTCTCTGTGTCTGTGTGTCTGCGTGTCTTGTGTATGTGTGGTCCCTGTGCTTGTGATGTGCTGGTGTGCAAGCTCCATGCTCGTTTATTCTAGTCTCCTTTTTGAGTGTGTCGCAGCAGTGTGTCTGTGTGTCTGTGTATCTGTGTGTCTGGTTGCCTGTGTGTCTGTGTGTCCGTGTGTGAGTGTGTCTGTGTGTCTGTGTTTCTGTGTGTCAGTGTGTCTGTGTGTCAGTGTGTCTGCTTGTGTATGTGACTGTGTGTCTGTGTGTCTGTGTGTCTGTGTGTCTGTGTGTCTGTGTGTCTGTGTGTCAGTGTGTCTGTGTGTCCCTGAGTGTGTCCGTGTGTCTGTGTGACTGTGTGTCTGCGTGTCCGTGTGTCCGGGTGTCTGTGTGTCTGTGTGTCTGTCAGTTTTTGTGTGTTGGTGCCTGTGTGTCTGTGTGTCTGTGTGTTGGTGTCAGTGTGTCCGTGTGTCCGTGTGTCTGTGTGTCTGTGTGTCTATGTGTCTGTATGTCTGTGTGTCTGTTAGTCTGTGTGTCCGTGTGTCTGTGTGTCTGTGTGTCTGTGTGTCTGTGTGTCTGTGTGTCTGTGTGTCAGTGTGTCTGTGTGTCTGTATGTCCGTGTGTCTTTTGTGTCCGTGTGTCCGTGTGTCCGTGTCTGGCTGTCTGTATGCCTGTGCGTTTGCGTGTCCGCGTGTCTGTGTGTCTCAGTGTCTGCGTGTCTGGGTGTCTGTGTGTCCTTGTGACTGGTTTTCTGTGTGTCTGTGTATCCTTGTGTCTGCGTGTCTTTGTGTCTGTGTGTCTGCGTGTCTGTATGTCAGTATGTCCGTGTGTCTGTCTGTCTGTGGATCTGTCTGTGTGTTTGTCTTTCTGTGCGTCTGTGTGTGTGTGCTTGTCAGTCTGTCTGTGCGCGTGTATTTGCGTGTGTGTGTGTTCGTGTGTGTGTGTCAGTGTCTGTGTGTGCGCGCGTGGCGCTGTTAGCTCCGTCGGTCTGTCTGTCTGTGTGTTTGTCTGTCTGTCTGTCTGTCTGTGTGTCTGTGTGTCTGTGTGTCTGTGTGTGTGTGTGTCTGTGTGTCTGTGTGTCTGTGTGTCTGTGTGTGTGTGCCTGTGTGCCTGTGTTTCTGTCTTTCTGTGTGTCTGTGTGTCTGTGTGGCTGTGTGGCTGTGTGTCTGTGTGTCTGTGTGTCTGTGTGTCTGTGTGCCTGAGTGTTTGTGTGTCTGGGTGTTTGGGTGTCCGTGTGTCTGTGTGTCTGTGTGTCTGTGTGTCTGAGTGTCTGTGTGTCAGTGTTTTTTTGCGTGTCAGTCTGTGTGTGTTGGTGTTGGTGTGTCTGTGTGTCTGTGTGTTGGTGTCAGTGTGTCCGTGTGTCCGTGTGTCTGTGTGTCTGCGTGTCTATGTGTCTGTATGTCTGTGTGTCTGTTTGTCTGTGTGTCCGTGTGTCTGTGTGTCTGTGTGTCTGTGTGTCTGTGTGTCTGTGTGTCTGTGTGTCTGTGTGTCTGTGTGTCTGTGTGTCTGTGTGTCTGTGTGTCTGTGTGTCTGTGTGTCTGTGTCCGTGTGTCGTGTCTGTCTGTGTGTCGTGTCTGTGTGTCTGTGTGTGCTGTGTCTGTGTGTCTGTAGTGTCCGTGTGGTGTCTGTGTGTTTGTCTGGTTTTCTGTGTGTCTGTGTATCCATGTTTCTGCGTGTCTTTGTGTCTGTGTGTCTGCGTGTCTGTATGTCAGTATGTCTGTGTGTCTGTCTGTCTGTGGATCTGTTTGTGTGTTTGTCTTTCTGTGCGTCTGTGTGTGTGCTTGTCTGTCTGTCTGTGCGCGTGTATTTGCGTGTGTGTGTGCGCGTGTGTGTGCGTGTGTGTGTCAGTGTCTGTGTGTGCGCGCGTGGCGCTGTTAGCCCCGTCGGTCTGTCTGTCTGTGTGTTTGTCTGTCTGTCTGTCTGTCTGTGTGTCTGTGTGTCTGTGTGTCTGTGTGTCTGTGTGTCTGTGTGTCTGTGTCTGTGTGCCTGTGTGCCTGTGTTTCTGTCTCTCTGTGTGTCCGTGTGTCTGTGTGGCCGTGTGGTTGTGTGTCTGTGTGTCTGTGTGTCTGTGTGTCTGTGTGTCTGTGTGCCTGAGTGCATGTGTGTCTGGGTGTCTGGGTGTCCGTGTGTCTGTGTGTCTGTGTGTCTGTGTGTCTGAGTGTCTGTGTGTCAGTGTTTTTTTGCGTCTGTGTTTCTGTGTGTCAGTGTGTCAGTGTGTCTGTGTATCTGTTTGTCTGTGTGTCTGTGTGTCTGTGTGGCTTTGTACCTGCGTGTCTGTGTGCTCTTGTGTCTGCGTGTCTGTGTGTTGGTGTTTCTGCGTGTCTGCGTGTGCCTGTGTGTCTGTGTGTCTGTGTGCCTGTGTGTCTGTGTGTCTGAGTGTCTGTGTGTCTGTGTGTCTGGTGCTGTGTGTGTCAGTGTGCCTGAGTGTCTGTGTGTCTGTGTGTTGTGTAGTTGTGTGTCTGTATGTCTGTGTGTTTGTTTGTCTGCGTGTTTGTGTGTCTATGCGTCTGTGTGTGTGTGTCTGTGTGTCTGTGTGTTTGTGTGTTTGTGTGTCCGTTTGTCTGTGTGTCTGTGAGTCTGTGAGCTTGGTTTTCTGTATTTCTGTCTTTCCTTGTGTCTGTGTGTCTGTGTGTCTGTGTGTCTGAGTGTCCGTGTGTCTGTGTGTCTGTGTGTCTGTGTGTCTGTGGGTCTCTGTGTCTGTGTGTCTTCGTGTCTGTGTGTCTGTGTGTCCCTGTGCTTGTGTGTCCGTTTTTTTGTGTCTTTCTTCGTGTCCGTGTGTCTGTGTGTCTGTGTATCTGTGTGTCCGGTTGCCTGTGTGTCTGTGTGTCCGTGTGTGAGTGTGTCTGTGTGTCTGTGTGTGTCAGTGTGTCCGTGTATGTGACTGTGTGTCTGTGTCTGTGTGTCTGTGTGTCTGTGTGTGTGTCTGTGTGTTTCTGTGTGTCAGTGTGTCAGTGTGTCTGTGTCTCTGTGTGTCGTGTGTCTGTGTGTCTGTGTGTGTGTCTGTGTGTCTGTGTGTCTGTGTGTCTGTGTGTCTGTGTGTCTGTGTGTCTGTGTGTCTGTGTGTCTGTGTGTCTGTGTGTTGTGTCTGTGTGTCTGTGTGTCTGTGTGTCTGTGTGTCTGTGTGTCTGTGTGTCTGTGTGTCTGTGTGTGTGTCTGTGTGCCTGTGTTTCTGTCTCTCTGTGTGTCTGTGTGTCTGTGTGGCTGTGTGTCTGTGTGTCTGTGTGTCTGTGTGTCTGTGTGTCTGTGTGCCTGAGTGTTTGTGTGTTTTGGTGTCTGGGTGTCCGTGTGTCTGTGTGTCTGTGTGTCTGTGTGTCTGAGTGTATGTGTGTCAGTGTTTTCTTGCGTCTGTGTGTCTGTGTGTCAGTGTGTCAGTGTGTCTGTGTATCTGTTTGTCTGTGTGTCTGTGTGTCTGTGTGGCTTTGTGCCTGCGTGTCTGTGTGCTCTTGTGTCTGCGTGTCTGTGTGTTGGTGTTTCTGCGTGTCTGCGTGTGCCTGTGTGTCTGTGTGTCTGTGTGCCTGTGTGTCTGTGTGTCTGAGTGTCTGTGTGTCAGTGTGTCTGTGTGTCCCTGTGTGTGTCAGTGTGCCTGAGTGTCTGTGTGCTTGTGTGTTTGTGTATTTGTGTGTCTGGATGTCTGTGTGTTTGTTTGTCTGCGTGTTTGTGTGTCTATGCGTCTGTGTGTGTGTGTCTGTGTGTCTGTGTGTTTGTGTGTTTGTGTGTCCGTTTGTCTGTGTGTCTGTGAGTCTGTGAGCTTGGTTTTCTGTATTTCTGTCTTTCCTGGTGTCTGTGTGTCTGTATTTCTGTGTGTCTGTGTGTCTGAGTGTCCGTGTGTCTGTGTGTCTGTGGGTCTCTGTGTCTGTGTGTCTGCGTGTCTGTGTGTCTGTGTGTCCCTGTGCTTGTGTGTCTGTTTTTTTTTGTCTTTCTTTGTGTCCGTGTGGTTGTGTGTCTGTGTATCTGTGTGTCCGGTTGCCTGTGTGTCTGTGTGTCCGTGTGTGAGTGTGTCTGTGTGTCTGTGTTTCTGTGTGTCAGTGTGTCAGTGTGTTAGTTTGTCTGTGTGTGTATGTGACTGTGTGTCTGTGTGTCTGTGTGTCTGTGTGTCTGCGTGTCTGTGTGTCAGTGTGTCTGTGTGTCCCTGTGTGTGTCCGTGTGTTTGTGTGACTGTGTGTCTGCGTGTCCGTGTGTCCGTGTGTCTGCGTGTCTGTGTGTCTGTCAGTCTTTGTGTGTTGGTGATGGTGTGTCTGTGTGTCTGTGTGTTTGTGTCAGTGTGTTCGTGTGTCCGTGTGTCTGTGTGTCTGTGTGTCTATGTATCTCTATGTTTGTGTGTCTGTTTGTCTGTGTGTCCGTGTGTCTGCTTGTCTGTGTGTCTGTGTGTCTGTGTGTCTGTGTGTCGGTGTGTCTGTGTGTCAGTGTGTCTGTGTGTCTGTATGTCCGTGTGTCTTTTGTGTCCGTGTGTCCGTGTGTCCGTGTCTGCGTGTCTATATGTCTGTGTGTTTGTGTGTCCGTGTGTCTGTGTGTCTGAGTGTCTGCGTGTCTGGGTGTCTGTGTGTCCTTGTGACTGGTTTTCTGTGTGTCTGTGTATCCATGTTTCTGCGTGTCTTTGTGTCTGTGTGTGTGCGGGTTCGTGCTTGCGCGCGCGGCGTGCGATATGTGCGGACGTCACGTTTGCATCTTGAATGTGCGTTGGGTGTGGCAGTCGGTGGCGTGTTGGCGTGAGCGCGCGCGCGTGTTCGGCTTGTGGGCGCTGGCGTCTGGTCGGTGCTTTACACGGTGTGTGTGTGTGTGTGTGTGTGCGTGTGTTCGCGTGCGTGCGTATGTGTGCGGGTGTGTTTGCGTCTGTGCGTGTGTGTGTGTGTGTGTGCGTGTGTTTATGTGTGTGCGTGTGTGTTTGTGTTCTGGGTGCGTGCGTGTGTTGCTGAGGGGGTTTTGGGTGTGTGCGTGTGGCTGCGTGTGTGTGTGTGTGTGTCTGTGTGTGCGTGTGTGCGTGCGTGGCCGTAGGTTTGTGGTCACTGATGTAGGGTGCATTTCGAGTGTGCCTTTCTGTGTGTATGTGTGTGTCTCTCAGTCACTGTGCGTGCGTCCGCGTGCACCTGTGTTTTCGTGTGTTGGGGTGGGGTGGGGGGCGGCTTGTGTGTTTGTACGTGTCGGCGTCCGTGTGCATGTGTGCGTCTCCGCGTGTGTGGGAGTTTGTGTGTGAGAGAGAGTGAGAGGGTGTGGTCGGCGTGTGTGTGTGTGTGTGTGTGTGTGTGTGTGTGTCTGTGCGTGCCTGCGTGGCAGGTTGCGTGTGATTACCGTTTTAGCCTGCACCTGGAGTGTGTCTTGTTCGCGTTTGTCTTTCCGTCTGTGTGCGTGCCTGTGCGTGCGCATGGGGAGAGCATTTCATTTTGCATTTTGAATGTGCGCGCGCGTGTGCGGCAGCTTGTTTGCGCGTTCGCGCGTGCGTCTTTTGCGTGCTCGCTCGCGCGAGGGCTTGTGCAAATGTTTTCGTTCTGGCTGTGATTGGCTGTCTGTGTGCGGGTGTGCGTGCGTGCGGGTGTGCGTGCGTGCGCGTGTGTGTGTGTGTGTGTGTGTGCGTGTGTATTTTCTGTTTGTGTGTTTGTGTGTTCGTGTGTGTGCGTGTGTGTGGGCGTGGTTGTGGGTGTGTGCGTGCGTGTGTGTGTGTGTGTGTTCGTGTGCTTTGTGTGCGCGCGTGGTTGTTTGCAACTCGCTCTGTCGGTGTGTTTGTGCGTTTGTGTGTGTGTGTGTGCGTGCGTCTCTCCGTGGCTGTGTGTGTGTGTATGTGTGTGTGTGTGTGCGTGTGTGTGTGTGTGTGTGCGTGCGCGCAGGAGGCGTGTGTGGACGTGTGTGTGTGTGAGTGTGTGTGAGAGCGTGTGTCTGTGCGTGTGTGTATGTGTGTGTGCTTGTGCGCGTCTGTGTGTGTGCGTGTGTGTTTATGTTTGCGTGTATGTGCATGTGTGTCTGTGCTTGTATACGTGTGCGTGTATGCGCATGTGCTTGCGTGTGTGTGTGTGTGTGTGTGTGTTCGGGTGCGTGTGCGTGTGTGTGTGTGTGTTTGCGTGTGTGTGTGTGTGCGTGCGTGGGTGTGCGTGTGTATGTGTGCGTTTGTGTGCATGTGTGTGCGTGTATGTGTGTGCGTGTGTTTGTGCGTGTGTGTATGTGTGTTTGTGTGTTTGTGCGCGTCTGTGTGTGTGTGTGTGCGGGTGTGTTTATGTTTGCGTGTATGTGCATATATATATATATATGTGTGTGTGTCTGTGTGTGTGTGTGTGTGCGTGTCTACGTGTGCGTGTATGCGCATGTGCTTGCTTGCGTGTGTGCGTGTGTGTGTGTGTGTGTGTGTGTGTGTTCGGGTGCGTGTGCGCGTGTGTGTGTGTGTGCGTGTGTGTGTGCGTGTGTGTGTGTGTGTGCTTGTGTGTGCGTGGGTGTGCGTGTGTGCGTGTGTGTGCGTGCGCGCACGGTGCTGGCGCCGCCTGCGCCCGCCTCCTTCCCTCCCCCTCCGCCCTTTCCTCCGGCGCTCCGCGAGGGCGGAGTGGATGGAGTGGAGGGAGGGCCGGCCCCGACATGGGGCGGCGCCTCCCCCCTCCGGAGCGCCGGCGGGAAGAGCGGGGGGGGCGGGGCGCGCAGGGGCGGCAGGGGGGCGGCGGGGGCGGAGAGCGCTGACCAGTGTGGGGATGGGTGTGTAAGTGCGACGTCGTCAGTGTGTCCGTGTCTGTGGATTGTGTGTGTGTGTGTGTGTGTCTGTGTGCGTGTGTGTGTGTGTGTGTGCGTGTGCGTGTGCGTGTCTGGCAGGTGGTGTGTGTGGGGGCGCGTGTGTGTGTGTGGCTGTGTCTGCGTTTGTCTGTTTGTGTGTGTGTCTGTGTGTGTGTGTGTGTGTGCGTGCGTGTGTGTGTGTGTGTGTGTGTGTGTGCGTTTGTGTGCGTGTGTGCGCGCGCGGTGCAGGCGCCGCCCGCGCCCCCTCCACCCCACCCCCCCCCCCAGCGCTCCGCGAGGGCGGAGTGGATGGAGTGGAGGGAGGGCCGGCCCCGACATGGGGTGGTGCCTCCCCCCCCCGGAGCGCCGGCGGAAAAGGGGGGGGGCGGGGTGCGCGGGCTCGCGAGGATTTCGCGGGGGAATGAGAGCGCTGAGCAGCGGGGGATCGGTTTGTGAGTGCGAGGGCGTCGGTCCGTCTGTATCTGTAGATGTTTGCGTTTGTGTGTGTGTGTGTGTGTCTGGCAGGCAGGTGTGTGTGTGTGTGTGTGTGTGTGTGTTTGTGTGTGCGTGCGTGTGTGTGGCCGCGTCTGTGTGTGTGTGTGCGTGTGCGTGCGGGTGTGTCTGTGTCTGTGTCTGTATGCGCGCGCGTGTGTGTGTGTGTGTATGTGTGTGATTTTTTGTTGGTGCGTGTGTGTGTGTGTGTGTGCGTGTGTGTGTGTGTGTGCGTGTGTGTGTGCGTGCGTGAGGGGGTGCCCGCGCGCGAGTGAGCGCGCGTGGTTGTGAGTGCGTGCCCGTGTGAGATTTTGTATATATTCGCGTGCGCGCGCATGTGCGTGCGCGCGCTCGTGCCCGGTGCGTTGCCGCGCCTGCTGACGTCGATCGTATTTTCGCATGCTTGTCCATCTGTACATGTCTACCTACATGTTCGCTGCTGCGGCAGCATCGCTCTCGCGCGCTGAAAGACGCAGTACAACTCGTACATGTATGTGTCCATTTTATTATTGGAAATATTTCACCGTGCGCACTCCAGAGATACGCGTGGACTTATGACACGTGGCTAGGAGCTCTACGAGGTCCCCGGCGGTAACCAGGTTGACGGTTTACCGCCAGCGCCCAGTGGACGCTACCAAGTTGATGACTTTAGGTCGGTTGAAAATTCGGTTCTCGAAATTCAACCATTCGTTAGAGCTCTAGTATTTCTTCCCGTGATATTCGATCTTTTCCCCGCTCGCCATCTTGATCTCAGCTCGATCAAGTACCTTTTACTGCGAAAAAGCACTGCGGCGGGATCGGCCGTTTCGAGTCATCTCGATTCGCGCTGTCGGTTTTCTCAAGATAACTCGAGCTTTAGGACAGCTACAGAGCTGGTATGCACGTAATCGATTCAGAATGATCAGGCGCGTTCGTCTGTTGAACTCAGAGGTCTGAACTCGGTCTGCTAGCCGAGCTAGGTCCGCAATCTTATTCGTATTATTCGAGTCATCTTGACAGACGCTCTCGGTTTTCTGTACTTAACTCGAGCTACTGGACAGCTAAGGAGCTGATACGTACAGAAACCGATTCAGAATCATGAATCGCGTTTGTCTGTTGAATCCAGAGCTCTGCGGTCTGCTGCCCGATCTAGACAACTATTCGTTTTATTCGAGTCATCTTGAGAGATGCTGTCGGTTCTCTGCACTGAACTCGGGCTTTGGGGGGGCTGCATGGCAGGTAATCACTGGAATCGATTCGGAGACATCAGGTGCGTCCGTCTTTCGAATCCAGAGCTCGGAACTCTGTCTGCTGCCGAGTCCGCGAAACTGTTATTGTTCGAGCCATCCTGAGGTGCTGTCGGTTTCCTACACTTAACTCGGGCTGTAGGGGGGCTGCAGGGCTGGTAATCACAGGAATCGATTCAGAGACATCATACGCGTCCGCCTGTTGCATGGAGAGGTCTGAACTCGGTCTGATACGCGAGCTAGGTTGCCAAACTATTCGTATTGTTCGAGTCATATTCAGAGGTGCTGTCGATTTTACGCACGTAACTCGGGCTGTAGGAGAGCTACAGAGCTCGTACAGAAGACAATCCAGAAACATCGGGGGCGTTCGGCTGTTACATCGGAGAGGTCTGAAATTGCTTGGGCTGAAAAATTATTTTTTCAGTGTAATTTTGTTCGACATTACATGTTGTCAGGAAGCTCTACGAGTCCCCCGGCGGTAACGAAGGTTGACGGTTTACCGCTGGCGCCCAGTTCCGGGGCGCTGCAGAGCTAGTTGGCAAGAAACATCTCGACGGACGTTTTGCCGACTTTTGCTCGGTTGAAAATTTTGTTCTCGAAAATCAACCATTCGTTAGAGCTCTAGTATTTTTTCCCGTGATATTCGATCTCATTCCGCTCGCCATCTTGATCTCAGCTCGATCGGGTACCTTTTACTGCTAAAAAGCACTGCGGCGGGATCGGCCGTTTCGAGTCATCTCGATTCGCGCTGTCGGTTTCTTAAGATAACTCGAGCTTTAGGACAACTACAGAGCTGGTAAGCACAGCTAATCGATTCAGAATGATCAGGCGCGTTTGTCTGTTGAACCCAGAGGTCTGAACTCGGTCTGCTAGCCGAGCTAGGTCCGCAAACTTATTCGTATTATTCGAGTCATCTTGACAGACGCTCTCGGTTCGCTGTACTTAATTAACTCGAGCTACTGGACAGCTACAGAGCTGATACATACAGAAACCGATTCAGAATCATCAATTGCGTTTGTCTGTTGAATCCAGAGCTCTAAACTCGGTCTGCTGCCCGATCTAGAATCGCAGAAGTATTCGTATTGTTCGAGTCATCTTGAGAGATGATGTCGGTTCTCTGCACTGAACTCGGGCTGTAGGGGGGCTGCATGGCTGGTATCACTGGAATCGATTCGGAGACATCAGGTGCGTCCGTCTTTCGAATCCAGAGCTCGGAGCTCTGTCTGCTGCCGAGTCCGCGAAACTATTATTGTTCGAGCCATCCTGAGGTGCTGTCGGTTTCCTACACTTAGCTCGGGCTGTAGGGGGGCTGCAGGGCTGGTAATCACAGGAATCGATTCAGAGACATCAGACGCGTCCGCCTGTTGCATGGAGAGGTCTGAACTCGGTCTGATACTCGAGCTAGGTTTGCCAAACTATTCGTATTCGAGAGGTGCTGTCGATTTACGCACGTAACTCGGGCTGTAGGAGAGCTACAGAGCTCGTACAGAAGACAATCCAGAAACATCGGGGGCGTTCGGCTGTACAACGAAGAGGTCTGAAATTGCTTGGGCTGAACAACTATTTTTTCAGTGTAATTTTCTTCGACATTACATGTTGTCAGGAAGCTCTACGAGTCCCCCGGCGGTAACGAAGGTTGACGGTTTACCGCCGGCGCCCAGTTTGACTTTTGGTCGGTTGAAAATTTGGTTCTCGAAATTCAACAACTCGTTAGAAATCTAGTATTTTTTCCCGTGATATTCGATCTTATTCCCGCTCGCCATCTTGATCTCAGCTCGATCGGGTGAATATACCTCGTAGAGCTCTTCGGCATCGATGAGCTAGAGGAATTCCGGCGCGGGGTGGAGCTAGTCGGTCGACCTGGCCAGAAAGGACAAAGTGGTAACTTTTGGGTGGTTTTGCAATTTTTTGAAAGATATTTGACAATTCATTTTGAAAAAGAAGATTTTTCGCACCTGTAAACGACTATGAGGGCCTCTCTGTCTAAGTATGAGCTCTGTAGGCGCACTTTTACTATCAAAACACTTGGAGGAACCATCTTATGTCGACACCAAACAAAAAACAATTTTTCTCTTTTTCGAGAAATGCTTCCAGAAGCTCTTTCTTTCGACTCTGAGCACTCTTACGCGTGAAGTGAGCTCTACGAGGTTCCCGGCGGTAACCAGGTTGACGGTTTACCGCCGGCGCCAGTTTGAAAGATATTTGACAATTCATTTTGAGAAAGCAGATTTTTCGCACCTGTAGAAGGTTGTGAGAGCCTCTTCGTCTTAATATGAGCTCTCTAGATGCACTTTTCATTTCAAAACACTTGGCGGAACCAACTTTATGTCGACATGAAAAACATCGTGATTTCTCTTTTTCGAGAAATGCTTCCAGAAGCCCTCTCTGTTGATGCTGAGCACTCTTACGCGTGCTAGGAGCTCTACGAGGTTCCCGGCGGTGACCAGGTTGACGGTTCACCGCCGGCGCCAGTTTTGTTCTCGAAATTGAACAATTCGTTTGAGCTCTAGTATTTTTTCCCGTGATATTCGATCTTATTCCCGCTCGCCATCTTGATCTCAGCTCGATCGGGTACCTTTTACTGCCAAAAAACACACGGGCGGGATCGACCGTTTCGAGTCATCTTGTCACGCGGTGTCGGGTTCCTCAAGATAACTCGAACTTCAGGACAGCTAAAGAGCTGGTAAGCACAGCTAATCCATTTAGAATGATCAGGCGCGTTCATCGGTTGAAGCCAGAGGTCTGAATTCGGTCTGCTAGCCGAGGTAGGTGCGCATACCTATTCGTATTATTCGAGTCATTTTGACAGGCGCTCTCGGTTTTCTGTACTTAACTCGAGCTACAGGACAGCTAAAGTGCTGAGACGTACAGAATCTGATTCAGAATCATCAGCGACCGTTGTCTGTTGAATCTAGAGCTCTGAACTCGGTCTGCTGCCCGATCTAGAATCGCGAAACTATTCGTATTGTCCGAGTCGCTTGCGAGATGCTGTCGGTTCTCTGCACTTAACTCGGGCTGTGGGGGCTGCATGGCTGGTAATCACTGGAATCGATTCGGAGACATCAGGCGCGTTCGCCTGCGGAATCCAGAGTTCCGAACTCGGTCTGTTGCCCGAACTAGGTCGCGAAACTATTCGTATTGTTCGAGTCATCCTGAGAGGTGCTGTCGGTTTCCTGCACTTAACTCCGCTGCAGGGGGGGCTGCAGGGCTGGTTGTCACTGGGATCGATTCAGAGACATCAGACGCGTCCACCTGTGGCATGCAGAGGTCTGAACTCGGTCTGATACTCGAACTAGGTTTGCCAAACTACTGGTATTGTCTCGAGTCATCTTGAGAGGTGCTGTCGATTGACGCACGTAACTCGGGCTGTAGGAGAGCTACAGAGCTCGTACAGAAGACAATCTAGAAGCATCGGGGGTTCGGCTGTTGCATCCGAGAGGTCTCGAATTGCCTGGGCTGAAAAACTTTTTTTTCTGTGTAAGTTCTTTCGACATTATATGTTGTCAGGAAGCTCTACGAGTCCCCCGGCGGTAACAAACGTTGACGGTTTACCGCCGGCGCCCAGTTGGTCGACCCGGCCAGAAAGGACAAAGTGATAACTTTGGGTGGTTTTGCAATTTTTTGAAAGATATTTGACAATTCATTTTTAGAAAGCAGATTTTTCGCACCTGTAAACGATTATGAGGGCCTCTCTCTCTTAGTATGAGCTTCGTAGGCGGACTTTTACATCAAAACACTTGGAGCAACCATCTTCATGTCGACACGAAAAAATCAACTGGAACCGGCGGTAAACCGTCAACCTGGTTACCGCCGGGAACCTCCTAGAGCTCTTTCATTGCGCGGCGATCGTCGGAACACATGGATAAAGCTTCTAGAGCGAGAAACAAAATCACGTTTTTCTGTTTTTATCCAGCGTCGGTTGCTCCAAGTGTTTCAATAGTAATACTGCACCTATGGGCCTGAAAATTTTACTGGCGGACGCGCCATAACCCACTACAGGTGCGAAAAATCTGGTTTCTCAAAATGAATTGTCAAATATCCTTCAATTCTCCGCAAAACCACCCAAAAGTTATCACTGGGCGCCGGCGGTAAACCGTCAACCTTTGTTACCGCTGGGGGACTCGTAGGGCTTCCTGACAACATATAATGTCGAACAACAAATACACAGAAAAAATAGTTTTTCAGCCCGAGCAATTTCAGACCTCTCGGATGCAACAGCCGAACGCCCCCGATGCTTCTGGATTGTCTTCTGTACGAGCTCTGTAGCTCTCCTACAGCCCGAGTTACGTGCGTCAACCGACAGCACCTCTCAAGATGACTCGAGACAATACGAATAGTTTGGCAAACCTAGCTCGAGTATCAGACCGAGTTCAGACCTCTACATGCGACAGGCGGACGCGTCTGATCTCTCTGAATCGATTCATGTGGTTACCAGCCCTGCCCCCCCCCCCCCCTACAGCCCGAGTTAAGTGCAGGAAACAGACGGCACCTCTCAGGATGACTCGAACCATGCGAATTGTTTCGCGGACCTAGTTCGGGTAGCAGACAGAGTTCGGAGCTCTGGGTTCGACAGGCGGACGCGTCTGATGTCTCCGAATCGATTCTAGTGATTCCCAGCCATGCAGCCCCCCTACAGCCCGAGTTAAGTGCAGAGAACCGACAGTATCTCTCAAGATGACTCGAACAATGCGAATAGTTTCGCGATTCTAGATCGGACAGCAGACCGAGTTCAGAGCTCTAGATTCAAGAGAGAACGACCACTGATGATTCTGAATCAGATTCTGTACGTATTAGCTCTGTAGCTGCCCTGTAGCTCGAGTTAAGTACAGAAAACCGAGTGCGTCTGTCAAGATGACTCGAATAATACGAATAGGTTTGCGGACCTAGCTCGGCTAGTAGACCGAGTTCAGACCTTTGGGTTCAACAGGCAAACGCGCCTGATCATTCTGAATCGATCAGCTGTGCTTACTAGCTCTGTAGCTGTCCTGGAGCTCGAGTTATCTTGAGAAAACCGTCACCGCGTGACAAGATGACTCGAAACGGCCGATCCCGCCGGGACGCTTTTTGACAGTAAAAGGTACCCGATCGAGCTGAGATCAAGATGGCGAGCGGGAATAAGATCGAGTATCACGGGAAAAAATACTTGAGCTCTAACGAATTTTTCAATTTCGAGAACAAAATTTTCAACCGACCAAAAGTCACCAAAAGGTCCGTCGAGATTTTTCTTGCCAACTAGCTCTCCAGCGCCCCAGAACTGGCGCCGGCGGTGAACCGTCAACCTGGTGTCACCGCCGGGAACCTCGTAGAGCTCCTAGCACGCGTAAGAGTGCTCAGCATCAAAAGAGAGGGCTTCTGGAAGCATTTCTCGACAAGAGAAAACATGATTTTTTTCCATGTCGACATAAAGTTGGTTCCGCCAAGTGTTTTGATAGTAAAAGTGCGCCTACAGAGCTCATATTAAGACAGAGAGGCCCTCATATTCGTCTACAGGTGCGAAAAATCTGCTTTCTCAAAATAAATTGTCAAATGTCTTTCTAATTTTCGCAAAACCACCCAAAAGTTGTCACATTGTCCGCCTGGGCCGGCTGGGCTAGCTCCACCCCGCGCCGGAATTCCTCTAGCTCATCGATGCCGAAGAGCTCTACGAGGTATTTTTACCCTTTTCGAGAAATGCTTCCAGAAGCTCTCTCTTTCGACTCTGAGCACTCTTACTTGTGAAAGGAGCTCTACCAGGTTCCCGGCGGTGACCAGGTTGACGGTTCACCGCCGGCGCCGTACTGTCAAAGGGCGTCCAGGCGGGATCAGCCGTTTCGAGTCATCTTGATACGCGCTGTCGGTATATTGGACGTAATTCGAGATACAGGACAACTACAGAGCTGTTGCGCACACGTAATCGATTCAGAATGATCAGGCGCGTTCGTTTGTTGCATCTAGAGGTCTCTAATCGGTCTGCTAGTCGAGCTAGGTCCTGAAACCTATTTATATTATTCGAGTCATCTTGACAGGCGCTCTTCGTTTTCTGTACTGAACTCGAGCTATGTGGCAGCTACAGAGCTGATATATACAGGAACAGATTCAGAATCATCAGACGCGATTGTCTTTCGAATCCAGAGCTCTGAGCTCGGTCTGCTGCCCGTTCAAGAATCGCGGAACTATTTGTATTGTTCGAGTCATCTTGAGAGGTGCTGTCGGTTATCTGTACTGAACTCGGGTTGTGGCGTGGCTATAGTGCTGGGAGTCACAGGAATCGATTTGGAGACATCAGGCGCGTGCGCCTGTCGAACAGAGGAGCTCCGAACTCGGTCTGCTGCCCGAACTAGGTCCGCGAAGCTATTCGTATTGTGACTCGTAGAGCTTCCCTAAGCTAGCAGCTGGAAGCTTAAGAGTATTTTGGACGCACTAGCGGGCTAGTTGGCTCGAAAAATCTCGACGGAACTTTTGCTGACTGTTGAAAAATTTGTTCTCAAGATTCCAACATTCGTTTAAGCTCTTGTATTTTTTCCCGTGATATTCGATCTTATTCCTGCTCGCCATCTTGATCTCATATTACTGTGGCGGGATCGGCCGTTTTGAGTCATCTTGATACGCGCTGACGGTTTTCTGAACATAACTCGAGCTTTAGGACAGCTACAGAGCTGATGAGCACAGCTAATCGATGTAGAATGATTAGGCGCGTTCGCCTGTTGCATTCAGAGGTCTGAACTCGGTCTGTTAGCCGAGCTAGGTCCGCAAACCTATTCCTAGTATGCGAGTCATCTTGAGAGGAACTCCCGGTTTTCTGTACTTAACTCGAGCTGTAGGACAGCTACAGCGCTGATATTTACAGAAACCGATTCAGAATCATCAGTTGCGCTTGTCTGTCGAATCCAGAGCTCTGAACTCGGTTTGCGGCCCGATCTCGAATCAAGAAACTGTTCGTATTGGTCGAGTCATCTTGAGAAGTGCTCTCGGTTTCTTCACTCAACTCGCGCTGAGGGTGGCTACAGTGCTGGTGACAGAGCTCCGAACTCGGTCTGCTGCCCGAATTAGGTCTGCGAAACTACTGTATTGTTCGAGTCATCCTGAGAGGTGCTGTCGGTTTTCTGCACTTAACTCGGTCTGTAGGGGGGCTGCAGGGCTGGTAATGACAGGAGTCGATTCGCAGACATCAGACGCGTCCGCCTGTCGCATTCAGAGGTCAAAAAATATTCAGTATGAGTCGGAATGTTGGTAGGTGCTGTCGGTTTTCTCAACTTAAGTCGAGCTAGGAAGCTCCACGAGTCTCCCGGCGGTAATCAAGGTTGACGGTTTACCGCCGGCGCCCAGTTCGAGTCATCCTGAGATGCTGTCGGTTTCCTGCACTTAACTTGGGCTGTAGTGGGGCTGCAGGGCTGGTAATCACAGGAATCGGTTCGGAGACATCATACGCGTCCGCATGTCGCATTCAGGCCTGAACCTGGTCTGATACTCGAGCTAGGTTTGCCAGACAATTCGTATGGTTCGAGTCATCTTCAGGTTTGCTGTCGATTTACGCACGTAGTCGGGCTGCAGGAGAGCGACAGAGCTCGTACAGAAGACAATCCAGAAGCATCGGGGGCGTTCGGCTGTTGCATCGAGAGTTCTGAAATCGCCTGGGCTGAAAAACTACTCGTCCCCTGCATTTTTTCGACATTATACATTGTCAGGAAGCTCTACGAGTCCCCCGGCGGTAAGAAAGGTTGACGGTTTACCGCCGGCGCCCAGTTGCATGTATCGGGGGAATTGACGGTACAGAGGGATGCAATGCTGGCAGCAGTGAGTCAGACGATGTCGAGGGAGGGAACGAGACGGCTCAGAGGCAGACCACGGATCGTGGCGAGCAGCTGGCATGCACCTTTTGAAAAGTGGAGGTCCCTCTTATGGCACGATACGTGCGTTGTACCGACGGATTGGAAGGAGTACCCGTTGAGCTCTTCGGCATCGATGAGCTAGAGGAATTCCGGCGCAGGGTGGAGCTAGTTGGCCGACCCGGCCAGAAAGGACAAAGTGATAACTTTTGGGTGTTTTTGCTCAGATTTGAACGATATTTGACAATTCATTTTGAAAAGCAGACTGTAAACGACTATGAGGGTCTCTCTGTCTTAATGTGAGCTCTGTAGGCGCACTTTTACTATCGAAAGACTTGGCGGAACCATCTTCATTTCGACACGTAAGACATGTTTTTTTCCTTTTTGAGAAATGCTCCCAGAAGCTCTCTCTTTCGACTCTGAGCACTCTTACGCGTGAAAGGAGCTCTACGAGGTTCCCGGCGGTGACCAGGTTGACGGTTCACCGCCGGCGCTAGTTCCTGGAACACATATCAGAGATACCAAAGTGCAGGATATGTTTGTGAGAAGGAACAAGGAGGTGAGGAATGGAGGCTCTGCGAAGACACGATCAGATGACGAGTTGGCCCGACATCTTGCAGTTACAAATGAACAAACTACAACATGGGATCCTGGGATGGAGATATTTGTTGAAATGTGCGGTGACAGTAGGACAGTCGTACAATGGTTGAGGCGAGTCTGGGCTTGTGACAACAGTGGGTATAACGGATTGCCAGGATAGACAATAACATGTATGACATGGGTGAAGACGACAACATACGATGCCTGACGCATGGAAAGAATTTCTGGAACAAGATTTACAGAGAAGCCAATGCCATGATGAGCTTACACACCATGCGAGAGACAAGCACGACTATATCGAACAGAACAAGACAAACATCAAATACATCAGAGGATGCTGGGATCGTGGTGTGAGTAGTGAGGGTGCCGCAGGAGGTCGCTGGATTGAAGTTGCTCCAGAGAATGGCCCGTGGACGCTCGTGTACTCAGAGGCCTACATGTTTGATGTAGGCTCCACCGTGGCGGAGGCAGAATTGTCTGCGGCCGAGCGCCTGTGCACAGGTGTGGAGCATATTGTTAAAGAAATTTCCTCTGCAAAGCTGAGGGGGCGGATTTAACTGGCTCTAGCCCGTAGGCTTGGGCGCGCGCGCCCTGTGTAGCCTGACCAAACCATGCAAATTCGCGCTGCCGATGAGCTACAGAGCTGTTCAGCACATCAACTGGAAGGAAATCATCAGGAGCGCTAGTTAAAAGTATCTAGACGTCTGAAATCAGTCTGCTATAAGCGGGCTGAAAAACACTGCTAATTCTTCGAGGACTTTTTTCTTGATTCAACTCGAGCCGCAGATGAGCGAGAAAGCTCTACGAGTCTCCCGGCGGTAACCAATATTGACGGTTTACCGCCGGCGCCCAGTCGGTCGACCCGGCCAGAAAGGACAATGCGATAACTTTCGGTCGGTTTTGCGAAGACTTGCAAGATACTTGACCATTCATTTTAAGAAAGCAGTTTTTCTGCACCTGTAGTGGGTTATGACGCGCGTGCCTGTGAAATTCTCAGGCCCTGGGTGCAGTATTACTTTCAAAACACTTGGAGCAACCAACGTTGGATAACAACAGAAAAGCATGATTTTTCGAGTTTTTCGGCTCTCGCTTCAGCAGCTTCCTTCATCTGTTCCGAGGAGCGCCGTGCGAGAAAAGAGCTCTACGAGGTCCCGGCCCGCGCAGTCGACCGCAAATTCGTTGTTGTGTTTCACGTGCATGGTCTTTCAGTGGTGCTCAAACGGCAATTGCTATATGTGGTTACTGCATGGTCTGCCATTGCTTTGAAGTGTACTCGTCATTTTAGTTGTTAGGTTTGTGTTTGTCTCAGTGGTGTTGAGACGGTAATCGCTGTATAAACCAGTGGTTACTGTATGGTCTCTCACTGCTTTTCTTTTCAGTGGTGCTGAGACGATAATCGCTATATGTGGTTACTGCATGGTCTCGCTCTGCTTTGCTTCCCTTCTATTCTTATTTGTCTTCTCGTGTATTGGCAGTCTTGTGCATATCTGTACAGCTTCGCTGTTTGATGCACCTCTGCTTTAATCCAGTCTCGCTGCCTCTGTACAGCTTTGCTGTTAGTATTCTTTGTGTCCTGGCCTGCTCCATGGGAGCTCGAATCGGCCAGCGCAGACATCGCAGACCTGGTTGACGTTTTACCGCCGGTTCCCAGTTCCGGGGCGCGGGGGGGCTAGCTGGCAAGAAAAATGTTGACGGGGTTATGACGCGTGTGCCTGTGAAATTCTCAGGCCCCTCGGTGCAGCATCATTATGAAAACACTTGGAGCAACCGACGTCGACGTTGGATAACAACAGAAAAACGTGTTTTTTCGAGTTTTTCGGCCCTCGCTTCAGAAGCTTCCTTCATCTGTTCCGAGGAGCGCCGTGCGAGAAAAGAGCTCTACGACGTCCCCGGCGTTAGCTTGGTTGACGTTTTACCGCCGGTTCCCAGTTCCGGGGCGCTGGAGGGCTAGTTGGCAAGAAAAATCTCGACGGACCTTTTGGTGACTTTTGCTCGGTTGAAAACTATGTTCTCGAAATTCAACCATTCGTTAGAGCTCTAGTATTTTTTACCGTGATATTCTATCTTATTCCCGCTCGCCGTCTCAATCTCAGCTCGATCGGGTACCTATCACTGCCAAAAAGCATCCAGGCGGGATCGGCTGTGTCGAGCCATCTTGACAGGCGTTGCAGGTTTTTTATACTTTTCTCGAGCTCTAGGAGAGCTACAGAGCTGGTGCGCACACGTAATCGATTCAGAATCATCAGGCGCGTTCGTCTAAAGCATCTAGAGGTCTGAATTCGGTCTGCTACTCGAGCTAGGTCCGTGAAGCTATTCGGACTCTGTTTTTTTCCGGGAGATAATGATGAGTTTCTTGACTTAACTCGAGCCTCAGATGAGCTAAAGGGCTCTTCGGCACAGCAATCGGAAGGTAATGATCAGGCGCGCTAGTCTAAAGCATTTAGACGCCGGAATTCAGTCTACTATCAGCACTGGAACCGAAGACTATTCGCACTCTCCAATTTTTTGGGAGATCGTGATGGTTTTCTTGACTTAACTCGAGCTGCAGATGAGCTACGGAGCTGTTCGGCTCAGCAATCGGAAGGGAATCATCAGGCGCGATAGTTCTAAGTATCTAGACGCCTGAAATCAGTTTGCTATCAGCGCTGGGACTGAACAACCTTCCGTATTCTGCTATTTTCTCGATATGGTGATGATTTTCTTGACTTAGATCGAGCTGCACAGGAGCTACAGAGCTGTTCAGCAGAAGAATCACAAGGCAATCATGAGTCGCGCTACTAGACACCTGGACTCGGTCTGCTATCAGCGCAGACGCCGAAACATTATTCATACTCTGCTCTTTTTTTGGAGATGGAATTGGTTTCTCGATTTACCTCGAGCTGCAGATGAGCTCCAGAGCTCTTAGGCACATCAATCGGACGGAATACATCAGACGCGCTATTTTAATATATTCAGACGCCTGAACTCAGTCTGCTATTAGCGCTCGGGCTGCAAAAAAACTATTTGTACTCTGCTAATTTCTTGGAGATGGCATTGGTTTTCCTCATTTAACTCGCGCTGCAGATGAGCTTCAGAGCTGTTCAGCACAGCAATCGGAAGATAATCATCAGGGGCGCTAGTGAAAAATATGTAGACGCCTGAAATCATGGCTATCAGCGCTCGGGCTGAACAACTGTTCGTACTCTGCTATTTCTTTGGAGATGGTATTGGTTTTCATGATTCAACTCGAGCTGCAGATGAGCGAGGGAGCTCTACGAGTCTCCCGGCGGTAACCAAGGTTGCGGAAGCGGAGTTTACCTCCCGTTTTCCCGCGGCCTTGGCCCGTCGGAGACTCGTCGAGCCGCATCGTGCGGTCAGGTGTTACACACTCGTGTATCGTACTGCCTCCGCGGGCGCGCGGGGCCATCGGTCGCGCAGCTGCGACAAGTGCTCCATCTTCGTGCCCATCAAGGCCGCAGGTGCTCTCTTCTTGTTGTGGTGGCAGTTGTTGGATCGGGCCCGACAGTGCAGTTGTTCTGCCATTCTTACACGACGAGTGCTCTTTTTTGCTTGTACTTTGACGTTCGCACATCGGTGGCTGCAGAGGAGTATAACTTTCAGGCCAATCTTTCACGACGAGCGCAGAGGAGTATAACTTGCAGGCCAATCTTTCACGACGTGTGTTGAGGAGTATTAGTCTCTTGTGTGTACTTTGAAGTTCGCACCGCGACGGGTGCGGAGGAGTACAACTTTCTGGCCAATCTTTCACGGTACACCAAGCGTCAACGATCAGTGATGACGGCTGTGATGAGTACCCCGACTGGTGCACAGGATATGCCGATGGGAGGTGAGGAGGGAGAGGATGAGCGAGATGAGTTCGAGAGAGCTCTGGCGGCTCCCGCACATGGGAATGTCAGACACACTGTTAATCAGTTGGAGGGTGGTGCTTCAGAGGATACTAAGAGGGCTCGTAGGGTCTCTGGGGCTCCTGCGGATCCCATGGCCTCCATTGCGGCCCTCCTGGACTCCAAGTTCTATCAGCAGCAACAGTTCTTCGACAGCTCACTTCAAGTTCGTCTCAAACCTCTGGAGGAGGCAGTGAAGCAGAATCAGACCGATATTGTTGATATTAGGAAGTCTCAGACTGAACAACAACGACAGATTGATGAGCTCCAGCGGGCCATCCAGAATCGTCCAGGCTCCAATAGCTCCACAGGTGCCCCGAGTACCGTTGGTGCCCCAAGGGTGTCCTTCCAGACCTCTCGGCCGCAAGACTTTGGTCGGGTCCCTCGTCCGCCGTTCTCTCCGACGTACATCACTATTCAGGGTTGGGCCAAAGGTGCGAATCGTGATATCTCACAGCGTTCTGAGTTGTTGTTCAATGAGGCTGCGGCCCAGCGCTGTTTGGCATACTTGTTTGAGAAGGCAGGCTGTCTCCAGCATATCGACGAGGTTCGCGCCAACAGTGAAAATACTAACAAGCCGTGTGGTCTGTATCGGATCAGGGTGCACTTCAAACCCGCTGTGAGTCGGGATGTGACCTGGGAGTGCAGGAAGGTTTGGACGCAGTGTTTCCAGGACGGTCGTATCTTTGCTCAGGACCAGGGCGTCAGGGATTACCAACGTATGGTGCAGTGTCGTGTATCTATCCTTGTGGAGTGCTCCCCATGGAAGCAGCCTCATGTTGCTGCAGCGGGGAGGTTCAAGGCGTGCTTCTACAGACACAGCGGCTTGGTGGACGGATGTGTGCGTATCGAGTTGTACGGCCCTCCGACGACGTTGATCTTGGGACGTCATGGCATATCGAGCATTCTGTGTGTAGGCGTGCATGCGTACTGTATAACACTAGGTGGTGCAATCAGCGTATCTTTTCAGATCGAGGCGACCGATGGTGTGCTGTGATATTTCGCAGTATGATCGCCATCAGCGTGTACCTGCCTCACAAATATGTGTTTGGAAAGAGCCGTGATGCTTTCTTCCAGGCCCTTTGCGAGTATCACCGTGTCCTGAGGGAGGTTGCATTGACTATTCAGCGACTGAAATCACAATTTGGGATCAGGGACGTCGTCTTGGGAGTGGACGGGCAGGTGGAGGTGGAGGGTGAGGTCTTCTATGAGCAGTGGCCTGTGACGGGCCCGTTTGTGGATGGTACTTCTCTTGCTCCCCGCAAGGCCTCTGGAGGTTTCGAAAAGGACGCCCGCGAGTTCTCCCAGGCCTACTCTGAGGCCCTTGCTACTACGATGGGTGTCTTGGGTCTGTTCATGGCAAACACCTTCGACGGCCCACGCAGGCCCGCGTGGCGGTCAACAAAGTATATCCCTGAGGCGCAACAGTATCAGCATGTGTATGACTATCTGTGTGTACCTAGAAACTGGTATGGCAACCTACCCTCTTCTTCGGTCACTTGGGCGGTGCCCCGAGAGGCCATGGCTGAGGACACTTTGCAGCTAGAGACATGGTGGAGCGACCATGCGATTGTGTCGCTCGTACTTCCGCAGGCTGCCAGGCCAGCGAGGGCTGCCGGGCACCGTCCTCGCAACAACAGTACACTCTGTGACGGACCGACAGAAATGACACCGGCTGAGATCGGCACCCTCATCCTCCAGGAGGCCTCCAATTTGGGCCACACCCCCACCTATCAGGATACTCTCCCACGGGTCAGTAAGGACTACATCCAGGCACGTCTTCGGTGGACTGAGGTTCGCAGGAGGTGGAGGGCGGGGGAGTGCTCGGAGGAGGAGATGAAGGCTGCCCGTCGTCAGAAGCAACGTGAGCGTCGAGCCCACAGGCGTCGCCTCACGGAGTATTCGTTTCGACCAGGTGCACAGTGCCGTACACATCTCTATACACTGCATGTGGATGGGGAGGATACGTGTGATGTTCAGAAGTGGGAGGAGGCTTTACGTGTACACGGTTTCACTCATTACAGTTGTGAGGAGGAGAGGAGTGCTACTCAAGGAATGCTGGAGGAGAGGAGGAGGCGGTTGCAGGATTTGTCGGGTGGCCCCCACGGCTGTCTCGGACGGGAGGCCATCTCAATGGGGATCCTCATGAGAGCCCGTGCGAAGCTCAAAGTGGGACGGGCGGTGGGTAAGGATGGGATCAGCGCCAGTATGCTCCGATGTGTGCCCTGGTCCGCTCTTTGCTCCATCTTGAAGGCCTTTCGAAAGCTGTTCAGCCGCGAGTCCGATGCCCCCTCGGTGTGGCGTTCCATTTGCATTGCGCTGATGCCCAAGCATCAGCGCGCCACCGACTTTACAGAAATGCGTGCTCTCAGTCTTCTTAGTGTGATGTCAAAATGGTACCATTCGTGTTTGGTTATCCTCGCTGCGTCCCACCTGCGGTCGCTTACACCTGGGTGTATGCTCTACGGATTTGCTGGTGAGCGCAGGGTACGCGATATTACAGCGGTTGTCAAGAGGTTAGCCCAGCATGGTGTGGAGTGGGGCAAGTCCCACTCGTGTTGCTTTGCGTCCTTGGAAGTACTACGTGCTTTCGACCACCTGACGGTGAACAACCTCTCTGAATCCATGGATGCGTTATCGTTCCCCCCCGATCTGGCCTATGCTTTATTAGAACCACAGAGTCAATGTGTTGCCGATTTCAAGTTTCAGGATGTTGAAGTTATGGGAGTACCATGGGACCGATGTGTGAAGACAGGTTCAGTTGAGGCCCCCATGGGCTGGATATTCGGGACTATTGTGATGTGGGGCGACTTGTGTCACAACTGGCGTCGTGATGGCATCGGCATTCCTCTCACGGATGAAGCAGGCGCATTGGTTTTTTCCCGCGCCATCTGGGCGGACAATGTTATCCTGGGGGCTTCCTCGACTGATCAGCTTATTATGATGGTGCGTCAGATGTCCGTGCTTTTGTGCTCCAGAGGGTATTCGTGGAAACCCAGCTCCCTGCAGTATATGCTCTGTGGGTTCCAGGACGCGCCTCAGGTGCCCATCCTGGTTGATTTCACGATTGGGGCCCCTTGTGGTGCCCAGATGTCGCCTCACGCTGCAGTTATGAAGAGGCGCCGTACTTCTCAGACGCCTACGATCACTATACAGTTGCAGAGGGTGCAGCGCATGTCGATCCTTGGTGTGATGATTGATTCTGTTATGCAGACACATGTTGATGTCCTCCATCGTATCAGTTGCGGGGAGCGGGCCTTTTGGCACGAGAAGCGTTATTACTGTTGTAGGGATGTCCCGCTCATCCGCCGACTCAGACGGTACGACGGCAAAGTGCGTGCCAATATCCTTTTTGGAGCTGAGGGGATGACGTCGGATCAGAGTTTTTTAACTGCACTGCGTAAATGTGAGGGCAAGCTCTTGGCTAAGATGATGTGGAGGAGGAAAGGGGCGGGCGAGGATTGGACAACGTTTATGCAGCGTGTGTACCTTCATGCCAGACGGGCCTTGCACTCGGCTGGTCTGCCGAGTCTGCCGCAACTATTCCTGTATCGACAGTGGTGCAGGGCCAAATATGTTTGTGCCACTGCCCAACGGATGTCGCTGTCGGTGCCGCTGCCCGACCCTGTTCTGTTTCAAGGGTCACAGCTCGTGCCGCCGCCGGTATCAGTTACAGCGGATTCCCAGGTATCCAACTACGGGTCCCAGGTGACCCCTGTGACGACAAACCGACGGAGGATGATAAGCCAGATGCGGGAAAGGGCCCAAAAACGACGACGTATCGACCCCCCTGTGGCCTCGCAACAGCCTCCACAGAGCCCCTATGTTCCCTTGGGCAGCTCTTGCGGTAACACTGCGTACAAGCGACGACGGGTACGGGGTGATCTGGGGCCTGAGACGTACCATCCTCACTCTCTCTCTCTCTCTCTCTCTCTCTCGCTTGTGCATGCTGCATGCTGCGTCGCCGTGGACCGAGGAGAGGGATGCTTTCATTCGCACTCTTGATTCGAAGGGAGCCCGTGTGCTTACCAGGCGCCGCGAGGGCGGCCGTCCTGCAGGCTTCCATCCATGGTCGCTGCCGTTCGAGACGGTGGGAGGCCCTTATTGGTATGCTAACTTGACCTGGGACGAGGACGGGTGGAGATTTTGTCCGTGCGCTGCTGCGTTTGTGGGACCTACCGCACGTGCTCCAATGCTGTGTCCTCAGAGATCCCAAAGTGCCCTACAGGATGGAGGCGGAGGACCCTACGGTGGAGGAGAAGCGTAGGAAGGAGGAGGCGGAAAAGGAGAAGGCTACAAAACGTATTGCTCTGAACGAACAACGTCAGTCTTGCTGGGACTTTGGGTCCAAGGGTTTACCTATTGAAATCTCGGGGGGCTCTCTGGTGATCTGTAGCTGGATTAACGGTCTTTTAGATGTACTGCTGACGTGTATTCGACGACGGTTTCTGCTATTCAGGACTTACTTTATTCTATGTCTGTGGAGATGCCCATGCACATTCGGGCCCCCCCACGGGGATGTGATATGATGTAATGGATTTATCGGGAAGGGAACCCGAGAGCTGATGAACAGACTTGGATGGCTCGGAGGGGCCAGGACCACTTGACAATCGATGACAGGTTATTTACAATGAATGCTTCGAGCGTGCTCGGTGTGAGGGGCTTCTTCGATGGAGGCCGCTCCTCTGAGGGTTGCGGCGGCGGCTGGGTCCTCGATCTGTGCATTCTCCCTTCGCTTCCCTCTCATCTCAATCATCTTAGTTATCTTGATGGCTCCGCCTCCCCGAGTGGCTACTGGTGGTGCGATGTCGCCTCTGAAGCCCTCTGCCTCCCGCCCTCGTGTACAGTGACCCAGGCTGAACTTCTTGCTGCAAAGCACCTACTCAAAGGTGTGGTGGCGGTCCTGCAGGCGCTTGGCCGGTTGCCCCCCTTCTGCGTTGGGCTGTGACTCGAGCGGGCCTGAACTCAGGCCCGTGGCTCTGCGCAAGGCAAAAAACCAAGGTTGACGGTTTACCGCCGGCGCCCAGTGATAACTTTGGGTCAGTTTTCTTAAGATTTGAAAGACATTTGACTATTCATTCTGAAAAAGCAGACTTTTAAGCTCTCTCGAAGAAGTTTAACTATCGGTTCACTTCCCGGAGCCGATCTCCTATTGACATCAAAAAATAAGAAAATGAAAATTTCAAGAAAATCCTCTGCGAAGTTCTCTGCTTCGATTCTGAGCACTCTTACGCGTGTAGGGAGCTCTACGAGGTTCCCGGCGGTGATCAGGTTGACGGTTCACCGCCGGCGCCAGTGACTTTGGGTCGGTTTTGCTATGATTTGTGAGATATTTGACCATTCATGTTGAGAAATCAGATTTTTACTCCCAGCAGTAGTGTCTAAACTTTGTTCTGGGAGCAGCTCAGCTCTCCAGAGAGAGTTTTACGATCGAAACATTTGGAGCAACCAACATCAGGTTGACACCGAAAAGTGCCAATTTGACGTTTTTTTTTTTTTTTTTTTTTTTTTTTTTTTTTTTTTTTTTTTTTTTTTTTTTTTTTTTTTTTTTTTTTTTTTTTTTTTTTTTTTTTTTTTTTTTTTTTTTTTTTTTTTTTTTTTTTTTTTTTATTATTATATATATATATATATATATATATATATATATATATATATATATATATATATATATATATATATATATATATATAATATATATATATATATATATATATATATATATATATATATATATATATATATATATATATATATATATATATATATATATATATAAACTAAAAAAAAATAGTAGAAATGCTCCGAGAAACTCTCTGCTTTGATTCTGAGCACTCTTACGCGTGTAAGGATCTCTACGAGGTTCCCGGCGGTGACCAGGTTGCCCCCAGGGCGGCCTGTTTCCGTCGCCATTTTGGCTTAAGCCTGTCTCCTCAGGCTGCCCCCTGGGCGGCCGTGTGCGCGCGGGCGGGCCGTGCAATAAATTCGGGTACTTCGTCGGCTGCGACGACCTTCTCTCCTCGGGCCTACAGATGATAGGTGCTGGAGGCCAGCGCTGTTTGGCATCAGAAGTGGGACTGACTTCAACGCATAGGCCGCTGTCGTCGCTTTGTACTTGTTTGTACTGCCTGCTTGCGCTTTCTCCATTTTTGCTCTTGCACACGTGTGTATTCTTTGACATTGAGGTACTTTGACAGTTCTGTGACATTGGAGTATCTTGAGATTGAGGTTCTCTGCATTGTATCGGCGTGCCTGTTTTCAGTCTTCCTTTCTTTGAATCGTATCGATCAGAATTCAATATACTTGAGTGCGTTATCAGACACTCAGTTATGCAGGTGCTTCAAGATACTGAGTGCGTTATCAGACATTCAGTTATCCGAGAGTTACTTCTTGAGTGCGTTATCAGACATTCAGTTATCACACATTTGACGTGAGCATACGACTCTTGTCTTACCGCGGGTTGTTACGATATATTTCGGACTTTGTGTTTGCGTTGACTCTTGCCATGCTGTGTGTGTCGGACATGCGCGCATGTTGGTATAAGAGCTCCGCGTGATCTTCACTTTGTTCGGAATAAGAGTTTTGCATGTGCCCACTCCCGCTCAAAGCGTGGTGGGTGTCTTGCCTGACTCTGTGCACAGTCGACCGCAAATTCGTTGTGTTTCACGTGCATGGTCTTTCAGTGGTGCTGAGACGGTAATCGCTATAGGTGGTTACTGCATGGTCTCGCATTACTTTGAAGTGTACTCGTCATTTTAGTTGTTAGTTTTGTGTTTGTCTCAGTGGTGTTGAGACGGTAATCGCTGTATAAACCAGTGGTTACTGTATGGTCTCTCACTGCTTCTATTCTCAGTGGTGCTGAGACGGTAATCGCTATATGTGGTTACTGCATGGTCTCGCATTACTTTTACTCCCTCTTTATATTTTAGTTGTATTCTCGTGTATTGGCAGTCTTGTGCATATCTGTACAGCTTCGCTGTTTGATGCACCTCTGCTTCAATCTTTGCAGCTTCGCTGTCTTCCTGTACAGCTTCGCTGTGTAGGTTCTTTGTGTTTAGGCCTGCTCCCATGGGAGCTCGAACCGGCCTTCGCAAAAGACGCAAAAGACCAGGTTGACGGTTGACCGCCGGCGCCAGTGAAAATCTGGTTTCTTAACATTCATTGTGAAATATCTTTCAAATCTTAGCAAAACCGTCCCAAAGTCACCGCATTGTCCGCTCAGGCCAGGTGGGCGAACTAGCTCCAGCCCGCGCCGGAATTCTTCTAGCTCATCGACGCCGAAGAGCTCTACGAGCTATCTAGAACCCTATAGCTCTCAGAGAGCTCTCCGGGAAAAAACCGGAGAGCGAAGAGGCGCTGACACTTGGTAGCGTCCAAAATTGGGGGCCGGCGGTGAACCGTCAACCTTGGTTACCGCCGGGAACTCGTAGAGCTTCCTCGTGTAACGCGGGCGCGGCAATCTCGCATTGCGCGCGCGAGGGCGCGGTCTCATGGAGGGGGTGGGGGAGAAGAAGAAGCGAGGAAACAGCGCCTCTGCGAAGAAATAACATGCCAGACCAAGTTCAGGCGTCTGGACACTTCATCACCATCTCTAGAAACTTAACAAAGCACGAATCGTTTTTCGGCCCCAGCGCTCATAGTAGACTGATTTCAGGCCTCTAGATACTTTGAACTAGCGCGCCCGATTATTTCCTTCACATTGCTGTGCCAAACAGCTCTGTAGCTGAATAATTTTTCGTACTCTGTTTTTTTGCAGATGGTGATTTTTTTGTGTGTGACTTAACTCGAGTTGCAGATGGGCTACAGAGCTGTTCGGCGCAGCAATGAGAAGAAAATCATCAGGCGCGATAGTCTGCAGTATGCAGATGCCTGATCTTGGTCTGCTATCAGCGCTGGGACCGAACAACCATTCGTATCCTATTTTTTTTTTCGAGATGGTGATGCTTTTCTTGACTTAATTCGAGCTGCAGATGAGAGGGGGAACCGACTTTGGATGAATACCAAAAAACGTATTTTTCGAGTTTTGTGGTTCGCGCTTGCGGAAGCTGCTCTCATGGGGTCCAAGCAGCGCCGTGCGAGAAAAGGGCTCTACGAGGCTCCCGGCGGTGACCTGGTGGTGATTGGCCTGGTGGTGATTGGCCGGTGTATGCACGTACAGCTTGGCCGGTGATTGTTTGTGTACTATATCTGCACAGCTCCGCTGTTGTAAGATACATACTTAGCCCCACTGTTTCTTTGATGTGTGTATATTCCTGTGCAGCTACGCTGTTGTATCATATCTGCACAGCTACGCTGACGTGTATATCGCACAGCTCCGCTGTTAGTGCTTAGGTTGCCTGTAGGTAATCCTACCGCTGGCCCTGCCCCCTAAGGGGGCTCGAATCGGGCCCCGCAGACCGCAGACCTGGTTGACGGTTTAGCGCCGGCTCCCAGTAATTCCGGCGCGCTAGGGGGCTAGTTGGCAAAAAGAAATTGACGGGAGTTTTGCATGATTTTTCCCGGTGGGCTCTCGGAGAGCGATAGGGTTTTAGAATAGAGGCCCGACGGTGGTTGTGCCCGCCAGCAGCCCATCTTCGCCGCTCCAGAATACCCGCAGAACTTCGTTTGAACCAGCAGCTGGTCCGGGGGCGCTTCCGGCACGCGTCCACGCGTGCCTGCATGCAGGCACGCGTGGAGGCGTGCCAGCGCTTCAGAAGCGCTTTAGGAGAGCTTTCCAGAGCTCGGCAGGCAAGCTTTCCGGTGTGAGTGCCTCTTTGCTTACATAGGGTCCTATCTATGACAAGGTAATGCCTCGTAGAGCTCCTCGGCATTGATGAGCTAGAGGAATTCCAGCGCGGGGTGCAGCGTGTTGGCCGAGCCGGCCCCGCCGGACAATGTACCTCCTAGAGCTTCGACATCGATGAGCTAGAGGAATTCCAGCGCGGGTTGCAGCTAGTTGGCCCACCCGGCCCGGGCGGACAATGTGTGCACTTTGGCTCGGTTGGGCGAAGATTGTGCAAGATTTGAACATTCGTTTTGAGAAATGGTTTTTTTTTTCGCACCTATAGTGGTATATGCCGCGTCCGCCAGTGAAATTCTCAGGTACCTCGTAGAGCTCTTCGGCATCGATGAACTAGAGGAATTCCGGCGGGGGGTGCAGCTAGTTGGCCGATCTGGCCCGGGCGGACAATGTGATCACCTTCGGTCCGTTTTCGAAGATTGTGAGAAATTTTGAAATTCGTTTTAAGAACCGGTATATTTCGCCCCTGTAGTGGGTTGTGCTGCGTGTGGCTGTGAAATTCTTAGGTCCGTAGCTGCAAGACTACTATCAAAACGTTTGGGGGAACCGACTTTGGGTGGAAGCTGAAAAACGTAACTGGCGCCGGCGGTGAACCGTCAACCTGGTCGCCGCTGGGAACCTCGTGGAGCTCCTTGCTTGCGTAAGAGTGCTCGGAATTCCGGGTTGGCCAACTAGCTCCACCCCGCGCCGGAATTCCTTTAGCTCATCGATGCCGAAGAGCTCTACGAGGTATTTTCCGAGTTTTTCAGCTCCCCCGTTAGAAAGCTTCCCCTTCGGTGAACCGTCGACCAGGTTACCGCCGGGGGCCTCGTAGAGCTTTGTTTTCTCGCGCGAAGGTGCTCAGAACAGATGGGAAGAGCTCGATCTAGCGTAAGCTTAAAACTTTGGAAGCACTTTTTTTTTTTTTCTCCCCCCCCCCCCCCCCCCGATTGTTTTCCAAAGTCCTTTCCTTCAAGTTTTTTGATAGTAATGCTGCAGCTATAGACTGGGAGCCGGCGGTGAACCGTCAATCAGGTTACCGCCGGAAGCCTCGTAGAGCTCTTTCCTCGCACGGCGCTGCTCAAAACACATGGTCCCAGTGTGAACTTTGGGCCGGTTGGGCGAACATTGTGAGATACTTGAACATTCGTGCAGCGCCGCGCGAGAAAAGAGCTCTGCGAGGCGTTTTCCAAAGTCCTTTCCTTCAAGTTTTTTGATAGTAATGCTGCAGCTATAGACTGGGAGCCGGCGGTGAACCGTCAATCAGGTTACCGCCGGAAGCCTCGTAGAGCTCTTTCCTCGCACGGCGCTGCTCAAAACGCATGCTCCCAGTGTGAACTTTGGGCCGGTTGGGCGAACATTGTGAGATACTTGAACATTCGTGCAGCGCCGCGCGAGAAAAGAGCTCTGCGAGGCCTCCGGCGGTAACCTGGTTGACGGTTTACCGCCAGCTCCCACTTGTGTTGGACGTGGTAGCAGTACGCATGTGCTCCCAGTATCTTACACAGGCATGATTTGTATACAATGCGGGCAATGATTCGATACCATGGATGCATTGCTGGATCACGTTTTTACTCATTTTCCTGCCCCCTCAGCTGCTTGATCGTGAAATGCAGGCTCAACGGCTTGAAAAAATACGATTTCGTTGTAACGCACTGCCTCTGCCTCAATAACAGTTCCGTCTCTGACTCGTAGAGCTTCCCGAAGAGCGCTAGCGGCGAAGCTAGAAGAGTACTTCTAGCGCGCTGGGGGGCTAGCTGGCAAACAAATCTCGACGGAAGTTTTGCATGATGACTCGTAGAGCTTCCCTGAGAGCGTTAGCGGCGAAGGTAGAAGAGTAGTTCCGGCGTGCTGGGGGGCTAGTGACTCGTAGAGCTTCCCTAAGAGTAGTTCCGGCGCGCTGGGGGCTAGTTGGCAGCAACAATTTCGACGGAAGTTTTGGATTTTTTGACTTGTTTAAATTCGATTTCTCGAAGTTCAAACATTCGTTAGAGCTCTAGTATTTCTTCCACCTATATTGGATCTCATTCCCGCTTGCCATCTTAATCTCAGCTCGATCGGGTACCTATTACTGCCAAAAAGCATTCCGGCGGGATCGGCTGTTTCGAGTCATCTTGGCAGGTGCTGTCGGTTTTCTGTACTTAACTCGAGCTGTAGGAGAGCTACAGAGCTGATGCGCACACGTAATCGATCCAGAGTCATCAGGCGCGTTGAACTGAAGTATCTAGACGTCTAACTCGGTCGGCTACCAGAGCTAGGTCCGCACAACTATTTCCACTCCACTCCACTTTTTTTTTTTTTTTTTTTTTTTTTGCCCCCCCCCCCCCCCTCTTCTTCTTCTTATTATTCTTCTCTTCCCCCCCCTTATATATATATATATATATATATATATGAGTTTTTCAACTTAACTCGAGCTGAAGATGAGCTAGAGAGCTCTTTGGCACAGCAATTGGGAAGGAATACTCAGGCGCGATAGTCTGAAGTACCCAGACGCCTGAATTCGGTCTGCTATGAGCGCAGCAGCCGAGAAACTATTCGTATTCTGTCATTTTTTGGCGATAGAATTGGTATTCTTGACTTAACTCGAGCTGCAGATCAGCTACAGAGCTCTTCGGCACAGCAATCAGGAGGAAATCATCAGGCGCGCCAGGTCAAAGTATCTAGACGCATGAAATCAGCCTGCTATCAGCGCTCGGACTGAAAACCTATTCGTATTCTACTAATTCCTTGGAGATGGTATTGGTTTTCTTGACTTAACTCGCACTACAGATGATACATAGCTGTCCAGCACAGCATTCGGAAGGGAATCATCAGGGCCGCTGGCTAAAAGTATCTAGACGCCTGATCTCGGTCTGTTATCAGCGCTAGAGCCGAAAAACTAGTTGTGCGCTGCTAATTCTTTGGAGATGGTATTAGTTCCATGCTTTAACTCGAGCTTCAAATGAGCTACAGAGCTGTTCGGCACAGCAACCGAACGGAAATCAACAGGCGCGCTAGTTTGCAGTGTCCAGACGCCTGCACTGGTATGTCTATTCTTTCTTTCCAGAGATGCTTTTCTCTCACTCCTTCTTCTTCTTCGCGTCCTCCTTCATCAGACCCCGCCCTTGCGCGCGCAATGCGAGATTGCCGCGCCCGCATTGCACGAGGAAGCTCTACGAGTTTCCCGCGGTAACCAAGGTAGGAGGACCCCAGGGAGGGAGCCACGTGATGCCCTCGTTTGGAGGGGCATCGCCTCCAGTGCCTTTCTTTTACCACCGCACTCCACGATCGCAGATTGTGAACTGTCTGCCGCCGAGGCGCTCGCGCGCTCCCTCCGCTTAGACCTGCTAGGCTCGCTAGGCGCCCAGTCGTGCGGCGCTGCGGGCAGCGCCCTGGAGCCCGCGCAAAGCCCCCCAAAAAACAAGGTTGGCGGTTTACCGCCGGCTCCCAGTTGGCAGAAAAATCTCGACGGAAGTTTTGCATAATTTTGCTCGGTTTAAATTCGATTCCTCGAAATTCAACCATTCCTTAGAGCTCTAGTATTTTTTCCACCCATATTCGATCTCATTCCCGCTCGCCATCTTAATCTCAGCTCGATCCGGTACCTATTACTGTCAAAAAGCACTCAGGCGGGATCGGCTGTGTCGAGTCATCTTGACAGGTGCTGTCGGTTTTCTGTACTTAACTCGAGCTGTAGGACAGCTACAGAGCTGGTAGGCACACCTAATCGATCTAGAATCGTCAGGCGCGTTTACCCGAAGTGTTCAGATTTCTGAACTCGGTCTGTTACTCGAGGTAGGTCCGCGACACTATTCGTATTCTATTTTTTTTGATGATGGTAAGTTCCTTGACTTAACTCGAGCTGCAGATGCGCTACAGAGCTCTTCGGCACGTACATCGGAAGTGAACCATCAGGTGCGATAGTCTGAAGTATCCAGACGCCTGCATTCGGTCTGCTATCAGCGCTGGAGCCGAAACGCTATTCGTACTCGGCTATTCTTTTTGGAGATTGTGGTGGTTTTCTGGACTTAACTCGAGCTGCGGATGCGCTACAGAGCTGTTTGGCACAGCAGTCGGAAGGTAATCATCAGGTGCGCTAGTTTGAAGTATCCCGACGCCTGAACTCGGTCTGCTATCAACGCTGGGGCCGACACACTATTCGTATTCTGTTGTTTTTTTGGAGATGGAATTCGTTTTCTTGACTTAACTCGAGCTGCAGATGCGCTCCAGAGCTCTTGGGCACAGCAATTGGGATGAGCTACAGAGCTGTTTAGCACAGCAGCCGAGTGGAAATAATCAGGCGCGCTAGTTGAAAGTATCTAGACGCCTGAACTGGGTCTGCCTGGGGCCGAACAACTATTCATACTCTGGTAGGTCTTGCAGATGGTGGTGGTTTTCTTTACGCTGGTCGGCGCAGCAATCGGAAGGGAATCAACGGGCTCAGTCTCGCACCAGCCCTGGGGCCGAACAAACTATTCATACTCTGCTAGTTCTTTGGATATGGTGGTGGTTTTCTTCACGCTGTTCGGCGCAGCAATCGAGAGGAAATCAACAGGCGCGCTAGCTGAAAGTGTCCAGACGCCTCCACTGGGTCTGGTGTGTCTTTTTTTTCGTTTCCAGAGATGCCTTTCCCTCACTTCTTCTTCTCCTCCACGGTCTCTTCCATGGGACCGCGCCCTCGCGCGCGCAATGCGAGATTGCCACGCCCGCGTTGCACGAGGAAGCTCCACGAGTTCCCTGCACGACCGCCGAGGCACTTTGCTCCTCGACAATCCTGAGTGGACGTCTCGGAGAGACGACCTGACATCTTGTTTGCATGCATCGGGATAGCTCTCGCTGGCACGCTCGGGCACCAGGAGACGATTTGGTCCCACGAGTATAGGTCAACGGACCTGGCAATACCCGTATAGGGAAGTCTTGGGACCTGCTGGTGGGGCAGCTTTGACGACACATACACAGGCTTTGTGAAGTTGTGGCGGACGATCTTGGGACACTTCGATAAACGCGAACTCTTTGACTACTGGTACGTTGCCACCACAGGTCCCAGCTGGAGCGCCACCCATTTCGAGGCCAAGCAGTCCACCGAGGAAACGACTCCTGAGGCCCTTGAGAAACAGTCCAAGCGTTTGGCCACTATATGTCAGCGTGCTACGGTTTGGGACGTCTTGAGCGAGGGGATAGGCGTGGACCTCCAAGCGGACTCACTACTGGTCTCATCGTGGCTCCAAGGGAGGTGGGGGTGCCATAATCAGGGTTATGCCGACAGAGTTGCGGAGTGTGTGGCGACCGTATACGAGCTGAGCTGCCGTGCGAACATCCGCGCGGTGAACATAGGACGGGACATATATCGACATGAGTACAGGGAAGATAACACCAGGGCCGACGAGCTCACCCACCTGGCCCGAGAGGGCTGCACTGTCTACTTCAATCAGGTTGCATGCAGTCCGATTTAGTCACAATATCTTATACACGTCGCCTATCGTGGGGCATACGATGGGGGAGTGGACGGCAACGGTTGCGGATGTGGTTTTTGGCTGCAGAAAGGCTTCTTGGATTACAGTCAGTGGGGTCCGACCTACCACGCCACTCCTTCTCCATTCGGCTCTCGTCAGATAGCCCGCAGGAGGGCCCCAGGGAGGGGGCCGCGTGATGCCCTCGTTTGGAGGGACATCGCCTCCAGTGCCTTTCTTTTACCGCCGCACTCCACGATCACAGATTGTGAACTGGCTGCCGCCGAGGCGCTCGCACGCGCCCTCCGCTTAGACCTGCTAGGCTCGCTAGGCGCCCAGTCGGGCGGCGCTGCGGACAGCGCCCTGGAGCCCGCGCAAACCCAAAAAACCAAGGTTGACGGTTTATTGCCGGCCCCCAGTTTGGAGCCTCTGGAAATGGAGGCTTTCCTCAAGCAGAAGCGTGGCAGCGATGCCGGACAGGGCGACGCCGCCAAAGTGAGAGGCGTATCTGCAGGCGACTCGCACGACGACCTCGTTGCGTTTGCTGGCCGTCATTTCGCAGCTCACCTTGAAGCGCGCCCTCGAGATCCGCGAGCTGCAGGCCGCCACCTTCCGTGGTATTCTTATGCCGGTGAGTGCTCCAGCGGTGCAGGCCATGAAGTCTGCGACAGCGCAGTTCGCCGAGGAGTACCGCGCCGCCGCCGCCGGGAAAGGAACGGCGCCTGTCGGCGAGCCCCACGCCCACGCATGGACGGCATGGGTGATGAACGCGGTGACCACGAATGCCCTGGAGGAGCAGCAGATGAAGCTTCTCACTCGACGCGCGCGACTGCTATGAAGACTCCCGACCACATTCTCCCACGCATCTACGTCTGCAAGGTCAAGAAGGCGTTCGACAAAGGCCATGTGGAGGTCCACCGCGCTACCAAGTCGACTCCAGACTGCCCGGCGCTGGCGGGCGCCGCCATCGGCCACCTCCTCAAGCAGGGCGGCAAGGAGGAGGGGCCAGGCCCCGCGCGGTGGCAACGAACGCTCCCTCCAGACTTTGTACGTTCAGCTGAAGGAGGTCGTCGGCGACAAGAGCAGCATGACAGATGTGGAAAGGTGACTGGGTCCTACGCCATTTTGGTCGTGCATGTTCGTTCCCAGCTCGTGGTCGTAGACGTGCCGTTCCTGGAAGGCAGGGAGTCTTCAGATGCTGCATTTTGAAATGCGCCGGAATAGTCGAAACAATCCGGCTGGTATAAAAAAGGGGCGATTCCGTCGGAACGCTATGCTCCCCCTCGCCTCCCTCGCCCCTCTCCGTTCGTTGCGGTGCGACGTGCTCGTCGCCGACGTCTGCCCAGAGCTGCCGCCCAACAGTGGCGGAATGTGAATTCAAGGTGTTTGAGGTGAATTTTGAACGACGTCTCCCCCCTTTTATTTGATATACTTCGCAGCGCCAGTCCCCTGATCTCCGAGTCGGTCTCGTGCTGGGGCTTGCCCCAGGAGGCCCGCTCGCAGGTTGTAGGGGTATCGCGCCGTAGCATCGCTGGCGCGCGCGGAGTGTGCCGCAACGCTGATCGAGAGCTTATGCTGAGCATAAGCCGCGCTCACCTGAGTAGGGGCCCCTCTCGCACAGGTGGTCCGTCCGTCCGTCCCGGAGAGCCCTCTGAGAGCTGTAGGGTTTTAGAATAGAAGCCGGACAGTGGTGGTGCCTGCCAGCAGCCCATCTTCGCCGCTCCAGAATCCCCGCAGAAGTTCGTTTGAACCGGCAGCTGGTCCGGGAGCGCTTCCGGCGCGCGTCCACGCATGCCTGCGCGCGTGCAGGCGCGCGTGGAAGCGTGCCTGGCAGCGCTTCAGAAGCGCTTTAGGAGAGCTTCCCAGAGCTCGGCAGGCAAGCTTTCCGGTGTGAGTGCCTCTTTGGTCTCCGGAATTTGGGCGCTACCAATGCTCGGTTTAAATTCGATTTCTCGAAATTTAAACATTCGTTAGAGCTCTAGTATTTTTTTCTACCCATCTTCGATCTTATTCCCGCTCGCCATCTTAACCTCAGCTCGATCGGGTACCTAGTACTGTCAAAAAGCACTCAGGCGGGATCGGCTGTGTCGAGTCATCTTGACAGGTGCTGTCGGTTTTCTGTACTTAACTCGAGCTGTATCGATCTAGAATCGTCAGGCGCGTTCACCCGAAGTGTTCAGATTTCTGAACCCGGTCTGCTACGCGAGCTAGGGCCGCGACACTATCCGTACTCTATTGTTTTTTTGGAGATGATGATTTTCTTGACTGAAGTCGAGCTGCAGATAAGCTACAGAGCTCTTTGGCACAGCAATTTGAAGGAAATCATCCGGCGCGTAATCTGAAGTATCTAGACGCCTGAACTCGGTCTGCTATCAGCGCTGGCGCCGAAAAATTATTCGTACTCTGCTAATTTTTAGAGATGGTGATTTTTTCTCCACTTAACTCGCGCTACAGATGATCTACAGAGCTGTCTGGCACAGCAATGGGAAGAAAATCATCAGGCACGCTAGTCTTTAGAGTATCTAGACGCCTGAACTCGGTCTGCTATCAGCGCTGGGGCTGAACAACTATTCGTTTTTTTTTTTTTTTTTTTTTTTTTTTTTTTTTTTTTTTTTTTTTTTTTTTTTTTTTTTTTTTTTTTTTTTTTTTTTTTATATTATTATTATTATTATTATTAAAGCTGTTTGGCACAAAAGCCAGAAGGACATCATCATGCGCGCTAGTTCACAGTATCTAGACGCCCGACCTCGGTCTGCTATCAGCGCTGGAGCCGAAAAACTCTTCGTAATCTGTTAATGTTTTAGAGATGGTATTGGTTTTCTGGACTTAACTCGAGCTGCAGAAGAGTTACAGAGCTATTCGGCACAGCAATCGGAGGGGAATAATTAGGCGCTCTATTTTGAAGTATCCAGACGCCTGAACTCGGTCTGCTATCCGCGTTGGGGCCGAAAAACTATTCGTACTTTATTTTTTCTTAAAGATGGTGATAGTTTTCTTTGCGCTGTTCGGCGCAGCAATCGGACGGAAATCAACGAGCGCGCTAGCTCAAAGGCGCCTGAACTCGGTCTGGTATGACTATTTTTTTCTAGAGATGCTTTTCCCTCTCTCCCTCTTCTCCCCACGCCCTCCTCCATGAGACCGCGCCCTTGCGCGCGCAATGCGAGATTGCCGCGCCCGCGTTGCGCGAGGAAGCTCTACGAGTTCCCGGAGGGCGCTCTGTGGAGGGATGCGCCTCCATTGACGGCTCTGTATGGCCGTGGAACACGTTTTGGGTAGCCTCTTCCTTCTCTAACCTGTTCCTACACCTTTGCTATTTCACATGTCGTGCTGCATCCTTTTCCTTGTTCCTGCATCCTATTCCGTTGCCTATGCCTCAGTGGCTCGGTAGTGTGATGATAAGAGATGCCTTCTCTAGCTACCCTGTGCTCCGTTTGGGAGTCTTAGGGCTCAGCTGTCACAGCTTTCCGCGCCCTGACTCAAACTCAAAAAACCGAGGTTGACGGTTTACCGCCGGCTCCCAGTTCCCGGAGTGCCTCTTTGCTTTCCGGGTTTTGGACGCTACCAAGTGCTATCCGGTTTTTGGGCGCTACCAAGTGCGTCGTAGAGCTCTTCGTCATCGATGAGCTAGAGGAATTCCGGCACGGGGTGGAGCTAGTGACTCGTAGAGCTTCCCTAAAAGCGTCAGCGGCGAAGCTAGAAGAGTAATTCCGGCGCGCTGGGGGGCTAGTTGGCAAAAAAAAAACTCGACGGAAGTTTTGGGAATTTTTGATTTGTTTAAATTCGATATCTCGACATTCAACAAGTCGTTTGATCTCTAGTATTTTTCCCTCATCTTCGATCTTATTCCCGCTCGCCGTCTTAATCTCAAGTCGATCGGGTACCTAGCACTGCCAAGAAGCACTGGGGCGGGATCGGCTGTTTTGGGCCATCGTGACAGGTGCTGCCAGTTTTCTGTACTCAACTCGAGCTTCAGGAGCGCTACAGAGCTGGTATGCACACCTAATCGATCCAGAATCATCAGGCGCGTTCGTCTCAAGCATCTAGAGGTCTGAACTCGGTCTGCTACTCGAGCTGGGTCCGCTAAACTATTCGTATTCTACTTCTGTTTTGACGGTGATGATGAGTTTCTTCACTTCACTCGAGCTGCAGATGAGCTACAGAGCTCTCTGGCATCAAGCGGAAGGGGATCATCAGGCGCGATCGTCTGATGTCCCTAGACGCCTGAAATCGGTCTGCCATCAGCGCTGGAGTCACAAAACTATTCGTACTCTGCTATTTTTTCTGGAGATGGCGATGATCTTCTTGATTTAACTCGAGCTGCAGATGAGCTACAGAGCTGTTCAGCACAGAAATCGGAGGAAATCATCTAGACGCCCGATCTCCTTCTGCTATCAGCGCTGGGACTGAAACACTAGTCGTACTCTGTTAATTTTTTCGCCTGAACCCTAACTCGGTCTGGGCGCCTGAACTCGGTCTGCTATCGGCGCTCGGGCTGAACAACTATTCGCAATCTATTATTTTGTTCGGCAGATGATATTGGTTTTCTTGACTCAACTCGCTCTGCAGATTAGCTGCAGAGCTGTTCGGCACAGAAATCGGAAGGGAATTATGAGGGGCGCTAGTTAAAAGTATCCAGGCGCCCGAACTCGTTCTGCAATTCGCGCTGGGGCCGACAAACTATTTGCATTCTGCTCATTGTTCAGAGACGGTGATGGTTTTCTGAAAGCTGTTCGGCGCAGCAATCGGAAGGAATCAACAGGCGCGCCAGCTCAAAGTGTCCAGACGCCTGAACTCTGTTTGGTATGTCTCTCATTTTTCTCCAGAGATGCTTCTCCCTCGCTCCTTTTACTCCTCCACGTCCTCCTCCATGAGACCGTGCCCCCGCGCGCGCAATGCGAGATTGCCGCGCCCGCATTGCACGAGGAAGCTCTGCGAGTTCCCAGCGGTAACCAAGGTTGACGGCTTACCGCCGGCTCCCAGTTGGTCGACCCGGCCAGAACTGACAATGTGATAACTTACGTCGTAGAGCTCTTCGTAATCGATGAGCGAGAGGAATTCCGGCGCGGGGTGGAGCTATAGTTGGCCCACCCGGCCCGGGCGGACAATGTGACGACTTTGCGTCGGTTTTGCTAAGATTTGAAAAATATTGAACCATTCATCATGAGAAAGCAGATTTCTACGCTGAGCAGTTGCATATAAGCTTTGTTCTGAGAGCAGCTCAGCTTTCCCGAGAAAGTTTTACTATCGGTTCACTTCCTGGAACCGACCTCATATTGACATCAAAAAATGCAAACATGAAGATTTAAAGAAAATTTTTGCCGAAGTTCTCTGCTTTGATTTTGAGCACTCTTACGCGTGCGAGGAGCTCTACGAGGTTCCCGGCTGTGACCAGGTTGACGGTTCACCGCCGGCGCCAGTTGGGTCGGTTTTGCTAAGATTTGAAAGAGATTTGACCATTTATTTTCAGAAACCAGATTTTTCGAACTTGTAAAAGACTATGAGGGCCTCTGCGTCTTAATGCGAGCTCCGTAGACGCACTTTTACTTTCAAAACACTTGGCGAAACCAAACCAACGTCGTATCGACGTGAAAAAAGCAATTTTCACTTTTTAAAGAAATGCTCCCAGAAGCTCTCTGCTTCTTTCCCGAGCACTCTCGAGCGTGCGAGGAGCTGTGCGAGGTCCCCGGCGGTAGCCAGGTTGACAGTGTACCGCCGGCGCCAGTCAGTTCATCAGGAAACCTTTCCGGTGTGAGTGCCTCTTTGCTCTCCGGGTTTTGGGCGCTGCAAAGTTCCCGGAGAGATCTCTGAGAGCTGTAGGGTTTTAGATTAGAAGCCGGACGGTGCTGGTGCCTGCCAACAGCCCATCTTCGACGGTCCAGAATCGTCGCAGCAACCTGCAAAAGTTCGCAGCATGTCCGGGGGCGCCTCTTGCGCGCGTTCACGCGTGCCTGCACGCGTGCAGGCGCGCGTGGAAGCGTCGCTGGCAACGCTATCTGGGTTTTGCACGCTACGAAGTATCAGACGCGCTAGTTTCAAGTATGGAGCTGCCCGAATTCGTTGCGCGTTCAGAGTTGGAACCAGAAGCTCTTCTTACTCCATGGATTTTCTGAGTTCCAGAGATGCTTTCTCCTCGCTACTTCTTCCCCTCCACGTCCTCCTCCACGAGACCGCGCTTCGCGCGCGCAATGCGAGATTGCCGCGCCCGCATTGCAGGAGGAAGCTTTTCGCGTTTCCGGCGGTGACCAAGGTTGACAGTTTACCGCCGGCTCCCAGTTCTCAGGTTTGTAACTGCAGTATTTCTATCGAAACACTTGGGGGGGCCGACGTCGTAGAAAACCCCAAACATGCACTTAGAGAGTTTTCAAGCTGACATTCGAGAACGCTGACGTTCACCGCCAGCTCCCAGTTGGCCCACCGGGGCCGGGCGGACAATGTGTGAACTTTCGGTCGGTTGGACGAACATTGTGAGAGATTTCGCAATGCGTTTTGAGAACCGGTACACCTGTACAGGGTTATGTTGCGTCTGCGAGTGAAATTTGCAGGTTCGTAGCTGCGGTATTACTATGAAAACATTGGCGGAACCGACGAAATCCTGAAAATACACCTTGCGTGTTTTCAAATTGATATTCGAGATCGCTCTTCGCTTGTTATCTCGGCTCTGATTTTGTGTTTTGACGCTCTAGGAGGGTCCCGACGGTAACCTGGTCGACGGCTTACCGGCGGCTCCCAGTTTGTCCGTTTAATACCCTGTATATCTCTTTGACGAAGGAATTCGGGCGCGGGTGGCGGGGGGGGGGGAAATTGGCACTCTGCCAGGTCGGATTTTTTTTTTTTTTTTTTTTTTTTTTTTTTTTTTTTTTTTTTTTTTTTTTTTTTTTTTTTTTTTTTTTTTTTTTTTTTAAAAAAAAAAAAATATATATGGAACAAAAATTTTTAAAACAAGATTTGAGAATCTTTCTCAGAATCCAGATTTTTCCATGCAGTCGATCATGACGAGTTTGATGGTGCAATGTCAAGGGCTCTTGTGCAGTATCCGGTCAAAACACTAATCCGAACCGTCGTTGTACAAAATCGAAAAATAGGTTTGCCGATCAAGCTGATCTTCAAGAACGAAGAGAGTCTGAGACCCCGCTCTGGTAACAAACGGACAGACATATAGATACTGGATTCTATCGCTTCTGATGTTCCTAGAATTAGCTGTGCCGGCCAGCTCTTCTGCAGCTCGAGTTTCGTTGAGAAACCGACAGTCAAGATAACGCGCGACTGCCGAATCTAGCCCGCAGCTTTTGAACATCAATACGTACCCAATCGACTTGAGATTCAGATGACAAACAAGATCCATTGTGGAGGAACAAATCTGCTCCAACGACCTTTCGGATATTGAAAAATTAAATTTCAAAAGTTTATGAAGATACAGCCATGTCGGCAATGCTAGCCCCCCCAGCGCGCCAGAATTCCTCTCTAGCTTCGCTGTTTCGCTCTTAGTGAAGCTTTACCATTCATTTCTCGTAGCTCGTCTGGCCGAACAGCTCTACGAGGTATGAGCATCTGCGTTGAATTGCTGGCCTCTCTGGCAGCGGCGGTCAGAGAGTCCATTGCCGCAGACAAATGGCACAGCAAGTTCGTGACCGGCTAGCTCCGCAAAGCGAACAGTCGGTCGAATTTCTCCGCCGCGATCAGTGTTAGATCGGTTCCTGCGTTTGGTGCGAAGGTCTCTGGTGTCTCTCATCTGACAGCTCGCGTCAAGCCGTCTGTGTGATTGAAGCAGCAAACCATTATCATCTGGGAACATTTATCCGGTGGCCGACGGTTCCTTTAAATTTGCGAGCTGTCCGACAGCTATAACCCTGAGAATTACACTTTCGAGCGCGCAATGATTGCAAGCATCGAAAATCTGGATTATGAAACCGAATTTTCAAATCCCTCACAATCTTCGAAAAACCGACCCCAGCTCGTCACATTGTCCTTTCTGGCCGGATAGGCCAAGTAGCTCCACCCCGAACTGGGAGCCGGCGGTGCATAACCTTGAACTCGCAGAGCTTCGTTACGATTCACATGATTCGGATGCGGGCGTGGCAATCTCGCATTCCGCGCGCGCGAATGGAGAAGGGCGCCAGGAGAAGAAACAGTGGGGGGGGAAGGAGATGGAGAAGGCTGAGGAAGAGAAGAAGGACGAGAAAAAGAAGCAGGCGGAAAAGAAGGAGGAAAAGGAGGAAGAGTATGATGAGCAGGAGGGGGGAGCTGATAAGGAGGAAGATCAGAAGAAGAAGGAAGAGAAGGAGCAAGAGGAGGAGAAAGAGCAGCTGAGGAAGGGAAGAGAAGGAGAATAAGGAGGAGAAGCAAGCGGACGAGGAGCAGAAGTGACTCGTAGAGCTTCCCTAAGAGCGCTAGCGGCGAAGCTAGAAGAGTAATTCCGGCTCGCCGGGGGCTAGTTGGCAAGAAAATCTTGACGTTTTTTTCCCCCATATTCGATCTTATTCCCCCTCGCCATCTCAATGTCAGCTCGATCGGGTACATATTACTGCCAAAACAGGGATTGGCTGTTTACTGTCATCTTGACAGGTGCTGTCGGTTTTCTGTACTTAGCTCGAGGTCTAGAAGAGCTAAAGAGCTGGCAGGCGCACCTAAACTATCTAGAATCATCATGCACGTTAGTCTCAAGCACCTAGAGGTCTGAACTCGGTCTGCTGCCAGAGCTGGGTCCGAACAAATCTTTGTACTCTGGTAATTTTCTTGAGATGATGATGAGTTTCTGGGTGTAACTCGAGCTTCATTCAGATTAAGTACAGAGCTGTTTGGCAGAGCAATCGACAGAAAATCATCAGAAACGCAGTCTGAAGTATCTATGTGTCCGAACTCGGTCTGCTACCAGAGCTGGGCCCGAAAATATATGCGTTCTCTGCCAATCTTTCAGAGATGATGATGAGTTTCTTGATGCAACTCGAGCTGCAGATGATCTACACTGCTGTTTGGCACAGCAATCGAAACGACACCATCAGAAGCGCTAGTCTCCAGTAAGATGCCCGAACTCGGTCTGCTTCCAGTGCTGGGTTTGAAAAAATCTTCGTAGTCTGTTGATTTTTTGAGTGATGATAGCGGCTGTCTTGATATATCTCGAGCTGCAGATGATCTACATAGCTGTTTGGCACAGCAACCGAAAGGACATCATCAGAAGCGCTCGTCTCAAGTATATAGATGCCCGAACTCGGTCTGCTTCCAGAGTTGGAACCAAACATCTATTCGTACTCTAGTAGTTCATAAAGAGATGACGATGCCTTTCTTGATGTAGCTCGAGCTGCATATGAGATTAGAACTTTTCGGCACAGAATCTGGACGAAGATCATCAGGGCCGCTCGTTGCAAGTATCTGCATGTTGAAGTGGGTCTTCCACCAGAGCTCGAACCAAAAAGCTATTCGTACTTCTCTCGTCCTCTTCCTTCTCCCTCCTCTCCTCCCCGTCTTCCTCCTTCATCTGCTCCTTCGTCTCTTTTTCCTCCTGCTCCTACTCTTTCTGCTTCTCTCATCTTCCTCCTCTTCCTCATCATCATCGTCCTTCTTCTCCCTTTCCACTCTTCCCCCCCCTGCTCGTCGTGCTCCTCTTCCCCTTCCCATCCTTCCCCTCCGCCTGCTCCTTTCTCTCCTTCTTCTTCCTCAGCCTCCTCCATCTCCTTCTCCTCCTCGCTCCTTCTTCTCCTCCACGCCCCCCCCCGTGAAACCGCGCCCTCGCGCGCGCGGAATGCGAGCTTGCCGCGCCCGCGTTCCACGAGGAAGCTCTACGAGTTCCCGGCGGTGAGCAAGGTTGACGGTCTACCGCCGGCTCCCAGTCGCTCTTCGCCAACATGTCCCTTGCCGTCTAGACCGATGGCCGCTACGCGCGCTACCTGGCCACAGGGTTGGAAGAGCCATGGCCGTGTTGCAGGGCATCCAACGCGCCGCGTCAACTCGAATATGGGCCGCATTAGGACTCGTAGAGCTCCCCTAAGAGCAGAGCGGCGAAGCTAGGGAGTAATTCCGGCGCGCCGGGGGGTTAGTTGGCAAAACAAATCTCGAGGTTTTCAAATTCATTTGACAATCGTTTGAGCTCTAGTTTTTCTTTCCCCCCTATTCCCACTCGCCATTTCAATCTCAGGTCGATCGGGTACATTTTACTGTTACCAAGCACTCTGGCGGGGTCGGCTGTTCAGTGTCATCTTGGCAGGTGCTGTCTGGCTTGAACTTAATTCGAGCTGCAGATGAGCCACAGAGCTGTTCGTCACATCAATCGAGCGAGGATCATCTGAAGCGCCAGTCTCAAGTATCTAGATGCCTGAACTCGGTCTGCTATCAGAGCTGGGTCCGAACAACTATACGTACTCTTTTGGTTTTTTAGGTGCTGATGAGCTTCCTCATGAAACTCCAGCTGTAGATGAGCTGCAGAGCTGTTTGGCACAGCAATCGAACCGAAATCATCAGGAGCCCGAATCTGGTCTGCTATCAGAGCTGGGTCTGAAAACTATTCGTATTCTTTTTTCTTTAGAGATGCTGATAAGCTTCCTGATGTAACTCGAGCTGAAGATGAGCTACAGAGCTGTTTGGCGCAGCAATCGGAATAAAATCATCAGAAGCGCTAGTCTAGAGTATCTAGATGCCCGAACTCGGTCTGATACTAGAGCTGGGTCCGACAAACTATTCGTGCTCTGCTATTTTTTGAGAGATGTTGATGAGTTTCTTGAGATAACTCGAGCTGCAGATGAGCTAGAGAGCTGTTTGGCACAGCAATCGAACGGAATTCATGAGCCGCGCTAGTCTCAAGCATCTAGATGCCCGAACTCGGTCATCCAGAGTTGGAACCAAGACAACTACTCGCACTCTACATTTTTTGCAGGGATGACGATGCCTTTCTTGATGTAGCTCGAGCTGCAGATGAGATGGAAGCTGTTCGGCACAGCCATTGAAATACGATCATCAGGAGCGCTACATGTTTGTAATTGGCCTGCTACCAGAGCTGGAACCAAGAAATTATTCGTACTCATGCTCTTCGTCCTCTTCCTTCTCCTCCTTTTCCTCCTCCTCTTCCTCGTTCATCTGCTCCTTCTCCTCTTTTCTGCTCTTTCGCTTGCTCCTTCTCCTCATCTTTCGAGGAAGCTCTACGAGCTCCCGGCGGTGACCAAGGTTGTTCTTTGCCAACGGGATGGGGTCTCAGGACCGCGAGGAGTGGGGGGGCGAGATCTTGGGGCACATGCAGGCTAAGGTTGAGGACCCCGAGGCCAGGGAAGCGACCCTCCGTGAGCTGCAGCAGTTGCGGGATCTTTGTTCGGGCTCGGGGTCTTCGGAGGTGTTCTCGATGTCGCTCCTGCTGCGGGCGAGAGCGAAGCTGGCCGCGGGAAAGGCCCCTGGCCCCGACAACGTCACAGTCATGATGCTGAAACAGCTCTCGTGGTCGTCCCTCCGACGGGTTCTAGTGAGCTTCGAAGGCGACAACTAGCTGCTACACTCATGCCTAAGGATATGGGCATGCAGCATTTGACAGATACTCGTGTATTTTGCCTGCAGTCGTGTCTCATGAAATGGTAGATGGCATGTATTGTGATGATGATTGAGAAAAGGATTGAGGAGCAGCGCCACCATGTATGTCTGTATGGATTTAGATCGGGACGGAAGACTTCTGAAATCATCAGCGGTGCCAAAAGGCTCAGTCAGCATTCCGCTGTCTGGGGCAAGGGAGACAGTCTGTGGCTTGCCAATCTTGATATTCGACAAGCATTTGATAATGTTACTCCATGCCTGGCCATGCGGTGTCTTCGTGCTCTCGGCATTCCGTCTGATCTCATTGTGGTGTTGATTGAACCCATGATTGATAATCAGTGCGTGGCCAGCTTCGAGGACATCGAGGAATGTTTGCTGTGAGAGGGGACAAGTCCATTCGAACGGGAGGCGTTGAGGGACCAATGTTTTTTCTGGCAGTCTTTATTGTGCTCTGGAAGGATGTGATTGAGAGGTGGAGGCCGGATACGCAGTACGGTATCGCGCTAGAGAACGGCACGCGTTTCGATGGTGAGCGGATGGCCCACAGTTTTTGGGATGCTAATCTTTTATTGTATGCGAAGACGCGTTCCGAGTTGGTGTCGATGGTTCGTGACATGAGTATCCCACTGGTGAATGCGGGGGTGACCTGGAAGCCGAAGTCCTTGATGTACATCTACTTTGGTGCGCCGCCTGGCATCCCGCCATCCCCCGAACAGGCTATTCGCGTGCAGGTGCCGTCTCGGGATCTTGCTCTTGAGGCTCTGGAGGTGGTCTTGCCGCGGGTCCTCTCTCTCGAGATCTTGGGGGCCACTCTGGAGGAGACCTGGAAGGACCACTCGGACTCGGAGGCCATGCTCCAGAAAGCCCAGAAGGTGTTCTTTGGGGAAATTGCTTACTATCGTTGCTCTGGTATTGATCTCGTCGATAGACTCACTCGTACCCAATCTCAAGTGACTGCCGCATTATTATCCAAGTGTGAAGGTCGAACGCCCGACTATGCCACCATCGCTGCACTGCGTGCGTTTGAAGGGAGATGCCTGGCACTGGTGTCGGGCCAACGAAAGCGCAAAACTGAAGGATGGACTGAGTTCCGACGGAGACGATGCAAAGTTGGGCGGCAAAAATTTGTTCATCTGGGTTCTCGAAGTGCTGTGCAGATATGGCTCTTTCGTTGTTGGGGCTGGGCCACGGATGTTTCAGGCGCGGCAGCCATTCAGATGCGACGGCGATATACTGCAGGTGACGCACCCACAGCTTCGGAGAACATGGTGACGCCCATGACTTCGGAGACGACGGCGCCGAATCGATGTCAACTTTAAATTCGAGCGATGGCAGCGGCAGCGGCCTCTCAGGTATCAGGAGGCGATCGTCGGTGTTCTGCTGCATGTACCTCGAGGGAGAGGTCGTCGGACGACCTGCCTGCCATCGCCGCGGAATCTGAGATCTCACGAGAATGGATGATATCGAGACTGGCAATGCTACGTGGAAGGAGGAGGTGGACGGAGCGTCGTGACACACTGGTTCTATCGTTGCCTGTAAAAGATAGGAAGCACCTCGCGCGCGTGCATATGGGCGCCCATGCTCGTGGATATACTGCGTGGGACTGGCGTTTGTGTGATCTCTTTGGCTGCGAGTGGTACCTCTCGTTCGACAGCTCCGCTGGTTCCCGCGAGAAATACTGCAAACACCTGCTGACTACGATTGGCATGCAACATTTATGGGAGTTATTTGTTTTCCCTATGCCACCTGGTGGGAGGTTTGAGGAGGCGGAGGAGGAGGTTGAGATGGAGATGAATGAGAGGATCAGCAAACGTATTGCCGCTAATTATGAAAATGGGACTGACTGGAGGTGTGAGAATATCGAGCGTCTTGGGATGGGGATCCTGGGGGATAGTAAGACTGTCATTAAGTGGATGTGCGGTGAATGGCAGATTCGTAACATACAGTATGTTCGACAGGTAGGGGTATTGCAAAGTACTCTATCGATGCTGTTTGGATGGGGACTGACCTGCCTGCATCTGGACAGAACTTGTACAAGCATTTCTTTCGTGAGGGTAATGAACGTGCGGATATATTGTCGTGGGAGGCCAGAGGTGGCCATACAATGACTCGATGGTTTGTATATGACCAATTTCTCAGTGCTCGTAAGACTGCTCTCCGTGGTGCACTCGATGGAGGTGTCAGTAGTGAAGGATGTGGAGGCGGGTGGTGGCTTCAGATTGGTATAGTAGGTAGTAGTTCCAGCGTGCAGGTTGATTTTTCCCCCTCCTCCTCCTCCTCCTCCTCCTACTCCTCCTCCTCTTCTTCTTCCTGTTCTAGCTTGCAACGCTTCCATTGGCACGATGTGGCCGAAGAGGCGATGAGCTTGCCTCCAGGTAGCACGGTGACCTGCTGCGAACTGGCCGCCTGCGCTGCCTTGACGAGGGCTGCTGTCAAGGTGGCGTGCGCTCTGCTGCAACCCATCTAAGGCGGTGGGTGCTCAGTTCCACTGTTCCGCCGATTCGGATTCGGATTCTCGTGGCGGACCGTAAACCGGAAAAAAACCAATGTTCAAGGTTTACCGCCGGCTCCCACTTCAGAGCTAAATTGGGCGGCAGGTCTACGCGCGCAACTCTCTTCCGACGGGGTCAGACGGGGCGATGCGTTTTCGGAGGCCCGGGCGGGCAGGACAGCATCCATGACTGTGCGTGCTGTCTCGTCGTCGCTACGCTGGCTGGTCGAGGCCATCGCGCCCGCGTGGGCTGGATCAGTTCCTGCTGATGGATCCGCTTTTGGCCCCTGCCCACGCGGCGCTGCTGACACGTCGGGCCTCGCATGCGCAACGTACGTGGCGATCAACGGGGCGCGGGGCAGTCCGGACGCGCAGGCGACCGACATATGGGGGCAGGCCTGCAAGGATGGCGTCGCGTCAGCCCCAGGCCTGGCGGAGTGCATCCGCGTAGCCGGCGCTGCTGGTGACCGCCCAGCGCACGCCTAGTTAAGTTCGCCAGTTGATGCTGTTTTATTTCTGGTAGTACGTTGGTCCGGTCTCACTTCTTCCTCCCTCTCTCCTTTGCATGCTTGTTTTCAGTGCTAGTTCGATTGCCCTGCCTGTTCGTTCGCCGCTAGCCCGTTTACCCGCGTCGCTTGACCTGCCGACGCCAGTGGCATTTCACGACGCTCAGTGTGGTTCCACTCTTTCCTCCTCCTCTCCCCTTAGCTTGCACTTGCGAGGGCTTCTGTGCCGGTGCCGTCCACGCAGGTCGGCATGCGCACGCGCGGATTTCATTTTATGTTGTCTCTCCCTCCCTTCGTCCTCTCCTTCTTCCTCGTGTTTCCTCCTCCTCCTCCTCCTCCTCTCGTCCTCCCTCCGCTTGGGCCGTTATTTGTAACATTTTCGTTGCGTGCCCCCGCTTCTGTATCAGTCTGGCGTCTCCCGAACCCGACGGGGTGCGATTTAGTTTCTTCGTGCTGGACGTTTGAGAAGTTGCGCGCCACGAGCACCGCAGTCAGCATGGAATGGGAAGGAATTTTGACGACCCACTTTCAATAGGCAAAGCAGAGATCGGCAGCTTTCCGCTGGCGCAATTTTTGGGGCATGCATGGTAGTCCGCCAACATTCAGTTTTTTCCCAACCATCTTGTGGTGTTGGGTCCTCGTTTTGAAGAGACGGTGCCCCGCGTTCTCCTTCCTCCCGCTGCCTCCTCCCCCCTCCCATCATCATCATCATCATCATCAACGCCCAATTCGGCACACCCCTCACACGTTTCGTGGCTCCATAGGGAGCTCCACCGAAGGCCCCAGTGGCCGCGGCCGCATGCGTCACCCACACCCATTTCGGCACACCCCTCACACGTCATAGGGAGCTCCACCGAAGGCCCCAGTGCCCGCGCCGCATGCGTCACCCACACCCATTTCGGCACACCCCTCACACGTTTCGTGGCTCCATAGGGAGCTCCACCGAAGGCCCCAGTGCCCGCGCCCGCATGCGTCACCCACACCCATTTCGGCACACCCCTCACACCCATTTGCGGCACACCCCTCACACGTTTCGTGGCTCCATAGGGAGCTCCACCGAAGGCCCCAGTGCCCGCGGCCGCATGCGTCACCCACACCCATTTCGGCACACCCCTCACACGTTTCGTGGCTCCATAGGGAGCTCCACCGAAGGCCCCAGTGCCCGCGCCCGCATGCGTCACCCACACCCATTTCGGCACACCCCTCACACGTTTCGTGGCTCCATAGGGAGCTCCACCGAAGGCCCCAGTGCCCGCGGCCGCATGCGTCACCCACACCCATTTCGGCACACCCCTCACACGTTTCGTGGCTCCATAGGGAGCTCCACCGAAGGCCCCAGTGCCCGCGGCCGCATGCGTCACCCACACCCATTTCGGCACACCCCTCACACGTTTCGTGGCTCCATAGGGAGCTCCACCGAAGGCCCCAGTGCCCGCGGCCGCATGCGTCACCCACACCCATTTCGGCACACCCCTCACACGTTTCGTGGCTCCATAGGGAGCTCCACCGAAGGCCCCAGTGCCCGCGGCCGCATGCGTCACCCACACCCATTTCGGCACACCCCTCACACGTTTCGTGGCTCCATAGGGAGCTCCACCGAAGGCCCCAGTGCCCGCGGCCGCATGCGTCACCCACACCCATTTCGGCACACCCCTCACACGTTTCGAGGCTCCATAGGGAGCTCCACCGAAGGCCCCAGTGCCCGCGGCCGCATGCGTCACCCACACCCATTTCGGCACACCCCTCACACGTTTCGTGGCTCCATAGGGAGCTCCACCGAAGGCCTCAGTGCCGCCGCCCGCATGCGTCACCCCCACCCATTTCGGCACACCCCCCGCATTTCTCGCACGGCAGGGTCATCACCACGGTGGCGTGCCAGGGGCGCACCATGCGCGAAGGCGACGGGGCGGGGGAACGGCGCTCCGGGGGCGGCCAGACCTCCGGGGCGCGAGCAGTCCGCGGCCAGACCATCTCTCGGTCCTGTGGACTCTCGCCCTGGGCCGTCGGCTGCCCGGCGCGCTGCTCCCTCGGTCGACGTCGCCCAGGCGTGATCCTGGATTGCGGCCGCCACGAGGTAGGGAACGGCAAGAAGGAGGACGACGACTGGTGGCTGGAGCTCTACGTGCTGCTCTCGCGCGCCACGCGCCACGAGGACCTCCTGCTCATGCGGGCGCCGCGCATCGAGTTCTTCCTGGCAGGGCCGCCGCAGGGCTTGCGGAAGCAGCTGGAGCAGTTTGCGGCGCGCACGAAGCGGTGCAGGAGGGAAGCGACGGCCCTCGCCAGGGAGCTCGGCTTCACCGAGTTCATCCGCGAGGCCTGACCTGAGGAGCGTCTCCCCCGAGCCGCGCCTTCTCTCGACTGCCCGACTAATTGTTTGGCCTCGCGCCGCGGACGACCCGCGCGCGTCGCTGGGACCCTCTCGGGGCGACCAGCGCGCGTCGCGGGAACTCCGTGCTGCGGGGGGCCCGGCGCCTCGTTCGCCCGTCGTCGCTCTGCCCAGCGGTCAGAGACTTGCCCGCTATCAGCCAGCCAGTTAGCTAGTCAGCTCTCTCTGCTTCGCGCAGCGGACGACCCGCGCGCGTCGCTGGGACCCCGCCCGGGGCGACCAGCGCGCGTCGCGGGGACTCCGCGCTGCGCTGCGCCCGCAGCCTTGGATTTTGGAGTGCGCGGGCAAAGAGGAAGGAAAAGAAGAGCCGAAAGCGGGCGCGATCCTCGCAAGAGGCGTGCCGACATGGGCGTCGCGACGTGCGGACGCTGCCGTCGGGGTTCCCGCGGAAGCTGCCTGCGGCGGCCACGCCCAGTGTCACGTGTGTTCGGACAGGCATGCTCGAACCATTCACATTCATATACACTTACACTAGGCGTTTCCATGATCGCATTCATGCAAATATATTCACTCGCGCGCAGACCCATTCATACTCAGATTCCCTCGCGCTCTGACTCACCCGCGTTCTTTCTTTCGTAATCAGATCTATCGTATTCCTTTGCGTTGTGTACCCCGCCACATTTCGGCACACCCCTCATGCGGTTCGTGGCCCCATAGGGAGCGCCACCGAAGAAGATACTCACAATTGCGATACTCGCAACTGCATATGGTTGGGTCCTTCGCCAGGATAATTTCCATTGGTCTTCTTCGCGTTTTGTTTTTTCGTTTTATTCCCAACCATCCTGTGGTGTTGGGTCTTCGTTTTGAAGAGACGGTGCCCCGCGTTCTCCTTCCTCCCGCTGCCCCCTCCGTCCTGCCATCATCATCATCATCATCAACACCCAATTCGGCACACCCCTCACACGTTTCGTGGCTCCATAGGGAGCTCCGCCGAAGGCCCCAGTGGCCGCGGCCGCATGCGTCACCCACACCCATTTCGGCACACCCCTCACACGTTTCGTGGCTCCATAGGGAGCTCCACCGAAGGCCCCAGTGGCCGCGGCCGCATGCGTCACCCACACCCATTTCGGCACACCCCTCACACGTTTCGCGCTTTCGTCCCCCACACCCGCTCCACCGAAGGCCCCAGTGCCCGCGGCCGCATGCGTCACCCACACCCATTTCGGCACACCCCTCACACGTTTCGTGGCTCCATAGGGAGCTCCACCGAAGGCCCCAGTGCCCGCGCCCGCATGCGTCCCCACACCCATTTCGGCACACCCCTCACACGTTTCGTGGCTCCATAGGGAGCTCCACCGAAGGCCCCAGTGCCGCGCCCGCATGCGTCACCACACCCATTTCGGCACACCCCTCACACGCTTCGTGGCTCCATAGGGAGCTCCACCGAAGGCCCCAGTGCCCGCGCCCGCATGCGTCACCCACACCCATTCGGCACACCCCTCACACGTTTCGTGGCTCCATAGGGAGCTCCACCGAAGGCCCCAGTGCCCGCGGCCGCGTGCGTCACCCACACCCATTTCGGCACACCCCTCACACGTTTCGTGGCTCCATAGGGAGCTCCACCGAAGGCCCCAGTGCCCGCGCCCGCATGCGTCACCCACACCCATTTCGGCACACCCCTCACACGTTTCGTGGCTCCATAGGGAGCTCCACCGAAGGCCCCAGTGCCCGCGGCCGGATGCGTCACCCACGCCCATTTCGGCACACCCCACACGTTTCGTGGCTCCATAGGGAGCTCCACCGAAGGCCTCAGTGCCGCCGCCCGCATGCGCCACCCGCACCCATTTCGGCACAATCCCCGCATTTGTCGCACGGCAGGGTCATCACCACGGTGGCGTGCCAGGGGCGCACCATGCGCGAAGGCGACGGGGCGGGGGAACGGCGCTCCGGGGGCGGCCAGACCTCCGGGGCGCGAGCAGTCCGCGGCCAGACCATCTCTCGGTCCTGTGGACTCTCGCCCTGGGCCGTCGGCTGCCCGGCGCGCTGCCCCCTCGGTCGACGTCGCCCAGGCGTGATCCTGGATTGCGGCCGCCACGAGGTAGGGAATGGCAAGAAGGAGGACGACGACTGTTGGCTGGAGCTCAACGTGCTGCTCTCGCGCGCCACGCGCCGCGAGGACCTCCTGCTCATGCGGGCGCCGCGCGTCGAGTTCTTCCTGGCAGGGCCGCCGCAGGGCTTACGGAAGCAGCTGGAGCAGTTTGCGGCGCGCGCGAAGCGGTGCAGGAGGGAAGCGACGGCCCTCGCCAGGGAGCTCGGCTTCACCGAGTTCATCCGCGAGGCCTTACCTGAGGAGCGTTTCCCCCGAGCCGCGCCTTCTCTCGACTGCCCGACTAATTGTTTGGCCTCGCGCCGCGGACGACCCGCGCGCGTCGCTGGGACCCTCTCGGGGCGACCAGCGCGCGTCGCGGGAATATCCGTGCTGCGGGGGGCCCGGCGCCTCGTTCGCCCGTCGTCGCTCTGCCCAGCGGTCGGAGATTTGCCCGCTATCAGCCAGCCAGTTAGCTAGTCAGCTCTCTCTGCTTCGCGCAGCGGACGACCCGCGCGCGTCGCTGGGACCCCGCCCGGGGCGACCAGCGCGCGTCGCGGGGACTCCGCGCTGCGCTGCGCCCGCAGCCTTGGATTTTGGAGTGCGCGGGCAAAGAGGAAGGAAAAGAAGAGCCGAAAGCGGGCGCGATCCTCGCAAGAGGCGTGCCGACATGGGCGTCGCGACGTGCGGGCGCTGCCGTCGGGGTTCCCGCGGAAACTGCTTGCGGCGGCCACGCCCAGTGTCACGTGCGTTCGGACAGGCATGCTCGAACCATTCACATTCATATACACTTACACTAGGCGTTTCTATGATCGCATTCAGGCAAATATATTCATTCGCGCGCAGACCCATTCATACTCAGATTCCCTCGCGCTCTGACTCACCCGCGTTCTTTCTCTCGTAATCAGATCTATCATATTCCTTTGCGTTGTGTACCCCGCCACATTTCGGCACACCCCTCATGCGGTTCGTGGCCCCATAGGGAGCGCCACCGAAGAAGATACTCACAATTGCGATACTCACAACTGCATATGGTTGGGTCCCTCGCCCGGACATTTTTTTTTGTGTTAAAAAATATTGTTCCAATCTACACACATGTATGTATGTATGTATGCATATATGTATGCATGCATATATGTATGTATGCATGCATTCATGCATAGGTATGTATGTACGTATGAATGCATATAAGTATGTATGTATGTCTGTATGTATTTTCTGTGTATATATATACATATTTGTATGAATGTGATTATGTTATATGTATGGATTTGCGTTAACATGCATGTATATACGTATATGTATACGTGTGTATGTTTGTATGCATGCATGCATGCATGCATGCATGCATGTATGTATGTATGCATGCATGCATGTATGTATGCATGTATGTCTGTATGTGTTTATGTATGTATGTATATGTATGTGTGCCTGCATGCATGCGTGCGTGCGTGCGTGCATGCATGCATGTATGCATGTATGCATGTATGCATGTATGCATGTATGCAATTATATATGTACGTATGTACGTATGCATGCATGTATGCATGCATGCATGTATGCATGTATGTATATATGTATGTATGTGTGTGTATGTATGTATGTATGTATGTATGTACGTACGTACGTATGTATGTGCATATTATACATACATATAATGTGTGTGTATATACAGATAATCAATAAAGTCGGTTTACATACATACTGGCGAATAGCGCCCAATTGCCCCCAGTAGCGCTGATTAGCGCCAGTAGCGCCGATCAGCTCTCAACTGGCGCTGAAATTGCGCCCAATTGTGACCAATGGCGCCCACAAGCGCCCAGTAGCATTTTAGTATGGTCACATGGCGCTCCAGAGCGACCAGTAGCGTCCAATTGCGCCCAAGAGCACTTGAATTGCGCTCACATAGCGCCCCACAGCGACCAGTTGCGCCCAATAGCGCCGTGTGAAGGAGATGCATGAGGCCCGCTTTTGCGCGCCATGGGTCTCGCTATTGAGCGTCCTGGGGACGACCAAAGGTTTCCGCGAGCTGCTTTCTAACCTGCAGTTCTTCTTATATTCAGTTTCGAATGACAAGATCCGCACAAACACAAGCCTCCGGAGCCCCGCGCGGGTTCGCGGGATCTTCGCTGGGCCCCCCCTGGCGGTCCTCTTGAGCGGCGGCGGCCGCCGCGCGGCGGCTCCAGGGGCTTGGTATCGCTCGACCGATCCCTATCCCCATCTCTATCCCCAGCCCGATCCCCACCATCCCACCACCACAATTGGTGATGTACCTTTCAAAACTCGAAGGGAACCGTTTATGATATTCCATATTTCAATCTAGGGGGCAAATTGGGTATTGGGCCGTGCCACGCCAGTGGGGACAGGCATCGGTTGAAGGATGCTCCGGGGCCCAGGACGCCTCTCGGCGAGACGCAGCCGCTGGAGAGCAGCCCGAAGCTGGAGAACTGTCGAAAGTCGACGAAAACGCAGGATCCGCACAAGGCATCTATACACCACCACCGTGCCTGGCCATGGCCATCCTGGGTCCTCTCTAGTGTATAGGCCTTCCTGACCTCTGGCCACGGGGCGTATACACCATGCCAGGGCCCAGGATGGCCCTAGCGAGGCACGGTGGTGGTGGATATAGATGCCCTATGCGCAGCAGCAGCACCTTGATCCTCGCAGCCCCTCCGTCGAGGCCCCAGGGGCCCCGCTGCGCTACGCCTGCGGAGCGCGCGATGCCCCCGCGGGCCCCGCGCGCTGCGCGGCGCGAGGCGCGGCGCGGCGGCGGCGGCGGCGTTTCGCCGGGGGCCCGGGCGGCGCGGGGGGAGGCCTCCCGCGGCAACTGTCGGCCACGCGTGTGTGTGTGTGTGTGTGTGTGTGTGTGTGTGTGTGTGTGTGTGTGTGTTAGTGTGTTAGTGTGTGTGTGTGTTAGTGTGTTAGTGTGTTAGAGTGTGCGTGCGTGTGTGTGTGTGTGTGGATTGTCGGAGGCGACGATAGGGGCGAACAGCCCAGGGGCGGGCATCATGGTCGCAGCCGATGGCCCATCCTTGACTACCTTCGATAGCCCGCCCGCTGATGAGGATGCTGCTGTTGATGCTGATAATGTTGATGATGATGACGCTGCTGCTGCTGATGATGATGCTGATGATGCTGCTGCTGATGCTGATGATGCTGACGATGCTGATTCTGATTGTAATGATGATGATGATGATTGTTTTGATGACGATGATGATGATGCTGATGATGCTGTTGATGCTGGTGTTGATGATGATGATGATGATGCTGCTGATGATGCTGCTGATGATGCTGCTGATGATGCTGCTGATGATGATGCTGATGCTGATGTTGTTGCTGTTGATGCTGATGATGTTGATGATGCTGATGCTGATGCTGACTATGATGATACTGATGCTGATGCTGATGATGATGCTGCTGATGATGATTCATGCTGATGATGCTGATGATGATGAGGATGATGATGAGGATGAGGACGATGATGCTGATGATGCTGTTGATGATGGTGATGATGATAGTGGTGGTGGTGGTCGTGGTGGTGATGATGATGTTGATTAGGGTGATGATGATGGTTATGATTCTGATTATGATGATGATGATTCTGATGCTGATGGTGGAAGTGATCATGATAATGACGATGATGATGATGATTATGCTGCTGCTGCTGATGATGATGCTGATGATCATGATGAGGATGATGATCGTGATGATGATGATGATCATGATGATGATGATGATTATGATGATGATGATGATGATGATGATGATGATGCTTGATGTTGATGATGCTGATGATGCTGCTGCTGATGATGCTGATGATGATGATGCTGATGGTGCTGCTGATGCTGATGCTGATGCTGATGCTGATGCTGATGATGATGCTGCTGCTGGTGATGATGATGATGATCATGCTGATAATTATGATGATGATGCTGCTGATGATGATGCTGATGATTATGCTGATGCTGATGATGATGACGATGATGATGATGCTGGTGATGATGATGCTGATGATGCTGGTGATGATGATGATGCTGATGATGATGGTGGTGATGATGATGATGATGATGGTGATGATGATGATGATGCTGATGCTGCTGCTGCTGATGATTCTGATGATGATGATGATGATGTTGTTGTCGTTGATGATGATGATGACGATGATGATGATGATGATGATGATGATGCTGATGATGATGATGATGATGTTGTTGTGGTGGTGGTTGTTGTTGTTGTTGTTAGCGTTGTTGTTGTTGTTGTTGAACATTATTTCTTCTTAAGAATAATTATTGTTGGGACCCCTGGTGCGCGCCCCCCCCGCCGCGCCTAGGCCGCAGCCACGTTTTCATCATTTTCGTGAGGAAGCCTCAGGCAAAACGATGTGATCCAGATCCGGTTGTTTTGTTGTCCCCCGCTTTCCCTTGCAAAAAATAAGGTAAAGTGGACATTTCTTGTTCTAACATAATCAAACTTCAAGAATCCCTTGCAACAAATAAGGTAAAGTGGATATTCGCGCGCGCAAGACGAAATCCTTCCAAAACCTTAGTTTTCGTAGCGATTTTTTAATAAAAACATCAAAAAACCAATGGTTTTTCAAACAAAAATTGTCAAAAATTCATCCCGCGCGCTCTTGCGGATTCGTAGGAAACCCAACACTTTTTAAACATTTCTGTCAAACGGGCTTTTGCGAGCAACTTTTTCGAACTTCTGCAACAACGGTTGCGCACCTGCCAGGGCCATCATCCCTGTCAAATAATACCATGCGGGACACATTCGTTTTTTCTTCGCGCGCGCACGCCGTCGTCGTCGGCCGCGGGGCCCTGAATAGTAGCCACGGTCGTCCGCATGCCACGAAGTGAAGTGTCCGAACGTCATAGGGCGGGAAGCTGGGTGTGGGTGGTGGCGAAGAGTCGTTTGGAAATTTGGTAGAGCTTGAACCGGCCCCCCCACAAAGTGGGGGTATTGCCCGCCTCCTATGAAAACCCTGGCACTGGTGAGAACGGAGTGTCCCCACGTGCTAGTAATTGTTGTTGTTGTTGTTGTTGTTGTTGTTGTTGATGATGATGAGGATGATGATGATGTGATGATCGTGATGATGATGATGATGATGATGATGATGATGATGATGATGATGCTGATTGAGGATGATGATGATGATGATGATGCTGATGATGACGATGATGATGATGATGATTGATGATGATGATGATGATGATGATGATGATGGTGATGATGATGATGATGATGATGATGAGGATGAGGATGCGGATGAGGATGAGGATGAGGATGCGGATGGCGATTAGGATGAGGTTAGTAAGAGGAGGAGGATGAGGAGGAGGAGGAGGAAGGAGGAGGTGGAGGAGGAGGAGGAGAGGAGGAGGGGGAGGAGGAGGAGGAGGAGGAGGAGGAGGAGGGAGGAGGAGGAGAAGGAATATGATGAGGAGGAGAGGAGGAGGAGGAGGAGGAGGAGGAGGAAGGAGGTAAGAGGAGGAGGATAAGGAGGAGGAGGAGGAGGAGGAGGAGGATGAGGAGGAGGAGGAGAGGAGGGGAGGAGGAGAGGAGTAGGAGGAGGTGGAGGAGGAGGAGGAGGAGGAGGAGGAGAGGAGGAGGAGGAGGAAGGAGGGGAGGAGGAGGAGGAGGAGGAGGAGGAGGAGGAGGAGGAGGAGGAGGAGGAGGAGGGAGGAGGAGGAGGAGGAGGGAGGAGGAGGAGGAGGAGAAGGGGGAGGAGGAGGGGGAGGAAGCGCAGCAGCAGGAGCACCACGAGCAGCAGCAGGAGGAAGAGGAAAATCAAGCCCCTCAGGCCTCGGCTGGTTCGCCCCAGAAGCGCCCCGCCGCCGCCTGTGGCGCAGCTGCTGAGCCCGGGGCGCCTGGAAAGTGCCTGCGAGCGGAAGGCGCTCATGTGGGCTCCTCCGACCAGATGATGGCGTCGGTGGCCATACTAATGATGATGATGATGATGATGATGATGATGATGATGATGATGATGATGATGCTGATGATGGTGATGATGCTGATGATGATGATGATGATGGTGCTGATACTGCTGCTGATGATGATGAAGACGCGGATGCTGATAATCCTGATGATGCTGATGATAATGACGATGACGATCACGATGACGATGATGCTGATGAGGATTATGATGATGGTGTTGATGATGCTGATGATGATGTTGATGAGCAGGATGATCATGATGATACTGATGATGCTGATGATGATGATGGCGGTGGTGGTGGTGATTGTGATAGTGATGATGGTGATGATGATGGTGATGATTGTGCCTCTGCTGTTGATGATGGTGGTGATGATGATGATGATGCTGCTAGTGATGATGATGTTGCCGATGGTGGTGATCATGATGCTGATGATGCTGATGCTGATGCTGCTGCTGATGATGATGATGCCTTTGCTGCTGATGATGCTGATGATGCTGATGATGCTGATGCTGATGATGATGCTGAAACGATGATGCTGAAACTGATGATGATGATGATGATGATGATGATGATGATGATGATGATGATGATGATGCTTCTGCTGCTGCTGATGATGCTGCTGCTGATGATGATGATCCTGGTGATGGTGATGGTGATGGTGGTAGTTGTGGTGGTGGTGGTGATGATGATGATGCTGATGATGGTGATGATGATGATGATGATGATGGTGGTGGTGATGATGATGATGATGATGATGATGATGATGATGATGGTGATGATGATGGTGGTGGTGATTACGGTGGACATGGTCAGACGGGGAGAGGTATATAGCAGGATCAGGGGAATTAGCAGAACGAGTATGGGAGGGGGTGCCGCCTCAGCGTTGCGGCTCTGCAGGCCCGTGCGTTTAATTCTGAAGAGCCAAGGAGACCTTCGGGGGCCCCCGACAGTGGAGATGGTTCGAATTCCGAGCGATTGACGCGATTACATCAACCAGAGCCCGTCCCGTCACAGCAGGAGCCTGCTGCGCCCGTCCGCGCCGATCCTGGCCGGGAACGTTTTGGGCACACAACAGGTGCAAACCCGTGACAGAGCATCCACTGACACTTGGCCGACATCCGAGGATTGGCGTGGCCAGCATCGGTGAAGACATGTAGGCTCCCGCTCCTGCCCAAGGGACGCCAAGATGGCCCCCAAGGATCGATACCTGTACCAAGCGTCGCTTGTGGGGCTGTGACACCTCCGTGCGATCGCCCGCTGGCCCCAGGCCCCCCGTTTAGCACGGGGCCCGCCAGCCATGCTTCGGCCGCTCGCGGGTTGGATCTTCCAGCTGCCAGGAGGTGAGGAGGGGGGACACGGAGGAGGAGGAGGAGGAGGAGGCGGAGGAGGAGGAGGAGGAGGAGGGAAACCACTCGTCCCTCCCTCGCCCTCTCGTCCAGCTCCTCGTTGACGTCCTCTGGAAGCCTCCTGCTGCTACTGCTGCTGCTTCGCCCCCTCGACCTGCTCCAGATCCTGCTTCCGCTCGGGATCCCTCGTGCTCCTGCTGCTGTTCTTGCACCTCCTTCTCGGCTGGGAGGGGAGGGAGTGCACTGAGAGAAAAGGGTGAAGAGAGGAGAGGGATGGCGAGAGAACTAGGTTTAGGGGATAGGAGATGGCAGGGGGGAGGGGGGAGAACAGGGCAGAGAGGGTGGGGACACCAGTGTGAGCCCGGCCAGGCAGTCCTGCCGACGCCCCCGCAGCTGGCGACCGCTCGCCAGAGCCCTGCTCGCCAGGGCGGCCGTCGCCAGCGGCGGAGGCCGCGGCGGCGGCGAGGAGGGCGCTGGAGCAGAGGCGCATGCGAGTGCTGGAGCGCCGGTTGGCGGCGCTGCTGCCTTCTCTGCCGCGGGCGCGCCTGAGCACGCCGTACGTTCAGGCCCGCCTGGAGGAGTTTCTACAGCGCCCCCCTGGGCGCCTGGATCGCTACCGCGACCACGTGGAGCGCATCTGGCGCGCGTACGCACGGGCCACCGCTCCGCGCTTCGCGGAGGCACCGCCAGCCAGCGCCGCGGCCGCGGCCGCCGCGCCCGCCGTCGGCGGGGCCGCGGGGCGGGTTGCAGGCCTCGTGCCATGCGGCGCGGCCGCGGAGTGCGAGGGCCGCGGCGCCTCTGCCAGCGACCCCGAGGAGGCTGGCCCGGACGCGGTCGAGGTGGACGGCGTGGGCTTCCAGGTGGCGCTGGGTCAGATCCGCGGCGCGCGCACGCCAGGGGAGGCCGAGGCTGTCCTGCGAGCGCTGCTCACCGCGCGGCCCACGCCCGAGCTGCTTCGGTGCTCCGCCTGGGAGCCGGCGCTGGCCCGCCGCGCGCGCGCGGCCGCCGCGGGCGCCTCGAATCGCGGGCTGGCGGGGCGGGTGCTCGCCCGCTGGCGCGGGTTGAGGGCCAGGATTGAGGGGGCGGCGCCGCCGCGGCCCTGCAGTTCCATCGGCGGCAGTGCCGCTGCCGCGGCGGAGCTGGTGGCCACGAAGGGCAGTGCCGCCGCGAAGGACCCGAAGGTGTGTGACGAGGCGCAGCCTGGGCCGTGCCAGCCGAGCTGGTCTGGCCTAGTTGTCGTGGACGGCGACGGCGGCTGAGGCGTAGAGCTCTCCCCGCCCCGTCGTCCTTCACCTTCCGCCTCCAGGATGGGGGGCCAGGATGATGATGATAGTGATGCTGAGGACGATGATGATGCTGATGCTGATGATGATGCTGATGCTGATGATGATGCTGATGCTGATGCTGCTGCTGATGCTGATGATGCTGATGATGATGCTGATGCTGATGATGCTGATGCTGCTGATGATGATGCTGATGATGATGATGCTGATAATGATGATGATGATGATGATGATGATGATGATGATGATGATGATGATGATGATGATGATGATGATGATGATGATGATGATGATGATGATGATGATGATGATGGTGATGGTGGTAGTGATTGTGATGATGGTTCTGACGATGATGATGGTGAACATGATTGTGATAATGATGATGCTGCTGATGATGATGATGGTGGTGGTGGTGGTGGTGGTGGTGATGGTGATTGTGATTGGGATGGTGATGGTGATGATGGTGCTGACGATGGTGATGAGGCTGAACAAGATGGTGATGCTGATGACGATGGTGGTGATGATGAATATGACGATGATGAAGACTATGATGATGATGCTGATGATGATGATGATGATGATGATGATGCTGATGATGATGATGATGATGGTGATGATGGTGATGGTGGTTGTGATTGTGATGATGGTTCTGACGATGATGATGGTGAACATGATTGTGATAATGATGATGCTGCTGATGATGATGATGGTGGTGGTGGTGGTGGTGGTGATGGTGATTGTGATTGGGATGGTGATGGTGATGATGGTGCTGACGATGGTGATGAGGCTGAACAAGATGGTGATGCTGATGACGATGGTGGTGATGATGAATATGACGATGATGAAGACTATGATGATGATGCTGATGATGATGATGATGATGATGATGATGATGATGATTACGACTATGATTATGATGATGACGATGGTATTGCTGGCGATGGTAGTGATGATGGTGATGCTGGTGGTGCTGATGCTGATGATGTTGATGATTGTGTTGATGGTGAGGATGGTGAGGATGATGGGGATGATGATTATGATGATTGGTTATGATGATGATTGGTTATGATGATGATTGGTTATGATGATGATGATGATGATGAGGAGGAGGAGGAGGAGGAGGAGGAGGAGGGTGAAGGAGTTGGAGTCCGGGAGGAATACCAGAGTAAATCCAATATTCAGCAGCGATGATACACCACACTTGCATCCTTGAATCCTCTGCACGTTAAAGATGACATGCGCGGCGCTAAGGGGAGAGCCCCAGAGTGAAAACGCCCGCGCCACCGTGAAGTTGTTGAGAAGTTTACGAAGCAGGTGCAGGGCGCTCAGGCGGGAGCCCCATGCTGACAGGGACCTCTATCCTTGAAGCTGTTGCGACTTTCAGGTTCAGGATTGCGTTTCTCGGAAACACTGAATATGTTGCGCGTCGCGCGCGAGGCGAGATGCTGCTGGAGTGACGTGGGGGATGGTCGATATACCTTCGCATCTTGGGATTCGGAGAGTGAGGGAGAGATGGAGGGACATGATCAGATAAGTAATGACGACGGTGGGGAGGAACGAGGGGAAGGAGGAGGATATCGAGGGCAACGTGGCGGTCCGTAATGCTGTCTGGGCTCTGTTTGAGGCCCCAGGCCCCCCTCGTGCAGCTGTGTCTTCGGGGATTCTCAGGAGCCTTCGGGGGCTCTCCTTTGGGCATTTCGAAGCCTCCCGGAGCTATGAGGGCAGCATCGGGGCCTGCTGGCGGCCCAGGGCCCTCTGAGGGCCTTCTGAGGGCTTCTTTGGGCCACTTGGGGTGTCTTGGGGGCCATCTTCTGCGGCACTCTGGGCCGTTTTGATAGTCTCTTGGGCTGGCTTGGGCCAGTACGGGGGGCCTCTTGGGCCGTCTTGAGCGTGCAAACGCCAGAGAGCCGAGAACGCGGAAATCATGCAACAAATGATGGGACATCAGTTTTTTGCCTCTTGGCGCTCTCTGCGCGGGGGTCCTCTTGGGGCTTTATTTTGGCGTCTTCGGCCGTCTTGACACTGTCTTGGGTAATCTTGAGGCCTCTCCGGCGTATTGGAGCTCTCCTGGCCATCTTAGAACATATCTTGGGATCACGGCTGCCAGAGAGGGTGGATTTGCCACGGGTGGTGCGCGTCGGGAAGCCTTGGGACCCCCTCCCCTCCCTGGAGCCTGGGGACCCCCCCACTCAAACGCGATTTTGGACCCTGCGGGAGGGGGAAAGGGGGAACGGGACCGCCAAAAGTCTCACACGGCTTTTCTCCCCCGGCAGCAGGGGGTCGGCGGATTTGAGAGGAAAAGTGGTTGAGGAGGACGAGGAGGGATGACTGACGATGAGGAGCGGGGAACAGGAGGAACAGGAGGAGGAGGAGGAGGAGGAGGAGGAAGAGGAGGAGGAGGAGGAGGATGAGGATGAGGAGGAGGAGGAGGAGGAGGAGGGGGAGGGGGAGGGGGAGTGGGAGGAGGACAAGCTAGGTGCGCGTCATATCTGACGTCCTACCCCTCCCTCCCATCCCTTACCATGGCGCAGATCTCCTATTCGCACAGTCGGATGTCGTAGCAAGGCATAGCAGTACATGGCATAACATGTTGTTGAAGATCAACGCTTAGCCTGATATAGCATGGCGTGGCAACGCCCCAAAGGGGGGGGCTTCTGCGGCCCCAAAAATCAACGACACCGAATGTGTAATCACTTCCAATGGTTGTTTCGGGGGACCATTTTCTAGATTTTGGGGCCTACGGTCAGGGGGTTTCGTTTAGCGTGTATCGTAGCCCTGCCGGACCCGGGTTGTCAGGTACACGCTAAACGAATTCAGCGAGCCAGATACACGCTAAACGCACCACAGATAACCACCAGGGGAGGTACACGCTAAACGCTGGGGCCAGTTTAGCATGTACCCCTTCCCCCGTCCATGCGTGTGCCCCTCCTGGCCACTGCCCTCCCACGCCCCTCATCTACTTGGAGGGTGCTCTGGCTTCTCGGCCCATCCCACCACCTTACCTTTGTCGTCCTGGGCCTCTTACCTTTGTCGTCCTGGGCCTCACTGGAAACCCGGCGAGGCACAGAGGTACACGCTAAACGAAACCGACGAGTATTCGTAGGTACACGCTAAACGAACCGACGAGCATTCGTAGGTACACGCTAAACAGCGAGCTAAAAGGTACACGCTAAACGCCGGACTCGTTTAGCGCGTATCCACCGACCCTCAGGATACACGCTAAACGAACCCCCCTGACCGTATTTGGAAGGACCGGAAACCATGCCGTGGCATGGCGCTGGAAATAATGACGATGGCGCTGCAGCGGGAGCACGATTCGGAACGAGCGGAAGCGCGGAAATGAGGCCAGCGCTGCAGCGGGAGCACGATTTGGAACGAGCGGTAGCCCGAAAATGAGGCCAGCGCTTCAACGAGAGCAGCATTTTGAATGGGGCGGGAATCTTGTGTGGGGCGAATATTTCCCGGACGTCACCAAGGGAGAGGAGAGTAGTATTCAGATCCTGTAATTGTGGAGGAGGGAAGCCAAGTTAGTCAGGTCGGACGAGTCATAGGTCCCCGCCCAATCTGACCCTCCCTCCACCAACAACGCTCATCAATGGTGGCGCAACTTGATATGGGGATTTGAACGCATTCCCACCTGGCAAATGGAAGACGGTCTCGCACGGTCCGCTTCCGACATCTAGGCGACAGGACAGCCCTTCGCAGAGGCGGGAGTGGAATTCCTTAGCTTTATCTTTTTTTCAGGCGGCCAGATTTCCGATGAGCGCGGCGAAGACGAAGCATGCGCCGCGCCAAAATGACACTTCAACTTTCGTGCACACGCTGCGTGGCGCTTGGGCCCGCTCTCGCGCGGCCCCGCTGCTGGTGCTGTTGCTCGGCGAGCGAAACGTGCCGCGCCCACGTGGGAACGCCACTTCCAAGAGAAAGGTGGGTGGAGCTTCGGCGAGGGCGAACAGTCGCCCGCTCGCGCGGGCCCCTCAAACTTGGCGAGTGAAAAATGTGCGCCGCGCGCCCAAACGAGAGTTCAATTTCTAGGAAGGATGAGCACGGCGCCCAGGCGAAAACGACAATCCGCCCTGTCGCGCGCGATGTGCGCCCCGTCACGTCACATTCAAGCCATGTCTTCTGCAACGCCGATACAAAAACGTCATTGTTGACCGCAGTACCGTTTACGTTGCATTGTTTGTCCGGTAGGATGGCAGGCGCAGATTGGTTTGCTATCGGCAGGCTCGTTGGCAAAGTCGGAGTATACACTTACGGAGTAAGGCGAGGGAGGGAGGGACGGAAGGAGGACGAGGAGGAGGAGGAGATGGAGGCGGAGGCAGAGGCGGAGGCGGAGGTGGAGGAGGATGAGGAGGAGGAGCAGGAGGAGGAGGAGGAGGAGGCGGAGGCGGAGGCGGAGGAGGAGGAGGAGGAGGCGGAGGCGGAGGAGGAGGCGGAGGAGGACAACTGTAAACCCAAGACTCATTAACGATATTGGGATATACCCTTCCTTCAAGCCCCCTCTGCATAGTGGGCCCCTACAAGGGTCCATGTCCACTCAGGGAACTGCCTCATTGGGAGACGAAAGTTGGAAGATCCTGAAGCTTGCTAAAACACCTTTCCCGGGACTCCAACGCCACGAATCAACTGGACTGTATGTAGCGTCTTGAGGAGCCTGAGTCGTACCATAATGCAATCC
>CAUYUJ010001464.1:2500-7500 GCA_963575745.1 Prorocentrum cordatum | reverse complement strand
GGCGGGGCTGATGGAGAGCACCCGCTGGCTCTGCTTTCAGCATCGCCTTCTCGAAGCAGAAACGGGGCTCCCGCTTGATACTTCCTGAAAATGGCGACGTCCGAAAGTGGGGGGAGGGACTTCTGCGGTTCAAAAATTTTAGCGAATTTTCGGGGGGGGGGGGAGGTGGGCATTTTCTAGATTTTGGGCCTATGTGGAAGAGCCGGAAACGCCCGCGCTGCAGCGGGAGCACGATTTGGAACAACCTGAGGCGCAGAAATGGCGCCAGTGCTTCAGCATGAGCGACATTTTGAAAATATTTTGAGCGAAAACCCAACTCCCAGGAGTCCGCTGTAAAAAACAGTACGTGGAGGGGGGCGGGATACTTCCGGACGCCATCAGGGGAGGGAGGACAGTAGTATTCATCGGAGGTGAGGGGGTGAGATCGAAGTGGAACGGAGAGCCCCCCTACCGGGAAATCGGTTTCGGTTTCATGTTCGTGCGTGGCGTGCGTGCGGGCGAGGCGAAGCTGCGTGTGCGGGCGAGAAGAAAGTCTCCTCCGGCTGAGGCGCGGCCAGACCAAATGAGTCCCTTCTGGCAACCGGTGCCGCGCGGTGTCCGGCCGATGTCCCGCTGTGGCTGAGGCGCGGCCGGACCAAATGACTCCTTTCAGGGGGCCGGTGCCGCGCGGTGTCCCGCCGGTGTCCCGCCGGTGTCCCGTCGGTGTCCCGATGATGATGATGATGATGATGATGATGATGATGATGATGATGATGATGATGATGATGATGATGATGATGATGATGATGATGATGATGATGATGATGATGCTGATGATGATGATGATGGTGGTGTCCCGATGATGATGGTGATGATGAGGTTGATGATGATGGTGATGATGACGGTGTCCCGATGATGATGATGATGTTCACGATGTTGATGATGAAGATGGTGATGATGGCTATGGTGGTGATGATGATGGTGTCCCGATGATAATGTTGATGATGATGCTGCTGATGATGATGATGTCCCGATGATGATGATGATGATGATGATGATGATGATGATGATGATGATGATGATGATGATGATGATCCTGATGCTGTTGATGATGATGAGATGAGGAGATGATGATGAGATGAGGAGATGATGATGATGCTGCTGATGATGATGATGATGATGATGATGGTGGTGTCCCGATGATGATGGTGATGATGTGGTTGATGATGATGCTGTTGATGATGCTGATGTTGATGATGATGATTAGGATGAGGGTTTACCGATGATGATGATGTTGATGATGACAATGATGATGACGACGACGATGGTGTCGCGATGATGATGTTGATGATGAGGATGATGATTAGGTGATGATGACGATTTTGATGATGGTGACCGTTGATGATTTTGATGATGATGATGGTGATGATGATGATGGTGATGATGATGATGGTGTACCAGTGATGATGATAATGTTGATGATGATGACGGCGATGATGATGATGCTGATGATGAGGGTGATGATGAGGATGATGATGATGATGTTGATGATCCTGATGATGTTGATGATGATGATGATGTCCCGATGATGATGGTGATGATGTTGATGATGATGCTGTTCATGATGATGATGATGATGATGATGATGATGATGATGATGATGATGCTATTGATGGTGATGATGATGACGACGATGATGGTGTCGCGATGATGATGTTGATGATGTGGATGATGATGAGACGATGATGACGATTTTGATGATTTTGATGATGATGATGATGATGCTGATTTTGATGATGATGATGATGATGATGATGATGATGATGATGATGATGGTGTCCCGATGATGATGATGGTGATGATGATGACGATGATGATGGTGTCCCGATGATGATGTTGATGATGATGTTGATGATGATGATGACGATGATGTTGCTGATGATGCTGACGGTGTCCCGATGGTGATGATGTGATGATGTTGTTCATGATGATGAGATGAGTATGATGATGGTGGTGTTCCGATGCTGATGATGATGCTGATGATGATGATAATGATATCCCGATGATGATGATGATGTTGATGATGATGATGATGATGATACTGATGATGATGTTGGTGCCCCGATGAGGATGATGGTGATGATGATGATGATGATGATATTGATGCTGATGGTGATGAGGTGATCATGATGATGGTGTCCCGATGATGATGATGATGTTAATGATGATGATGCTGATGATGATGATGAGGATGAGGATGATGAGGATGAGGATGAGGATGAGGATGATGATGATGATGATGATGATGATGATGACGACGACGATGATGATGATGATGCTGATGATGATGATGAAGATGATGATGATGATGTTGATGATGATGATGATGATGATGATGATGATGATGATGATGATGATGATGATGCTGATGATGATGATGATGATGATGATGATGATGGTGATGATGATGATGATGTTGATGACGTTGATGATGATGTTGATGATGATGATGACGTTGAATGTGAGATCGATTGTGATATCGATTGTGAGATCGATAGTGAGACCGACTGTGTGATCGATTGTGAGATCGATCGTGAGATCGATAGTGAGATCGATTGTGAGATCGATAGTCAGATCGATTGTGAGATCGATCGAATGAAATAGATCGAGTGAGATCGATTGTGCGATCGATCGAGTGAGATAGATCGGGCGATACCGATAGTGAGATCGGTAGTGAGATCGATAGTGAGACCGATCGAGTGAGACAAGGGTGGTCGTATAGGTACTGTATAATTGTGGAGGGGAGGGGAGGGGAGGGGATGGCTTCTTCCTCTTCTCCTGTCCGCTGCCTTCTTCGCGCCTCCTCTCCTTTCCCCCCCCTCCTTCTCCGCCCCCACCGCCTCTCTCCTCATCTTCCAGCTCCCCCGTTTCCCCTCTGCCCCTCCCTCTGCCCCTCCCCCCCCCCGCGCCCTCCTGTCCTCCCTCACCTCCCGCGCTGGGCGCGAGGACACCCGAGGGGCGCGCGCGGTCCCGCGCCCACGGCGGGGTGACATCGCGCGCGCTGGGCCGTGTTCTCCCCCGTCCCGCTGCTGCTGCTGCTGCTGGGAAGGGTGAGGGGGCGCCGACCGTGTCCGCAGAACCATGCTGATCCAGCGGTTAGGGTTTTTCTTGCAGTAGAGGGGGGACTTCTGCGTGTTCAGTGTGCACCTCCAGCACGCGCGTGAAGGACTTCATGTTCTGATCGTGGCTCTTTCTTTTCTGCCTCTCCCCTCCGCGGGGCTCCTTCCGCGCCGCAGTTCGTTTTCGGAGCGTCCCTCCCGCTTGACTGGTACCTGCCTCGCTGGCGCCCGCCGATTTAAGCATGAGACTGCGTGTGCACAGTCGCGCCGATCCTGGTCGGGCCCCTGGGCCCAATATCGGTGGACACGCCCTCCCTGGGCTGCTCATGCACCCGTCCAACCCTGGCCACCGATCGGGCCTGGCCTGGTCAGGTGTGCGTTAGGAAAGTTTATGCCCACGATGCAGGTGCGGCCGCTGTTGCTCTGCTGCTCCTCCCTCCCCTCCCTCCCTCGATTTTCCCTCCCCCTTTCTCACCCTCTCTCCTCCCTCTTCCCTCCTCCCTCTCCCCTCCTCCCTCTCCCCTCCTCCCTCTCCCCTCCTCCCTCCCCTCCGTTCCCTTTCCTCATTTCCCCCCCCTTCCCCCCCCTCCTCCATGTTCCACCCCCCCTGCCCCCTCCTCCTTTCCACCTCCCTCTGCTCGCTGCAGCCCTCCTCCCCCCTCTCCTTACTTCCTCTGGTCTGGGGAGCGGTTATCTGCTCTTTCAGTGGGCCTGCGGCGTTGTGTTGGGCGAGGCTATCCGGGATTTTGGCTTTCGGATACGGCCCACTTTGAAGAGAGCTGGCGACGTGCACAAAGCCGCAGAGCGGTATGTAAATACAGCGATCGTTGGTGGCGACGGCGACAATGCTGCCTGTGTGGCTGCTGCCGCAGAACGCAAGCGCCCGACCTGGAAGGCGTAATGGGGCGCGCTCGTCACGTGCCTGCCCGCTGGTCGGGCAGACGCACTGTGCCGCTCACAGCGGCCCTTGGCCCACCGTGATCCGCTCAAGTTTATGGCCTGGGAGGGCTGGGAGGGTGAGAAGAACTTGAGCCCCAATGGGCCGCAGACAGGGGAGAGACAGGAGAAGGAGGAGGAGGAGGAGGAGGAGGAGGAGGAGGTGGAGGAGGAGGAGGAGGAGGAGGAGGACACTGACAAGGACATGGACGACAGGCAAGAGAACACGCCCCCTCCCCGCCCGTTTAAAAGAACCTTGCGCTCTGCTGCGCCCGAACGCCCGAACTCTCACGTTGGAGGAGCCGTGGGGACGTGCGCAAGACCGCAGAGCGGTGCCTGAATACAGCGATCGGCGGCGCCGACGGCGACAACGCTGCCCTGGTGGCCGCTGCCGCAGAGCGCAGGCTCCCCACCCGGAAGGCGGGCTGGGGCGCGCCCGCCGCGTGCCTGCCCGCTGCACAGGGCACGCGCACGGTGCCGCTCGCGGCGGCCCCGGGGCCCACCCGGCTCGCGCACCGCACGGCGGGCGCCTCCCCGGCCTCGGGCGCCTCCTCGCCTCCCCGCGCCCCGCCCCCCCCCGTGCGGGCCCTCGCCCGCCCCGCTCCCGAGGCCGAGACGCCTCGCCTCGGCGCTCATCGCCTCCTCCTCCTCCCTCCTCCTCCTCCTCCTCGTGCTGCCGAGCCCGCAGAGCGGGACCCGTGGCTCTGGCGCGTGGGTGCCCGCCCCGCGGAGCGGGGAAAGGAGGGGTCCACCCGCTCGCCGGTATGGGCGCCGCTGCGCGCGCCCAGTCACCCATCGACTGCCAGTGTACCTCCCAGTCCTGGCCACTGCTTCCTCACTCCTCGCCTCCCCTCTGGCCCTCAAACTCCTGCTGGGCTCGCCCTGGGCTTCCCCCTCTTCCGGGTCCTCTCCTGCGCCGCGTCGTAGCCAACGTGCAGGGTGGAGGCCGATCTGGCCATCGCAGCG
>CAUYUJ010001463.1:92500-100945 GCA_963575745.1 Prorocentrum cordatum | reverse complement strand
GGACGAGGGCGAGGATGGAGAGGAGGGTGAGGATGGCCCGGAGGTCCAACGATCCAGCGCATGGAACAAAAAACAGGACGGAGGCTGTTCTCTATTTTTGGCCTCTCGCGGCCCTCGCCGGGCCACGGGACCGTCGCAAAAACGGCCCAGTACGAAGAACCGGTCCTGGGGGATGGGCCGAGATTTCCGGGGACCCCGTAGTGAAAAAATTCACGACATCGGATCACTGGGGTACGACGAGGACGAGGATGAAGAGGAGGACGAGGATGCGGATGAGGATGAGCAGAATTCCTTCTTCCTCCTCGTCCTCATCCTCCTGCTCATCCTCCTTGTCATCCGCCACCTCCTCCTCCAATGTGCACAGCTCCCTTACCTCATTGCGCATCACACGTTGGGGTCATTTTTGGGATCCATGTGCGCTAGGACATCCGTCGGCGGATTTGGACACGTCAGCGCAACGGGAATTGATGGAAGGGAGAGGCATGATGCTAGATACGGCGCGCGCGCACCAGCTTTCCCTCCCACCCTCTGCCTCCTCCCTCTCGCATCGCCTGTGTCCAGACACGCCAGGAACCCAGAGGCCACGGCCTCACCCACTTGGTCCGAGCTGGGCCTGGACGCTTGTCCGCAGCGGTGATCGTTTGTTCGTTCGTTCCCCCCTCTCCTCCCTCCTGGCCCCCCCCTCTGTAGGCCTCCTGGCGCCGCATCGCCGATGCGGCTCGAGATGGAGTCCAATGATCGCGCCGCATCGCCGATGGGGCTAGCGTAGATGGGGTCCAAGGATCGTGCCGCACCGTCGATGCATCGGCGATGCAGCTCGATATGGAGCCCGATTTGCTTCATGGCGATGCGGCGCGATCCTCCGACCCCATCTACTCCGACCCCATCAGGGAGGCCTCTACCCTCCCTGCGCGCGCGCGGTGGGCGGGGGATCCGCAGGAGGCAGTTCTGCTCGCGGAGGCGGAGGCGGAGGCGGAGGCGGAGGCGGAGGCGGAGGCGGAGGCGGAGGCGGAGGCGGAGGGGTGGTGGTGTTGTGGGTTGTGGGTGGTTCGGAGCGGGGCGGAGGAGGAGAGGAGGCGGAGGAGGAGGAAGAGGGAGGAGGAGGAGGAGGAGGAGGAGGAGGAGGAGGAGGAGGAGGAGGAGGAGCCAGCGAAGGAGGAACAGGAGGAGGAGCAGGAGGAGGAGGGGGAGGGGGGGGGAGGGGGGGGAATGGGGGAGGGGGAGGGGGAGGGGGAGGCGGGGGATCCGCAGGAGGGCAGTTCTGCTCCGTCCCCCACCCCCCCCCACCCGCGGGGCCAGCCAGGGCCGCGCCCCGGGTCCCAGCCAGGGCACGGTGGTGGTGTGCATGCAGGTGCCTTCTGCCTCGTCGTCGGGGGGGGGGGGCGCCCGCTCTCTGTGCCCCTGCGGGCTGCGCGCGCGGCCACTTCCCTGGAGAGGCTCGCGAGGGGCACTCCGAATGGCGTACTTGCGGCTGGCGCTGCAAAGATGGCGTGCGATGTGGCGCCGCCGGCCGCCAGGTCACCGGGTCACCGGGTGACCTGACCCACACCGCCACACCGCCGAGTCACCGGGTCACACCGGGGTCACCGGGTCACCTGACCCACGCCGCCGTGTCACCAGGTCACCAGGTCAATGGACCTCCACCGCTGGGTCACCGAGTCACCGTGTCACTGGGTCAACTGACCCACGCCGCCGGGTCACAGGGTCACCGGATCACCTGACCCACACCGCCGGGTCACTGGGTCACCCGCGGGTCAACTGACCCATTGGGTCATTGGGTCAATTGACCCACACCGCTGGGTCACCGGGTCACCGGGTCAACTGACCCACGACGCCACCGGGTCACCAGGTCAACTGACCCACGCCGCCGGGTCATCGGGTCACCGGGTCACTGGGTCACCGGGTCCCGGGGTCATTTGACCCACGGTATATTGGGTCACCGGGTCACCAGGTCACCGGGTCACCGAGTCACTGTGTCACGGGGTCATTTGGTTCATCGAGTCACCAGGTCACCGGGTTACTGAGTCACCAGGTCACTGAGTCATTGGGTCACCCGGTCACGGGGTCACCGGGTCACCGGGTCACCGGGTCATTGGGTCACCGGGTCTTTCAGTCACCAGGTCACCGGGTCACAGGGTCTCTGGGCCACCGGGTCACATAGTCACAGGGTCACGGGATTATGGGGTCACCGGGTCACTGGGTCACCTGGTAAACCAGGTGACCGGGGCACCGAGTCACCGGGTCACGGGGTCACGGGGTCACCGTTTCTTTTGACCCACGCATCCATGTCACCGGGTCACTGGTTCAATTGACTCACGCGTGCTGCTGGGTCACTGGGGCACCAGGTCACCAGGCCAATTGACCCACATGCCCTGTCACCGGGTCACCGGGTCATGACCCACGCCGCCAGGTCACCAGGTCACCCGGTCACCGGGTCAATTGACCCATACCGCCGGGTCACCGGGTCACGGGGTCACCGGGGCAAGTCTCACGATGCCGTGTCACCGGGTCACCGGGTTCACCGAGTCAGCTGGCCCACGCCGCCTGTTCAACGGGTTACTGGATCACTGGGTTAATTCGAATCACCGGGTCACCGGGTCACTGGGTCACTGGCTCACCGGGTCACCATGGTCAGCTGGTCACCGGGTCACGGGGTCACGGGGTCACCGGGTCACCAGGTCACTATGTTTCTAGGTCACCGGGTCACCGGGTCACTCGGTCACCGAGTCACCGGGTCACCGGGAAGTCACAGGGTCACCGGGTCACGAGTCACCGGGTCACAGGGTCTCACCGGGTCACTGGATCACCGGGTCACCAGGTCACAGGGTCACCGGGTCACGAGTCACCGGGTCACCGGGTCGTTGGGTCACCGGGTCACCACCGGGTCACTGGGTCACCGGGTCACCGGGTCACGGGGTCACCGGGACACTGGGTCACCGGGTCACAAGGTCACCGACCTAATTTCAAAAAAACTTCAGTTCACATCCACTCAGAAGCCCTGCTCCAGGCCAGGGTGCGGAACATGCTTTATGCATTTATCAAACATTACATGCACATTTGACATCCAATGATAGTGCTGTTGGAGTGTTCATGGTCATGGCATCCACCACGTTAGGGGGGGTCACAAACCTCCCAGGCGAAAAATGTCAGCTTCCCCCAGCCCAGAGCTTCCCCGCACCCTCCAAGACAGCTCGGATTAATCAGACCTCCCCGCCTTCACTGTGCTAAGCTTCGGAGTGTTCTGGAAGAGCGGCGACGAGGACCGACACATAACCTCCTGTCCATTGTGCACCGCGCTCGCTGCCGATGGCTCGCCGACGACGCGCGTGAGGCAGAGGCGGCGCCCGCCCAGCGGCGGATGTCGTACCCCAGAGAGCCGATGTCGTGATTTTTTCACTACGGGGTCTCCGGAAATCTCGGCCCATCCCCCAGGCCCGGTCTTCCATCCTGGGTCGTTTCTTTTCGGTCCCGTGGCCCGGCGAGGGCCGCGAGAGGCCGAAAGTAGCGAAAAGCTTCCGTCTTGATTTTTGTTCCATGCGCTGGATCGTTGGGGTCGGTGGGCTGCCCTCAGTCATCGTCCCGCTCTCTTCCGTTCCCCTGCCGGGCGTGCCGGCTCCATGCCCAGGACAGCGTGGAGGCGGACGAGCTGGCAGGGCTGCTGGAAGCCCTGCGCCCCAGCGCGCTCGCCTGGCACGGGGGGCTGGCGACTGGCGTTGTCGTCGTCGTCGTCGTCGTCGTCGTCGTCGTCGTCGTCGTCGTCGTCGTCATCGTCGTCCTCGTCGTCGTCGTCGTCGTCGTCGTCGTCGTCACGGTCCGTCGGTTGGTTGGTTAGAGGAGTAGGAGGAGTAGGAGGAGGAGGAAGAGGAGGAGGAGGAGGAGGAGGAGGACGAGGAGGGATGAGGATGGAGACAGGAGGGATGGGGGAGTCAAAAGTCGGCGGACGGAAGCGGGTCTGATGTTAATGGTGGTGGTGGTGATGAGGATGAATATGATGATGAGGAGGACGAGGACGAGGAGGAGGAGGAAGAGGAGGAGGAGGAGGAGAAGACTAAAGCGGGCAGGAGGATGAAGCGGAGGAGGATAGAGGGTGGATAATGGATGATGATGGTAATGATGGAGGAGGAGGAGGAGGAGGAGGAGGAGGAGGAGGAGGAGGAGGAGGAGGAGGAGGAGGAGGAGGAGAAGGGGGAGGAGTAGTTCGCTTCGCGTATCCCCACCAGCACATCCAGAAACGATGACCAAGCGAGTTGCCTTAATCAGAGAAGTGCAGGAGCAAGCAGTGGGACAAAGTGTGTGTGTGTGTGTGTATATGTGCGTGTATCTGTCTGTCTGTATGCATGTATGTATGCATGTATGTATGCATGCATGCATGTGTGTATGTATGTATATGTGTATGTATGAAAGAGCGCGCTCTGTGGCCGCCTGGAAGGGGGGGGGGTTGGAACCAGACCCCCCCCCTCCCGTGACGGAGGGGGGGGGGGTTCGAACCCCCCGAACCCCCCCCCGCCTCCCCTGCTTCCTTTCCCCTCTTCTCGGGCCGGCGCTGCGCTTGGGTCGGCGGCTGCTGGCGACGGCGGCGGGGACGACGGTTTCCATTTCTTGGCCGGCGCCGGCGCCTGCGGCGGCGGGAGGGCGGTGGCGGGAAGCGTTGACGAGGACGACGGTGGTGGTGGTGGTGGTGGTGGGTTGTGGTGGTGGTGGTGGTGGCGGTGGTGGTGGTTGTGGTGGTGGTGTTGTGGTTTGTTGTGGTGGTGGTGGTGGTTGTGGCGGTGGGTGGTGGTTGGTGGTGGTGGTGGTTCGGTGGTGGTGTGGTGGCGGTTTGTGGTTGTGGTGGTATGTTGTTGTGGTAGTGGTCGTGGTTTGGTGGTAGTGTGGTGGTGGTTTGTGTTTGTGGTGGTGGTCGGTTGTGGGTGTGTCGGTGGTTTGTGGAGGTGGTCCTCGTGGTGGTGGTGGTGGCGGTGGTGGTGGTGGTGGTGGTGGTGGTGTGGTGGTTTGTGGTGGTGGGTTGTGCTGCTGGTAGTGGTGGTGGTTGTGGCGGTGGTGGTGGTGGTGGTGGTGGTGTGGTAGATTGTGGTGGTGGTGGTTGTAGTGATGGTGGGTTTGTGTGGTGGTGGTGATGGTGAGTTGTGTCGGTGTGGTGGTTGTGGTGGTGTGGTGGTGGTGTGGTGGTGGTTTGTGGTGGTGGTGGTGGTGGTGGTGGTGGTGGTGGGTTGTGGTGGTGGCGGTGGTTTGTGGAAGTTTGTTGTGGTGGTGGTGGTTGGTGGCGGTGGTGGTGGGGTGGCTGGTTGTGGTGGTTGGTGGTGGTGGTGGTGGGTTGTGGTGCTGCTGGTAGTGGTGGTGGTAGTGGCGGTGGTGGTGGTGGTGGTGGTGGTGGTGGTTTGTGGTGGTGGTGGTGGTGGTGGTGATGGTGAGTTGCGGTGGTGGTTGTGGTGGTGGTGGTGGCTGTGTTGGTGGTGGTGGTGGTGGTGGTTGTGTGGTGCTGTTGGTGGTGGTGGTGGTGGTGGGTTGAGGCGGTGGTGGTGGTGGTGGTAGTGGTGGTGGTGGTAGTGGTGGTCATCGTCGCTGCGTCCCCCGCCCCCCCCCCCCCTTCCCCCGTTCCGCCGGCGCCCAGCGGGGCGCTGATGGCCGCCGCCAGCGCCGGCGCCGAGGTGGGGGGGGGGGGGTTGAACCCCCCCCCTTTGGGAAGGTGGGGGAGGGGGGGGTTGAAACCCCGCCCCCCCCGGGCTGCCTCTGGTCATCGTCGCTGCGTCCCCGCCGTGGGCGCTGCTGGCGGCCGCCAGCGCCGGCGCCGGCGCCGAGGGGGGGTGGGGGGTTCGGGAGGGGGTGGGTTTGGGCAGAGGGGGGTACCCTTGGTTTTGATCGACGGCGCCGACTGTTGGGGGGGCCCACCCCCCGGTTTGAAACGCGCCGCCGAATGTTCCCCAAGCAAGCGCCCGTGAAACGCGTTCTCTCGCATGTATGTATGTATGTATGTATGTATGTATGTATGTATGTATGTATGTATGTATGTATGTATGTATGTACGTATGTATGTATGTATGCATGCATGCATGTATGTATGTATGTATGTATGTATGTATGTATGTGTGCCTTCAGGCGAAGAAGAAAGGCCACGCAGCTCTTGCACCGCCTACTCCCGAGGCAGGCTCTGTCGCTCAAAGCGGTGCGGTCGGAGCAGGGCGAGCACCTCACGGAACCCGGGGCGATGGCGCAGGCGCTGGGGGAACACTGGGGCAAGGTCTTCACCACTCGCGGGATTAGCGAAGAGTTGTTGCAGGAGTGGCTGCTGGATGATGGGCTCCACCGAGCTGCGCGCGGCCCCTCGCACCAGCAACTTCAGGAATTACGGTTTCAGCGACGTCACATTCAGCGCGCACTGCGACAGTCGAACAACTCCGCCCCCGGTCCCGACGGCATTCCATACGCAGCATGGCGCAAACTTGGGGATCTGTCCATCGATGTGCTGTACGAGAGCGTCCAGCAGATCTGCGACCAGAATGACACCGAGGCGCTGCGTGAGCTTTGGCCGGACTTCAACGCTAGCCTGCTGATCTTCCTCCCGAAGCAACCCAGCGGGGAAACCGAGGACGGGGCAGCGCTCTACGCCGTTGGCGGTGTGCGGCCGCTCAGCATCACCAACACAGACAACAGGCTCTTGGCCAGTGTGTGCCGGTGGCTGCTTGAACCGGCATCGGGGCCCCTCATCACCGAGGAGCAGAGGGGCTTCATTCAAGGGCGCTCGATGCTCAGCAATATAGTGGATATTGGAAAGGAGATGCTTCGTTGCGCGGCTCTGGAGACGGGCGGCCTGGCGTTCTTCTTCGGCTATGCCGCGGCCTTCACTTCGATCGAGCAACAGCTTTTTCATGGCCTTCTTCACGCACTAGGGATGGCCGCCGTGGCCGCTTACCTTCACTGGCGCCCTCTACACGAACAATTACTGTGATATCTCATTGGCGGGAGCGAGGTTCAGAGGCTTTACGACGACTCGGGGGATTCGGCAAGGCTGCCCATTAACGCCTTTGCTGTATGCTGCTTGCTCGGACTTGTTCCTCAGGAAGCTCGGCCGCGCGATGCGTCAGCCCTGCGACCGCGCATTCGCAGACGACTTGGCGGTGGTGCTGGCGAACGCAGGCCCGCAGCTACAGCGTTTGAAGCAGCTGTTCGATGAGTTCGCCTTCCTCCCTGGTTGCACTTCAACGTCGGGGAGTCGGTGATCGTGCCGATGCGATAGAGCGCACGAAGGCACTGCTACGCAGGCGCGCGTCGGGGTGGGACGGGATGACAATTGCCAGCGCGGCCAAGTTTCTGGGCGTCTACTGTGGGCCCGGAAAGGCGCAACTGGCATGGGACAGACCCTTGCTCAAGTTCGCGGCGCGGGCGGAACAATGGGGGCGTTTAGGCGCGGGTCTCCAATTCACCATGAAATCTTTCCGCGTCTACATGGTCTCAGTTCTGCTGTTCGTGGGCCAGCTGGAGCGCCCCCCCGAAGGCCTCCACGACGCCATTGCGAGGGCCGCGCGGCGCCTCTTCCCAGGCCCGTGTGATTGGATCACCACCGAGGCATTGCAGGAGCTCGGACATTTCGGCTTCCCCGCGAGCCTCACGGACGTGGAGTCGACCATGGTGGCGGCGAAGGCGCGAGTGGTTCAGTATGAGGCTGGTGGGAGTTTGGATATCTCCCGGAGGGCCCAGGCGATGGCCGCCCTGGAGTGCCCGGTGGGCGCTTCGCTGGCCAGATTTGCTTGTGACACTCTGGAAACGAGCTGCTTGTATCCCTGCCAGTCAGGAGGCACACCGGCGCGTTCAGGTGCTCAGAGTCGGGGGCCGTGACAACCCGAAATGGCGCAAGCAGCTGGGGTGGCAGAAGCACGCGGCCTTGTAGCTCTGCGCAGATGTGCGCCCTTCGCCGGGGGCGCAGTTCAGTTCCGAGCGCTGCTGACAAGGAAGCTACAGCACTGGCCGTTGGCGCTTCTTCCCCGCCTTCGCGTCGATCCTGCTGCGGAGACATTGAGGCGGATTGGAGCTGTGTGCCAGCTGCGGGTATGGGCGGCAGTGTTACGTCTCTGGTGCAATGGGTGGTGCACTGGCTCCGGATTTGGGCACGCCACGCGCTGCCATGTTGGTTGTGGCCACGACCAAGACTCGATTCGTCACTTCGCTTCCTGCCGGGTCGTTCGGTCGCTGCTACAGGAACCGCCGATGGAGCGCGAGCAGGCGCTGGCTCGCTTTCTCCGCCTTGGGGGGCCCAGGCTGACCGATGACGAGCTCACCAACTGGGCAGTCGGAGTGTACGGGTTGCACCGCACTCACAACTTGAGCCGCCATGGAGCCGTCCCCGCCGACGACTTCGCAGGAGTGTTTCGCGAGTTCTGCAGCGAGGCGCGTCGAAGGCAGTCGCGGGACGAAGGCGTGGACGCGGCCGCCGAGGAGTAGGTGCTCCGC
>CAUYUJ010001463.1:2500-87500 GCA_963575745.1 Prorocentrum cordatum | reverse complement strand
CGTCTTGGATGCATGTCTTGAAACTATTGGGGCCTTTAGGGGCTTCAGGGGGCCTCTTCGGGTCCAGTTGCAAGCGTCTTGGGGCCTCTTCAGGCCTCTTGGGGGCCTCTGGCGGCCTGCTGGGGGCTTCTTGGGCCATCTTCGGCACTTTTTCCGCCGTCTTGGCGCCCTCTCAGGCGCCTCTTGGGCACGTCCTGGGGCCCTCTTGGCCTTCCCGGGGGCCTCTTGGGTCATCTCGGGCCCTTCTTGGGCCGTCTCGGAACCCTCTTGGCGGCTTCTGGGGCCGTTTTGTGGCTCTGTTGGGGCGTCTGCAACCTCCCTTGCTCGCCGCCGGTTCCAGCCGTCAGAGCGGGGGAGAGGCACCCTTCTGTGCACTGGTTTCGTTCCCCGTCACCTCTGGACCGCCTCTGCAGAGGGGTATGGGATGCCGAATTTGCCCCCCCTCCCCTCCCCTCCCCTCTTCCCCCTCCTGGCTGGTTTTGCAGGCGCCATGCTCTAGGCCGCCCAGATGGGGTCCGAATACATGGGGTCGAGGGACTGCGCCGATCGCCGATGCATCGGCAATGCGGCTCGATGTGGAGCCCAACGTTCTCCACGCCGACGTCGCCGATTCGTTGCCGATGCGTCGGCGATGCGTCGGCGATGCGGCGTGATCCTCCGACCCCATCTGCTCCAGCTCCAGCGGGGAGGCCGCTACAGTCGGACCGAGGTATAAGACCGAGGTCGGTTCGGGGATGGTGCCCTAACGTTCTTCCCAGAGATCCGATGTCGTGATTTTTCAATGCGAGGTTCCGGGAAGTCTCGACCCATTCCCCAGGACCGGTTTTGCATCCTGAGCCATTTTTTGACGGTCCCGAGGCCCGGTAAGGCCCCCTAGAGGCCGAAAACTGAGAAAACCCCCGTCGTGATTTTTTCAATGCGTTGGATCTCTGGGTTCGTGTTTTTTGATGTTCTCGTTCATCCTGGGGGGGGGGGCACCCTGGGATGTTCTGCATGTTTGGAGCCCCCCGGCCACCTCCTGCCCTCGACCAGGGCTGGACCCAGACGGTGCAAACCTGCGCGGAACGCCACAAGTCGATGCTTGCACGTAGCTGAGATGCACACCGATCGACAGGGAGTGCTGAGAAGCAGCAGTCTAAGGTATCTAGACGCCTGAGATCGGTCTGCTACTAGAGCGAGCTGCGCTTCCTCCTCCTCCTCCTTCGATGAACGGCTCAGCCCTGCCCTCGAACCCCCCCTCCGGCGGCAGGCGAGCCGCGTGCGCGCCGCGGGCCTGCTGCTGACGCTGGTGGCCGGGTCCTCCCGGGCGTGCCGGTCGGCCTTCGTGGCGGAGGCGCGGCCCCCGCCGGCGGCCCTCGGGTGGGGCGCGTCGGGGGGGGAGTGGCAGGGAAGAGGGGGAGGAGGGGGAAGGGCCGGAGGAGGAGGAGGAGGAGGAGGGGGAGGAGGAGGAGGAGGAGGAGGAGGAGGAGGACGAGGAGGAGGACGAGGAGAAGGGGGAGGAGGACGAGGAGAAGGGGGAGGAGGAGGAGGAGGAGGAGAAGGATGAGGAGGAGGAGGAGGAGGAGGAGGAGGAGGAGGAGAGAGGAGGAGGAGGAGGAGGAGGGGGAAGGGCCAGAGGAAGAGTATGAGGAGGAGAAGGATCAGGCGCGATCGCAAACATGGATCAAGGGGGCGTGGATTAGCGACGGGTCCCGTCTCCAATGGAAATCGCGGAATGTCCGCCGCCAGAAGAGGTGGCACCGGCCGCATTTTGGGGAGAGCACTTCCCCCGATCTATGGATTTGGCGACCGCGTGCCAAATCCATGGATCGCTACGTAATCCATGTTTGCGCGTCCCCGAAAGGAGGAGGAGGAGGAGGAGGAGGAGGAGGAGGAGGAGGAGGAGGAGGGGAAATATTCATTTTTTTTTTTTTTTTTTTTTTTTGTTGTTGGTTTTTGTTATTAATGTTGTCATTTTTTTTGTTGGTTTTTGTTATTAATGTTGTCATGTTGTTGTTGTTGTTGTTGTTGTTGTTGTTGTTGTTGTTGTTGTTGTTGTGTTGTTGTTGTTGTTGTTGTTGTTGTTCTTGTTGTTGTTGTGTGTGTTGTTGTTGTTGTTGTGTTGTGTTGTTGTTGTGTTGTTGTTGTTGTTGTTGTTGTTGTTGTTGTTGTTGTGTTGTTGTTGTTGTGGTTGTGGTTGTGGTTGTGTGTGTTGTTGTTGTTGTTGTTGTTGTTGTTGTTGTTGTTGTTGTTGTTGTTGTTGTTGTTGTTGTTGTTGTTGTTGTTCTCTCTCTCTCTCTCTCCCACTTCTCGTCGCTTTCCGTTTCCCTTTGCATTTTCGGCGTCGTTCCACGGGCTTTCGGCGGCCGAGAAACGGCACCCGCTGGCCCTCGCCGCGAGGGCGCCGCCGCCGCTGTCGCCGCCGAGCATCGAGCATCGAGTGGCGGGCGAGACTTCTGGGCGTCGATGGGGCTCGTTCGGGCCTGCCGCTACGGGGGCGAGTCGTGCTGCCTGGGCCCCGGGGTGGCACCGCCCCGACATGCACTTTGCTGTCAATGACGCTCGCGGAGGCAGCTGTCCGTCACGCGCGTGGCGGGCCCTCCTCCCACCCAATTAGGTGCAGTCGCCTCAACCAGGCACCGCCTCTCGAGGCGTTGGGCGCCGCCGCGCGGCGCCACGACCGCTCAGCGCGCGCGTGCGTCGCAAAAAGGGCTCGTTTGGGCCTCCACGACTGCGCTGTCGATGCCATCGCCGTCGCCTCCGTTGTTCACCGAGCGCCTGCCACTGCTCGCCCAAAGTGCTTGTTCGCAAACGTCCGAACAACAATCATACGCCTGCCTCGGTGTCATGGGTCGTGCACCCCCCGCTGCAGACCCAGGCCGCTTACGAGCAGCTACTTTGCGAGCAGTGGATCGCTCTTGTCCATTTGTTCTCGCCGAGGCTTCCTCGTTGCTGTGTATTGGCTCTCGAAGGCTTTGGAGAGAGTTGCGGGCCCCGCGCCGCCGCCGAGGGCCATCGAGCCCCGCCGCGCGTTTGTCGAGGGCTGTCGGCCTCTCCGCGCTGGCGCCGAGGGCCGCCCAGCGCCCGCCGACCTCTGGTGTTAAGTCGGGCTTCGACCCCTGAGAGCGTCGCACGCAGTTCTGTCCCTCGCGGGCCACCTTGACATGACTTTCACTTTGACCTCGACCTATCTTCGGATATGTTGTGCCACCTGGGAGGCCATCTTGGGCAATCTGGGGCCATCCTGAAACCATCATGGGACATGCTGGACCCTCAAGCGACCCGCGGCGCCCCTCTGCAGACCCAGTGTAGGGGGTAGGGTTAAGTCGGGTCTGTCCCTCTGCAGGAGTAACATCCAAGGATCGTCTAAACATCGTCTGGGAACGATTTGTCTCTCGTATTTTTTACCTAACAGCGAAGACTGATAGGTTTCGAATGGTTTCAAAAGAAAGCATCATGACTCCCCCAGGGGGGTCCGGGCAGGATCCGGGGAGAATCCGCGGAAGTCGTTTTAAGCAAACAGTTACACATTTCGTGGTCTTCGAGGTCCCAGAACTCCATTCCCGGGCCACATTCTGAATGCCCGGAGCCAACTGTAGGCCACTTCGTGTTCTTCGAGTTCCCAGAACTCCACTCCCGGGCCACATTTTGAATGCCCGGAGCCAACTGTAGGTCACGTCGTGCTCTTCGAGTTCCCAGAACTCCATTGCCGGGCCATAGTTTGAATGCCTGGAGCCATTTAGAGGCCACTTCGTTGTCTTCGAGTTCCCAGAACTCCATTCCTGGGCATGATTTTGATTGCCCGGAGCCAACCGTAGGCCACTTCGTGTTCTTCGAGTTCCCAGAAATCCACTCCCGGGCCACACTTTGAATGTTGAGGCAGGCTGATGCTGAGGCTGGGGCAGGCTGAGGCAGAGGCAGGCTGATGCTGAGGCCGAGGCTGAGGCCGAGGCTGAAGGCAGACTGAGGCTGAGGCTGAAGCAGGCTGAGGCTGAGGCTGAGGCAGGCTGAGGCTGAGGCTGAGGCAGGCTGATGCTGAGGCAGGCTGAGGCTGAGGTTGAGGCTGATGTAGGCTGAGGCTGAGGTAGGCTGAGACTGACGCCGAGGCCGACGGCAGACTGAGGCTGAGGCTGAAGCAGGCTGAGGCTGAGGCAGAGGCAGGCTGAGGCTGAGGCTGAGGCAGGCTGATGCTGAGGCAGGCTGAGGCTGAGGCTGAGGCAGGCTGAGGCTGAGGCCGAGGCTGAAGGCAGACTGATGCTGAGGCTGAAGCAGGCTGAGTCTGAGGCTGAGGCTGAGGCAGGCTGAGGCTGAGGCTGTGACTGCGACTGCCGTTGCCACTGCGACTGTCATCGCGAATGCGACTACGACTGCGAGAACAGCAGAATTCTACAACCGGATTCTCATCTGAATCCTAAGGGGAATGCTTGCAGATATGCTCCTACACATCGCTGTTAGGTTGCTTTGCCGGGATAATTTGGGCTAGTGTTGCCAGTCTCTTCTGATTATTAGTTTTCGCCCAAACTGAACCTCTAGGAGGACATGGCCCGACTTCACTCTGGCGCCGACCTCCGTCGCCGCCGAGGGCTCGGCGCCGACGCCGCCTTCTGCGCCGCCGACGAGGGCCGCCGAGCGCTGCCAGGGGCCGCCGTGGGCCTCCGATGGGGGCGGCGGCGGCGGCGGCCCTCGGGTGTGGCGCTCGTGGGGCCCTGCTGGCCTCCCGAGCCCCCAGGCGTTGCGGAGACGCCTGCAGGCGGCTCGGGTCCTCGGAGCTCGACGCTCGAGCCGCGGCTCGACGCTCGACCCTCGACGCTCGGCCCCCGACGCTCGGCCCTCGAGGCTCGACCCTCGAAGCTCGAGCCTCTGACGTTCCGAGCCTCGAGCCAAGGGCCCGACGAACGGGCGTGGACCTCTCGGCGGCCTCCAGAGGCCTCTGGAGGCCCCCCCCCCGCCCGGGGTACCCGAACGAGGCCTCTGGAGGCCCGGCACCGTGTCAGGGACGCCAGAGAACTTCGCTCCCCAGCCACCGGACCCAGAGAGCGGTCCGCGATCCTCGAGCAAGCGACGGCGATGGACGGTGACCTTGCCGCACGCCGGCGCCGCCGCCGCCGCCGTCGGTCGTGTCCTTCGTCGCCGCCGCGGTAGCCCGACAGATCCCGACGTCAATCGACGACGTCAACTCTGTAAGAACGGTTTTTTGAAGGCAGATCTGTCTTCAAATCTGTAAGAACGGTTTTTTGAAGGCAGATCTGCCTTCAAAAAACCGTTCTTACAGGGTAGCCCGACAGATCCCGACGTCAATCGACGACGGCCAGCGGCCGGCGGCCGTCGTGCCGCGAGCTCCGAGGGGCTGCCGCTGCTCTTGGAGGTGCTCGGCGAGGCGGCCGCGGCGCTGTGCGGGGGGGGGCTCGCCGAGCCTGGCGAGGCCTGCGGCGGGGCGGAGAGCTCGTCGGTGAGTCGTCAGTCGGTCGTCGTCGGTGAATCGTAGATCGCAAATCGTAGATCGTCAGTCGTCGGTTGTCAGCTGTCGGTGTCGTCATCATCATCATCATCAACATCATCATCAAAATCATTATCACTATCATCATCATCACCATCATCACCATCATCAGCAACATCATCAGCATCGTCATCACCACCATTATTTACCAACATTATCAACATCAATAGCATCATCATCATCACCATCAGCAGCAGCATCAGCATCATCATCATCACCATCATCATCATCACCACCACCATCAGCACCACCGTCATCATCATCGTCATTTCCATCGATGAAAATCATCATCACCATCATTATCATCATCACCGGCATCAACATCAACATCAGCATCATCATCACACGAACACCACGATCACCATCATCAACATCATCACCACCATTATCACTATTGTTACCACCATCATCATCATCATCATCTCCATCGTCGTCATCGTCATCGTCATCATAACCATCATCACAGTCATCATCATCATTATCCTAATCATCACCATCATCATCCTCATCATCATCAGCATCGTCATAATCTTCGCCAGCAGCATAGTCATCGTCGTTATCGTCATTGCCATCATCATTGTTAGCATCAGCATCTGCATCATCATCATCATCATCATCATCATCACTATCATCACCAGCATCATCACCATCATCATCATCATCATCATCATCACCATCATCGTCATTGCCATCGACATGGTCATCATCACCACCACCATCGTGATCATTATCATCATCACCATCATCAAACCACCATCGCCATAATCACCATCATCACCATCATCATCATCATCATCGTCATCATTATCATCCTCATCGTCATCGTCATCGTCACCAGCCCCATCATCATCATCACCACCATTATCATCATCATCATCCTCATCGTCATCCTCATCCTCATCCTCATTCTCGTCCTCGTCCTCATCCTCATCCTCATTCTCATCCTCGTTGTCATCATCATCAGCATCGTCGTCATAATCGTTATTATCATTACTATCATTGTTATTATTATCATCGTTATTATTATTACTATTATTTATATTGTTGTTATCATTACTACCAGTAATATTATTATCATTGGTATTCTTATTCTTATCATTGTCATTATTATTAATCTTACTATCATTTTTATTACTGTTATCATTATTCGTATTACTATTATTATTATTATTCTTAGTATTTTTATTATTATTATTACTACTATTATCATGATTATTATAGTTTTTGTTTTTGCTGTTATCATTATTATTATTAGTATTCGTATTAGTATTAGTATTAGTATTATTGATATTACTATCATCCTCGTCGTCGTCGTTGTCGTCGTCGGTCGATAGTTGTTGGTCGGCGTCATCGTCGCCTGTTCCCCTGCTCCCCTCCCCCGTCCCTCCTCGCCGTCCCACTCGCCCTCCCCCTTGCTCTCCCGTTCGCGCTCATTGGTGGAGAGAGGCGGAGGAGGAGGGGGAATGGGGACGGGGAGGAGAATCGAAGATCGAGGATCGATGATTGAGAATTGCTTGTGAGGGGGCGAGGCGAAAATGGGGATCCGGGGAAGGGGAGATTACGAAAACTGCTGCGTGCAGCTGATGTCGGCCTCGCCGCCAGTCGCTTTTCTCGGTGAACTGACGCCTCTAGCGCCAAGATGCGCTGGATAGACCAGCTGCATGCAGCCAATTCGCCAACCCTCCTTTTGCTGTCCCCACCCTTTGTCGGTCCTGATCGTCATCGTCGTCATCGTCGTCGATCGTCGTCGATCGTCGTCGGTCGTCGGTGATGATCGCCGATCGGATTTCGAGGATCACAGAATCCGCTTCAAAGTTCTGGCCAGAACGCACCCTAGGCCCCAGGAGAGATCGGGCCGTCGGCGTCGGCGTCGTCGTCGACGATGTCGGCTATCAAGGATGAAGGTCTTCACCTTTCGGCCTCACTAGGCCTCACTAGGCCTTTGGAGGCTTCTGGGGACCGCCCGGTGTGACCTCGGTGGGCCTCTAGTCGTCGTCGGCGTCAGCGCAGGACCAGGGGGCAGACTTTTCCCCTCCCGCTACACCACCTCCTGCCTCGCCTTTCCTTCTCCTCCTCCCTCTTGTTCGGCAGCTGCTCCAAGGGGGTGGTCCTCTGCCCAGGGGAGGCTGCAGCAGCGAGCGACGATGTGCTGCTCACCGAGTCTGCAGGGTGGGCCCTTTCCTTTTCTGTGCACTTCAGCTTTGTCTTCGGCCTCGGCTTCGGCTGTGATGCACCTCGAAGCGCCTTCGCGCCAAGAGCCTTCGGGCGAAGCTCACCCGAGGCGGGTTTCCGCTCTCGAGGGTGCCTCCCTCCCTCCTCTTCGCTCATACCCTTGCCGCCGCGGTTTCTTCCGACAGCGTGGGCCCCATGAGGGCTCGAGTCCTTCCCCAGCGGCCGTTTTCTCATCCCGGGCCGTCTTTTGACGGCCCCTGGGGGCCGGCAACGGCCCCCAGGGGCAGGAGACCGTTGCCCACGGCCCTTCCGCCGTGGACGTCTCAAGACGCGAGGGGGGCCCCGGGCTCGGGGGTCGAGAGCCTCCAAGCCAGGGCCTGTCTTGGGATGTGTGCACGGGGATCGGATCTCGAGGGGGATCCGGCCGCGGGGATGAGAAGCTCGGTGGCTCAGGGAGGTCCTGAAGGCAAGACTCCTGATCCTCGGAGTTCGATCTCCGAAGTTCGATGATTGAACTGCTCCCTCCTCCCTCCTCCCTCTCCTCCCTCTCCACCCTCTCCTCCCTCTCCTCCCTCTCCTCCCTCTCCTCGGGGTTCGGATTCTGGGAGAGCTCGTTGGTCTGCCGTGCAGGCCGCCTTCTGGGCGCAGGGCTGCATGCTGTGCCTCTCCGCGCTGCCCACGGAGGAGGCGCCCTCGCCCGAGCAGGTGCTCTACATCCACAGGCGCCGCCGGGGCCGCCTCCTCCCCACGGGATCGAGGGGCGAGGATGGAGGCGTGAGGATCGAGGGGGGAAGAACGAGGCTTCTGCGCGGTTTCGCCTGTTCTTGGGCTTCGGAGGCCTACCAGAGGCTTCTGTGGGACCCAGGGGACTTCAGGTGCTTCCAGGGACCGCAGTGCACCTCCAGAGACCTCTGGGGACCGAGGAGCGAGGATCGAGGTTCTCGGACGTGCTCGGGTCTTTTTACGCCTCCTGGTGTAGCAGCTCTCTGGATTCTCCCCCCCCGGGTTTAGCAGATAGTATCCGAGCCCAGGTTTCGTGCTCGGTGTTGCGTGTTGAGTCCGAGCCTTGACTGTATGCTCGGTACCCACTGTGGCTCGAGGGTAAGGCTAAATCGGGCATGTCCTTCTACAGAAAGAACAGTCAAAAATAGTAAAAAATAGTCTGAGGATGATTTTTGACAATTTTTGACAGTTTTTGACCATTTTGGAAAATTTGCTGTCATGTTTTCCGTCCAAAATCCGCCTGTAGGGGGACACGCCCGACTTAACTTCAGGGCTGGACTCGTTCAGAGGTTCTGGCCAGCACGCGCCGCAGGGGATAGGGCTGGGGCCAGGCCCCTGGCCTTCCTGGCATCCACGATTTTTCACGGAAAGAGCGGTCCTAGACGCCTTGTGCGACGTCTTGAGCGGGATGTCTTGAACGGTCTTGTGTGGGCTCTTGTGTCGACTTCTGGGCATTGATTCGCGTTCTGTTGCTTTGTTCTCCTGCACACGCCGTCTCGTGCGCGTCTTGTGCGCGACATCTCTTCGCTCGACCATTGGTTCTGTTAAAACTAGTGGATGCCCAAATGTAGTTGAAGTAGATAAGGTCGATGGATCGCGCCGCATCACTGGTGCATCGACGATGTGGCTCGATGTGGAACCCGATTTTCTCCACGCCAATGCCGCCGATGCGCTGCCGATGTCGCCGATGTGTTGCCGATGCATTGCTCTGAGCACATCGATCGTTCAACAAGAAGGTCAAACGACGTCCGAAAAACTCGAACTTCGATCCTTCAGCCTCAAACCTCGACGATGGATCCTTTATCCTTCGACCTTCGATCCTCGAACCTCCAGCTTCGGTCTCCGATGACACGAACCTCGATCCGCGACCTCCGATCCTCGCTCCCTCGATTCCTCGATGCTTCGGTCCTGGACTCCTCGACTCTCGGTCCTCGATCCTGCCACATCGATCCTCGATGCTCTGCTCTTCGATCCCCCGACCCTGAGACATCCCTGATCGTCAAAGGGGCGGCCTCGGTCTCGCTCCTCCGATCCCTCGGAGCCTCCGATCCTCGACCCTCGGGGAGCGACCTCTCCTCCGCCCCCCCCGGCCGAGGCAGCTCTGCTGGCTGGACCGCTGGTCCATCGCCCAGGCGGCTTCGCTCGGCGACGGCGAGCAACAGCCAGGCACGGGGATCGCGGCCGCCGTCGTCGTCGTCGTCGTCGTCGTCGTCGTCGTCGTCGTCGTCGTCGTCGTCGCCGTCGTCCCGCGCGCGCGGATGCGCGTGCGGTGCCATGGGAGGAGGAGGGCGGATGAATGGATGGGACGAACGGCGAGGACGGAGGAGGGTCGCCAACCAGGAGGATGGATGGATGGATGGAGAGAAGGGCAAGGGTGATGATGATAATGCTGATGCTGATGCTGATGCTGATGATGATGATGATGATGATGCTGATGTTGCTGATGATGACGTGGGTGATGATGATGCTGATGATGATGATGCCGCTGCCGATGCTGATTGTGATGATGCTGAGGTTGATAATGATGATTACGACGATGACATTCGGGATGATGTTGATGATGACCGAGAGATGACGGTGATGATGATGATCATGATGATGATGCTGGTGAGTATGAAGATCATGATGCTGATGATGCTGGTGATGATGATGATGGCGATGATGCTGATTCTGATGCTGCTGCTGCTGATTATGATTGACATGTTCATGATTACGATGACGACGATGATGATGCTGATGATGACGCTCATGATGATGATGATTATGCTGATGTTGAATATGATGATGATGATGATTATGATGATGATGATGATGATGCTGACGGTGATGCTTCTGAGGATGATGATGCTGCTGATGATGATGCTGATGATGATGGTGGTGGTGGTGGTGATGATAATGCTGATGGTGCTTATGACGAGGACGGTGGTGACGATGATGATGCTGATGATGACGATGATGATGCGGCTGATGATGCTGCTGCTGATGATGATGATGATGACCATGATGATGCTGATGCTGCTGATGATTTGCTTATGATGGTATTGTTGATGATGATGATGCTGATGCTGATGATGCTGATGCTGATGCTGATGCTGATGCTGATGATGATGATGATGATGATGATGATGATGATGATGATTATGGTTGTGGTGATGATGCTGATGATGATGGGGATTGTGACACTGATGCGGATAATGATAATGGTAATGCTTATGCCGATGCCGACGATGCTGCTGCTGATGCTGATCTCGTTGATGATGATGAGGTTGACGGTGGTGTTGGTGTTGGTGACGATACTGGTGGCGTTGGTGATGATGCTGCCGATGTCAATGGCGACGACGACGACTCCGCCGCTGGTGACGACGAGGATGATGATAATAGCGATGATGCTGATGATGATGATCATGATGATGCTGATGATGATGATGATTCTCATGATTATGTTTATGATGATGATGATGATGATGATGATGATGATGATGATGATGATGATGCTGTCAGTGATGATGATGTTGATGCTGATGCTGATGATGACTATGATGATGTTGATGGCAATGATGCTGATGCTGATTTAGATGATGATGCTGATGATGTTGTTGATGATGCTGCTGATGATGATGCTGATAATGACGTTGTTGTTGTTGATGATGATGATGATGATGATGAGGATGATGATGATTTGCTTATGATGGCATTGTTGATGATGATGATGATGATGATGATGATGATGATGATGATGATGATGATGATGATGCTGCTGATGCTGATGATGCTGATGCTGATGATGCTGATGCTGATGCTGATGCTGATGCTGCTGCTGCTGATGATGATGATGATGATGATGATGATGATGATGATGATGATGATGATGATGATGATGATGATGATGATGATGATGATGATGATGATGATGCGAAAGAGCGTGTTCTACCGCTGCTGGCGGAAAACCGGGGGGGTCACTGATGGTTCCCAACCTGTCCCCCCCCCCCGCGAAAAACGGGAGGGGGGGGGGTCACTACCGGTTCGAACCCCTCCCCCCCCCCAGTCCATCATGGAAAGGGGGGAGGTCACTACCGGTTCGAACCCCCTCCCCCCTTCGAAAACCGGGGGGGGGGGGTCACTACCGGTTCGACCCCCCCCCCCCCCCCTTCGCCGCCGGCAAACGATTCCCGCTCCTGGGGACAGTTGGACAGTGGCGGGGATGCTGGAACAGTGGTGGGAACGGTGGTGGTGCGGACAGTGGTGCGGGGACAGTGGGACAGTGGTGCGGACAGTGGTGGGGGACGGTGGTGGTGGGGACAGTGGTGAGGGGGCAGCGGGACAGTGGCGGGGGCAGTGGGACAGTGGTGGGGACGGTAGTGGTGGGGACAGTGGTGAAGGCGGTTGTGAGGACAGTGGTGGGATAGTAGTACAGTGGGGAAAGGGGTGGGGGCAGTGGGGACAGTCGGACAGTGATGGGGACAGTGGGGACGGTGGGACAACACAGTGGGACAGCGGCGGGGACAGTGGGACAGTGGTGGGTACAGTGGGGACAGTGGGACAGTGGTGGGGACCGTGGGGGAAGTGGGGAGAGTGGGACCGTGGTCGGACAATGGTGGGGAGAGTGGGGACAGTGAGACGCTGGTGGGGGCACTGGTGGGGACAGCGGGGACAATGGTGGGAACAGTGGGGACAGTGGGACAGAGGTGGGGACGGTGGTGGTGGGGACAGTGGTGTGGGGACAGTGGGACAGTGGTGGAAACAGTGGGACAGTGGAGGGTACAGTGGTGGTGGGGACAGTGGTGAGGGCGGTGGCGAGGACGGCGGTGGGACAATGGGACACAGGTACAGTGGGGACAGTGGTGGGGACAGTGGAGACAGTGGCGGGAACAGTGGGACAGCTCAGTGGGACAGCGGCGGGGACAGTGGGACAGTGGGACAGTGGGGACAGTGGGACAGTGGTTGGGGCCGTGGAGAGAGGGGAGAGTGGAACCGTGGTGGGAACAGTGGTGGGGACAGTGGGGAGTGCGACAGTGGTGGGGGCACTGGTGGGGACAGTGGGGACGGTGGTGGGAACAGTGGGGACAGTGGTGGTGAGGACGGTGGTGCTGGGGACAGCAGTGGGGGATGTGGTGCGGACGGTGGTAGGGACCCGGGAGTCGTTTGCTGGCGGTGAGGTTGGGAGGGGGGGGGGAGGGGTTCGAACCGGTAGTGACCCCCGCAGTTTTTTTTTGGGGGGGGTCGAACCGGTAGTGATCCCCCCCCGTTTTCTGGAGGAGGGGGTTCGAACCGGTAGTGAGCCCCCCTCGGTTTTCTGGAGGGGGGGGGGGTTCGAACCGGTAGTGACCCCCCCAGTTTTCTGGATGGCGGGGGGGTTCGAACCGGTAGTGACCCCCCTCGGTTTTCTGGAGGGGGGGGAGGGGTTCGAACCAGTAGTGAGTCCCTCTGGTTTTCTGGGGGGGGAGGGGTTCGAACCGGTAGTGACCCCCCTCGGTTTTCCGGAGGGGGGGGGGTGTTCGAACCGGCAGTGACCCCCCCCGGTTTTCCAGAGGGGGGGGGGGTAGGGGAGGGGGGGGGGGTTTGCCGGGGGGACGCGGGGGGGTCCAGCAGGGGGGGGGATTTTCAGGGAGGGGACCCCCAGGTTCCGGAGGAAGAGGGGGGGTGACTTTCCACAGTGAAGCGGCGGTGGATCACGCTTTATCGATGATGCTAATGATGATGGGATGATGATGATGATGGTGGTGGTGGTGGTGATGATGATGATGATGTTGATGATGATGTTGATGATGATGTTGAGGACGATGCTGCTGCTGATGATGATGGTGATGATGCTGATGGTGGTGATGATGCTGATGATGATGCTGGTGATGATGATGATGCTGATGAGGATGCTGTTGGTGATGATGACCATGATGATGCTGCTGATGATGATGATGCTAATGCTGCTGCTGCTGCTGATGATGATGATGATGATGAGGCTGCTGCTGATGATGCTGGTGCTGGTGATGATGACGATGATTATGATGAAGGTGATGGTGATGATGATGCTGATCATTATGATGACGACGATCATGAGGATGAGGATGAGGGCGAGGATTGGGATGATGATGATGATGATGATGATGATGATGATGATGATGATGATGATGCATCTGCTGCTGCTGCTGATGACGATGATGCTGATGCTGCTGCTGCTGATGATGATGATGCTGATGCTGATAATGATGATGAGGATGATGATGATGATGATGATGAAGAAGAATAATAATAAGAAGAATACTAAGTTGTTGTTGATGATGATGATGATGATGATAATGATGATGATGATGATGATGATGATGATGATGATGATGATGATGATGATGATGATGATGATGATGATGACGATGAAAACATGTTCGGAGCACATCCGCGCCGTTCCAAAGGAGCACAGCTTACAATTTACTTGCCAAGCCGAAGCAACAAGTCTAGTGCAGCCACAGGGGGGGGCGTTTTGGATCGCTCCTCATCGCGCTTTCGATCCTCCTCTTTCTCATCCCTCCTCCTCCTCCTCTTCCTCCCCCTCCCCAGTCAGCCGCATGTACCACCCCTAAGGGCCCCTACAACCTTATCTTCCTCCGTTTCCGTCACCTCCTATTCTCTCTTCCTTCCTCCTCCTTCCTCCTCCTTCCACTCCTCCCATCCGCGACCAGCTGAGGATCGGCTCGGGTTTGGGGCCTGCCCGGGTCCCGGGCGAGGGGGTGAGGCGTCGCGCAGCAGGTGCCTTCGTGTGCTTCGTATATGTTCGCCTCGCAACCGCTGTTGTGCTCGTTGCTGGCGCGTTTCCTTGTGTGTCTTCGTGTGCCTTGTGCATGAGGTGATGGGCCTGTTTTCCACCACCACCACCACCATAAGTTGGAGGGGGGAATGAGGAGGAGGAGGCGGAGGAGGAGGAGGAGGAGGAGGAGGAGGAGGAGGAGGAGGAGGAGGAGGAGGAGGAGGAGAGGACGACGGAGAAGAGGAGGAGGAGGAGGAGGAGAGGAGGAGGAGGAGGAGGAGGAGGGAGGAGGAGGAGGAGGAGGAGGAGGAGGAGGAGGAGGAGGAGGAGGAGGAGGAGGAGGAGGAGGAGGAGGAGGAGGAGGAGGGAGGAGGAGGAGGAGAGGAGGAGGAGGAGGAGGAGGAGGAGGAGGAGGAGGAGGAGGAGGAGGAGGAGGAGGGAGGAGGAGGAGGAGGAGGAGGGAGGAGGAGGAGGAGGAGGAGGAGGAGGAGAGGAGGAGGAGGAGGAGGAGGAGGAGGAGGAGGAGGAGGAGGAGGAGGAGGAGGAGGAGGAGGAGGAGGAGGAGGAGGAGGAGGAGGAGGAGGAGGAGGAGGAGGAGGAGGAGGAGGAGGAGGGAGGAGGAGGAGGAGGAGGAGGAGGAGGAGGAGGAGGAGGAGGAGGAGGAGGAGGAGGAGGAGGAGGAGGAGGAGGGAGGAGGAGGAGGCGGAGGAGGAGGAGGAGGAGGACCCCCTTCCCCTCCGACCTATGCTGGTGGTGGTGGAGAACGAGCCCATCATGAGGGCTGTGCTGGTTGCCGGCGAGCTTTTCGCGGGAGCTGGGCGGAGGCCCACGCTGCCACGGGGCGTGCACGCGCGCCGCCCCGACGGGAGCCACAGTCGCTCCGCCCGTGGAGCAGCAGAGAGAGGGGCGGGCGGCGGGCTGCCCTGGTGCAGCTGGCCGCCGCCGTCCACGCTGCTCGGGGGCGGCAGAGAGGGGGGTGATGACTGGGATCATGGCTCGGAAGCGAAAACGGCCCTCCCGGAAGGAAAAATCAACTTCCTGGAATGAGGCGCGGCACGCGAACCAGTCAACGGGCTTCTTCCCGGAAGGACGAAGACAACTTCCCGGAGTTCGATTTTAGCAGCCACGGAGTTAGCAGCCCTTGCCCGGCTTCCGAATGGCGGGGGCCATGATATCTCCCCAGATTTCATGGCGCCTCTTCCTGTTTCATTGCGTCCGTGCCCCCCCCCCCCCCTGGCCGCGCAAATGTCGCCGGCCATGATCTGCACACCCCTCCTCTTGGACGCCCCCCCCCTGGACGCTCCCGAGTCTACGTTGCGTCTTCGGGGGACCTCGCCTGTCCCTCCAAATCGGTGTCTTCTCTCGTGCCCGACGCGGGCTCGGTGCGGACTCGGCGCGGATCCTGGCGCGGACTCGACGCGGAGTCGGTATGGTCGACACGGATCCGACGGGAGTCCACGGATTCGACGCGGATTCGACGCGGATAGGGCTGCGATGAGACAGCCAAGGTCCCCCGAGGATGCAGCATAACCGTTGTCATGGCGTCCCTCCACCGAAGCCGCCACGATGGTGGTGATCGCCAGCTGCTGCGTGAAGCGAGGGGCTGGTGCTCCTACGAGACGCAAGCGCTGATTTGACAGATGAGGACGTGAGCGAGATGATGGCCCGACTGCGGAGTTCGTTGAACATGGGCCGAGCACCGCGGTCAAAAAAGGGGGAGGCCGAGAGGCTGCAAGTTGCGCTGGAGCCCGTCGCTACCCGCCTGGCGTTAGGCAGCCCCTCCATTGACACGGTTGAAATGCACCGCGTGCTCTGGGCCTTCGCAAAGGCCGGCGTTCGCGGCACTCAAGCGGAGGCCATGATCCTACGCGTGGCAGGCGACGAAGCAGGCTGGCCCAAGTTAGCGGGCCACACCGTGAACCATGCCTTAGGCGAGGACGCGGAGAACCAGAACTACGACCTGCTGCTGCACTTCGGGGTGTCGTAGTGGGTCGCGGGCATGGCGTGCGAGGCGATGGCCGAGGCTGGACGCTCCAGGTTCTGGGGCGGGACTGCCTTCACCGCGGGCCCCGTGGTGCTGGCGCAGACGGTGCCGCGCCGAGTGACGGAGTGGTGGCGTCGCTGGCGTAGGCGAGTGGCACGCGCACCGGCGTGCGAGGCGGGCGAAGGCGGCCTCGACGTGCCCGGGACCGAGGACACGATGGCCGACGACCCGCTTGCAGAGCGTGCGCCGCCACAGCCAGCCACGACTACGACGGCGCCGCCAGGGCTGGGCGCCGCTGGGTCTGGAGTGCCCCTGCCCCCGTGGAGCCCTGCTCCGCGGGCTGTTGCTCCGGGGGCGCCCCCAGTGAAGCCTAGCGCCCAGGACCTCGCGGCGCTGCGGGCGTTCGAGCAGACGCGGGCGGCGGACGGCTCTTTTAGCCAGACGGCTGCGCAGCTGGGGCCAGGTGGCAGTATGGGGGCCCACGCCCCAGTCACCCCAGGAAGCGTGGTGAAGCTCGGGATGCAGGCCAATATGGTGCTGCTCGCGCTGACCGAGCTGCAGACTAAGGCGACGGTGGACGTGTACTGGTCGTGGCACTCCTGTGAGCGGATCAGCGGGGTCGACCAGGCCCAGGGCCTGCACCCCGAATGCAGGAAGGTCTTGCAGTGCCACCACGACGTGGGCGCGGGCACTAAGAGTCCTCCATGACCGAAATTCACCCAGGACCGACGTGCTGCTGGCCGCCGCGACGCCTGGACACGGGCACGGCGTTGGCGGTGCGCCGCTCTGGAACAGCTCGGCGCCGGCTTCTCATCATCAAGTCCAGATGGAACCGTGGCCTACCGCCCGACCTCAAGCGGGCTGCGCCAGAGATCTACCGCGCCATGCGCGCAGCGGGGGCGGCGAGCGCCTGGAACTGGCTGTCTCAGGAGGTGCGCGGCCAGAGTTGCCCATCGTTTTGGACTGACGCGTGGACGGCGGCCGCCAACGTCGACTACTTGCTGGTGAGCGTCAGGTCCCAGAGCGAGCTGCTCGCTCGCCTGGCGTTGAACGATACCTTGGAGCTGCGCCTGCTCGGGTTGGCCAGCTACGTGTGTGAGATGAGGGCGATGGGCGTCGTGGAGGCGGCGGCCGTGCTCGCCGTGCGGCTGCCTGGGTCCTCGGTGGACCTGGCGCCCACGTGGCGACGTCGCGCAGCCGGTTCGAATGCCGCGGAGACGAGCGAGTCACCTTCGCATGCAGTCGTGAATGCGCAGGAGGCAGTTGCGGTGGTGGTTTCGGAGGCGGACGCGGCGGCGGGGGCGGAGAGCCGCTGTCTGGCGGGCGCGGTCAAGGAGGTGGCGGCAGGGGGCAGGGGCGCGGCCGATGGGGGTCAGCCTTCAAGCCGCGGCGAGCTCCAGGCTTGACGCAAGCTGGTGGGCCAAGGGACCTTCGGCCCGCCCGCGGTCCGTGGCGGTGCCCCGCCGCTGCGGTGGCAGCCGCTGACGCTAGCGACTGGGCAGTTGGGGTCGCGAGCGCAGGCGCTGCAGTGGGCGGGGGGGCGGCTCGTGCCTTTTTCCCCGCGCCCGTTCTACATCGACCATGTCAGCGTCGCTCCTCGTCTGGTCGGATGCGGGCGAGACAAGTCCGATGACTGCGCGCGCGGCGCGGGGCCTGCGGGCTGGCCAGGCCCATTGTCGGGGTGGATTGGTTCTTCTTGGATGCGAGACCAACGGGCTGGCGCGAGGTTGGGCATGGGCAGATGTCGCAGACCTGGAAGTTCCCGCATCAACGCGCGGCGTTGTACGAGGGCTCCTGGCGGGAGCTTGCTCCGACGTGCGGTCGCGGGGTGGCGCTTGCTCTGGGGCGAGGGGCGCGGTGTGCTTGTGCAGGTGGGCGGAAGGCGCCGCTGAGCATGCCGTCCTGAACGTTAGCGATCGCCGAGCCCCGGGGTGACCGCGTGGTGGAGTTGCTGGATGCGCTTCCCGATGGCGAGAGAGCTTTCTGCTCGGATGAGCAGAACGTCGCAGAAGACATCGGGGAGACGGCGACCATGTCCGAGGAGCCAGAGGATCGGTTTGCGTCCGCGGGCGGGTCGACGGCCGCCTGCGCGCGTTGCGCGCCGAGAGACGACCTGCCGCGGGACGTGCGGGCCCTCGTGGCGCCCGGGGGCGCGCGGCCTACTGCGGCGTCGGCGTGGCGCCGAAGCAGGGCCCCCCCGAGGCAGCGGGGAATCTTCATTATGTGCGCCAGCGCTACGCCTGGTCCGCCCCCCGCGGCCGAGGCTCCGCCGCGTGGGGCCCCCGCTGCCCGATGTCGGGGGTCTGGGGGGGGGGGGGGGGGGGGGGGGGCGCGGCAGTGGGCCCTCCGCGGAGGCGGGGCAGGCGCGCCGCTGCGACGGCGACCGCGTGCTCCAGCGGGGCAGCTGCACGAGCGAGCGGCTCCAGCGTCTCGGAAGCCAGGCAAGGGCTGCTAATTCCGTGGCTGCTAGAATCGACCTCCGGGAAGTTGTCTTCGTCCTTCCGGGAAGAAGCCCGTTGATTGTTTCGCGTGCCGCGCCTCATTCCGGGAAGTTAGCAGCGGTTTCAGCAGCCCTCGCCCAGCTTCCGAGCGTCGCCGAGTGGATCACTGCGGTGATGGTAGCAATGGGGGAGGGCGATCGGATGCTGGCCGTGGTGCGCCTCCTCGCGGGCCGCCGCCGCCAGACAGACGTGCAGGCAGCCGCGAAGCGACGGGCCACTGGGCGAGGGCTGCGGGCCCTCTCCCCCTCAGCCGACCTCGCGGACGACCCGAGGTGGGATCTGGCCAGCGCGGCGACGTTCTCGGTGCTGATGGAGATGTGCGAGGTGGGCTGGATCGACTTGGTGCTTGGCGGCCCGCCGTGCTCTTCTTGGTCGAGGGCCCGCGGCCGCCGTCGCGAGCGGAGGCCGCCCTCCGTGTGGTCGAGGCTCTGCCCATGGAGCTCGCCGGGTTTCCAATCGTGGGAGGCAGCTCGAGTGGCCGAGGAGCTTCGCTGTGGCGCTGAACATTTTGGATGCGCGAGGCGTGTGGCCGCTGTGGCGGCGCCTTCCTCGTAGAACGCCCTGTGGGCCCGGGCGCGCGCCCTGCCCGCCAGCGTGGGGCGCCGCCGAAGTGCGGGAGTTCGAGCAACGGCGCGCGGCGACGCAAGCGTGCCAGGACCAGTGCATGCATGGGGGGGGGGGGGGGGGCGAAGAAGAAGCCTTCCAGCCTGGTTGGTGCGCTGCGAGGACTCGCCGAGCGAAGCGAACGTCGCTTCGACGGAGGCCGCGCGCGCGAAAGCTCCGAGGGCGCACTTGAGGACGGGGCCTTCCGTCCCAGCCCCTGGTGCAGCATCCCGGGGGGATGCGCGGAAGGCTGGGCGAGCGGGTCGTCGACGCGCTGGCCCGTCAACGTGGGCGGCCTCGGGGGCGCAGGTTGGCGGCGACCGCGAGAGGCCGACGGGGCGGTGGCGGCGTGAGTGGCGATGGGGTGCCTCGCACTCTGCGGCCGCCTTCAAGAGCGAGGACGCGCGGCTGGGGCGGGGCTTGGAGCTGGGCGGTCCGCGGCCGGCCTCCTACCTGCGACGGCGCGGTGGTGGCCCGTGGCCCAGGCGGCGGCTCGAAGGTTCCCGAGTCCACGCGCATCTTGGCACGCGCCTCGGTTGAAGCGGGTTTCGCGGTGACGGACCGCGCCGAAGCCGCCGAGATGAGGAAGGTGCCGGGCCGCGCCACGCGGAGCGAGATCGCGCGCTTGCGGATGCCGCCCGCGCGGGCGGAGGAGCTGGCGACGCAGCTCGAGGCGCTCGGCTCGCGTCGACGAGCACGTGCCGAGTTGCTCAGGTCCCTGCTTGGCGTCTGAATCTGGCGCGCACTGCAGCGGGGGGAAGTGCCGTGTTGCCCCAGCGCCGTGATCAGGCTGCTGGGGCGATGCCAACTGCAGTGCGTGGAGCCCTCAATGTCCGTCCGCAGGGGGCCGATGGCCATGGCCGCGCCGCTGATGTGCGCGGGCCTGGGGGCCGGGTCAGCTCCGACGCATTTCTTGGCGGGCGCGATGGGGGCGACCGACTTGGGCGACGGCGGCTGGGGAGTGCTGGCAAATTTCATGGACGGCTCCATAGCCAGGGACTTCGTCGACGCGGGGGGCGCGCCTCGGCGGCGGGCTATCAGTGCTGCGGTGGCCCGATCAGATGATTCGCCGGACGAAGGCCCTGCGGCCTCTTGCTGGGCCGCGTCTTCAAGCCCGGCGAGGAGAGGGCGGTGGTCGGAGAAGGGCGATGGCGAACAGCTGACCACATCGCGCTGGGCGAAGGCGGGTGCGTGGCACGCGCGTGGCGAATATGGGCAGGATGGCGGCAGCGTCGCCAGCCCTGCACCGGACGGCGCACCCAGTATGGGAGGACAGCCAAACGGTGTCAATGGGCGCACGCCATCATAATCATTTGTTGCGACAGAAGACAGCAGCAGCGCTGGCGTCGCGCGCCAGTTCTGATTCTTGGTTGGGGACGACCAGGCAACCTGCTGACCTGCGCGACTTGAGCCATGTCGGAGCCGTGGAGGTTTGGTGCTGCGTCTCTTGAGGGGATGAGTCCGCATGTCCTGGCCACCTACATGGCAGCGGCGCTGAAGTCCGTGAACTACTTGGACGAGCGCGGCTTCGCCCCCGACGGACTCTAGCCGTGGGGCGACCTGCTCGTCGAGTTCATTAACGACATCAGACTCACCAAGTGCACCTTGGAGTACGTGGTGGCGGCAGTGGAGATCGTGGTCCCACGCCTGAGGAGGAAGTTGACTTGGTCGCACTCCATATCTGATGCATGGCGTGTTCCAGCAGAAGTCAAGCATGCTCCGCCCCTGGGACGACTACCAGCGAACCTGATGGCGATGTACTTTGCCTGCTGGGGAGCACCGAGGCTCGGAGTGGGACTTCTGCTCCAGGTGGATCGGGGACTTTGCCCGGCTTCGGTTTTCCAGCTCAGAGGAAAGTCTGTGCCACTGTCATAATCGAGAGTGTGGTCAGATCGTCAACCTAACTGGGTCAGATCGGGTAATCGTCTTCGGGGCTAGATCGGGGCCAAAGGCCGAAATGATAGGACGCGCTTTCATGCTGGAGCGTTGCGGGGTCCCAAGGGACCTCCTGCGCCGGGTCATCCAGGGGGCGCTTCCAGAGGACCCCCTCTTCCCGTGCTCGATTGTGGATTATGGCCGCAGGTTCAATCGGGGTGAGGAGGCCTGGAATCTGGACATCCATTGGGCGACGCGCTGGGTGCTCGTGGGGTTCGCCGGCGATTCCGCGGCTCGTGGTGCTCGTTTCCAATGCAAAATTTCAAGGAGCAGGGAAGGTGGCCCACGGAATCCAGTCTCCGCATCTACGTGGATAGTGTTACCGCATCCGGAGTCTTGGTCAAGGCTGAGCAGCGAGGCGTTGCGCAGCTGGTCCGCGAGGCGGCCGAAAAGCTGTCCTGCTACTTCCACGCGGGCATCTTCGGCGAGCCCGAGAGCGGTGACCATGGCGCTTCTGGGCAACGGGAGAAGGTGGCGCGGCTGCTTCGCGCCCGCCCCACGCGGGCTGGCCGCCGCCGCTGTCGCGAGGGCGCCGAGTGGCGTCGCCTGCCGCGGCGGGGCCGAGACCCCTGCCGATGCCGCGACTGGGGGCGCTGGAGGACGGGCTCCTGGCCCCGGCAGCGCCGCCCGCGCAGCTGGCGCCTGTTGCCCAGCCCAAGCGCCTGGGGACGTGGCCGTCTGCGCGGGGACGCGGGCAGCCCCGCCGCCAGCGGCGGTGGTGCCGCAGCCGCCGCAGGCCGCTGCGAGTCCAGGGCGTGTGCGGCTTGGTGGTGCTGCGTGTGGGCGTGGCCGCGGTGCGCTGGTGCTGGAGGGCCTGCGGCCGCGGCGTGACGTGGGCGGCCGTGGCCGTCATGCTAATGGAGTGGCTTTACCTGGCGACGCCCGTGAGGCACGTCGGCGCCGTCCTGGGCGTGGCGGCGTAGGTCTCGGTCTCGGCGGGCCACGTTGTGTACGGGGACCTCTCGGCGGTGGTGACCGCGGCCCAATGCGTCTCGGCCATCGCTTCGCGCTTCGAAGAAGTCGATGAGCGTGCTGGGCGAGGCGCGGCATGGCGTCGAACTGGCCAACATGACCATGCACCAGCGCCGCGCCGAGCGCACCGCCGACGACTCCGACCTCCTGCCGAAGTTGCTCGTGAAAGACTTCTGAACATCAGTCGACCACCTCCACGACCCGATGAGGCTCTCAGGGCAGTTGCTGGAGCGTCAGGCGTATTCGGCATCCACGTGGGTGACCTCCAGATGGCCTTCAAGATCAAGTGGGGTCACCCCTTTTGGGGCGTCTTCGACCCAGACGTCGCCCTCGAGAAGGAGGCCATCTTGCAGCAGTTGAACTCTACGTTGCACGGCCTGCCCGTGCCAGCCATGTACGTTAGTGCCATGACAGACAGGGAGCTCGAGGCCTGCCGCCTGCCAGGGGCCTGGGTGACCGTGGCCCGCAGGTTTGTGCGCGTGTGGTTCTTCACAGTGACGGCATTCTGCAGGTGACTGAGTTCAGGCAGTAGGACTGCCGAGTGAGTTCTGCGTCTGGGGCGCCTGCGCATGCGAGCTAAGGGGGCTTGTTTGTGACGTGGCCAGGAAATCTGGATTGTTGTGTTTCAGAATCTTCTTGTTTCGAGGTTGGGCATATGGAGCTTGGGTTTCAGAGTACTTGAGATCTTCAAGCAGGGTGGCCGCAACAGGGGCGTGAAGAGCCTCGGCGGCAGCTGTAACTTAACAGGCCAGACAGCTGAAGATGCCATTTCCCCCCTCCAGATAAACTCAGTGGGATGGGTCAACGCACTGCCCACCACCTGGATGATGATGATGATGATGATGATGATGATGATGATGATGATGATGGTGATGATGATGGTGATGTCGGTGATGATGCTGATCATGATGATTGTGAGGATGGTTGTGAGGGTGATGGTGAGGACGATTATGATGACGATGCTGGTGATATCATGATGGTGATGGTGATGATGATCATGAACGTGGTGCCAGTGACTGCGATAATGATGACAACGATGAGGATGATGATGAGTGTGACGACGGTCACGATCACGACTGCAACCACGACCACAACTACCACCTTGACCGCGACCACGTCGGACACGACCACGACCACGACCACGACCACAACTGCAACCTTGACCACGGCTACGACGTCGACCACGACCACGACCACCACCACGACCACCACCACGACCAATACCACAACCACGACCATGACGACGACCACGGCCACGACGTCGACCACCATCATGACGGCTACCACCACCATGACGACGGCGAGACGGCCACGGCAGGCGCGGTGGCCGCGGCCGCGGTGCGCGCCGACATTGCGGCGCTGCTGCGACGGTGGGGCGGCGGGCCGCTGCCTGGCGACCCCGTTCGCGGCAAGGCCCGCCATCCGCCGGCCGTAGTCGCCGTCCGCCTTCGCCGCCTTCGCCGTCGTTTGTCCCCGCCGTCATTTCGCCGTCTTCACCGCCACCGTCGGCGTCGGTTGCCGTAGCCGTCGAAACCGTCTCGCCGTCGGTGGCCGCCGTGGGCTCGCCGCCGCCGCCGTGCCTCTCTGTTGGTCGTCGCGTATATGTCTTCAGTCTCTATGTAGATGTCGATGTCGATGTCTATGTTTATGTCTATGTCTATGCCTATGTCGATGTCTATGTCGATGTCTATGTCGATGTCTATGGCGATGTCTATGTCGATATATGTCTATACATATCGTCTATGTCTGTGTCTATGTCTGTGTCTATGTAGATGTCTCTGTCTATGTCTATATCTCTGTGTATGTCTATGTCTATGTCTATGTCAATGCCGATTATTTAATCGCTTCGCTCATTCCGCCGGCCCACATTGTATCGCTGGTGCTATATGTTTGTGTGTTCGTGGCGAGCGAGAAGAAGTTGGAGGAGGGGGAGGAGGAGGAGGATGAAGAGGGGAGGATGAGGACGAGGAGGCGGTCTCTCGATGGCTTCTTGGAGTATTTTTTGGGCCAACCCTGGTCGTGGACAAGACGCCTCTTTGGGAGGCTTCGTGGGGTCTCTTGGGAGGCCTCTCGGGGGCCTGTTGGAGGTGTTTTTTGGGCCTCCTGGGGCCTCTTGGGGGCCTCTTGGGGCCTCCTAGGGGCCTCTTCGGGCAAAGATGTCGAAATGCCCGTTCGGGTCCCCCGTCTGTGCCCTCTCTTGGAGCCGTCTTGGGGGTGTATTGGGCCGTCTTGGAGGCCTCTTGGGCAGTCTTGGGGCCATCTTGGGCCGTTTGGGGGCCCTCTTGGAGACCTCTCGGGCCGTCTTGGGGCGGTCTTGGGGCGGTCTTGGGGGCCTCTTGGGGCGTCTTGGAGCGTCGGAAGCTGAAAATGCGAGAACGCCAAAAACCTTCAAAAACCAATGGAAAATCAACGATTTTTGCTTCTTGGGGCCCTTTTTGGAGGCCTCTTAGATGCTTCTTGGGCCATCTTGGAGGCCTCTTGGGCCGTCTGGAGGCCATCTTGGGCGTCGTGGAGCGATCTTCGGGCGTCTGGGGCCCCTCTTGGACCATGTTTGGGGCCTCTTGGGGCCCTCTTGGGGCGATCTGGAGCCCTCTTGGGCTCCGAAACAGAATTCCGGCATCTCTGACCCCTAGTCTGCCGGGGATCTGCCGGGGATCGCCTGGGGTACTTTTCGCTCGGGGACCCCCAGGGGCCGCCCTGCGCGCGCGAACTAGAAATACTGTTTACCTGTTACCGGAGATCTTGGCACGCCCTGGCCCGTTGGGCCGGCGAATTACGCCCATGTCTATCTCTATGTCTATGCCTATTCATCTGCCTAGGCTTGTGTCTATGTCTATGTCTATGTCTATGTCTATGTCTATGTCTATGTCTATGTCTATGTCTATGTCTATGTCTATGGCTATGTCTATGTCCATGCCGATTTCTATGTCTTCTTCTTCATGCTCATGGTCGTCGTCGTCGTCGGCGTCGTTCCTCGTCGTCGTCGTCGTCGCCGTCGTCGCCTCCGTCGTCGCCGTCGCTGCCGATGGCGATTGAGGGTGTCGTGGTCTGCGAATCTTTTAGTAGTCATTGGCCTCAAGAGGCCTCCAGAAGCCTCCAGAGACTACTTGTGGGGACCCAGCCGGAGACCTCGGGAGGCCTCTGGACGGCGTCACCGCCGCCGTCGCCGTCGTCATCGCTCGCCGCTCGTCGCTTCTCGTCGTCGTCGTTGTCGTCGTCGCTGCCGCCGTCGTCGTCATCCTCGTAGTCATTGTCGGTTGCCGTCGTCGTCGTCGGCGGCGGCGGCGGCGTCGTCATCGTCGTCGTGGTCGTGGTCGTGGTCGTCGTCGTCATCGCCGTGGCCGTCGTCGTCGTCGTCGTCGTCGTCGTCGTCGTCGTCATCGCCGTGGTTGTCGTCGTTGTCGTCGTCGTCGTCGTCGTCGTCGTCGTCGTCGTCGTCGTCGTCGTCGTCGTCGTCGTTGTCTTAGTCGTCGTCGTCGTCGTCGTCGTCGTCGTGATCGTCGTCGTCATCGTTTAGGCAGCTTTTGGATGGATGTATCTGTAGGTTCTCGTGGCCGGGCACAGTTGTCCTGGAGGCACCCAGAGGTATCCAGAGGCCTCCAGAGGTCCCCAGTGGCCCCCGGAGGCCCTTGGACAACGAAGGATGAAAGGGCACAGAGGACTTCGCTTTTCGATCCTTGCACTTCCGTCCTCGAGCCTCACGCGAAGGTGGCGGAGCTGTTCGTGCACGGGCTCATGTGCCCGGCTGAGCCGCTCCCCGCGGGAGATCGCGGAGGCGCCCGCGCTTGCGAGGAGGAGGTGCTCGAGCAGCGCTCGTCGATCATCGGAGCCGCCGTGGACCTGGAGGCCTTCGGGGCCCCGATACTTCTGGCCAAAAGCAAGCAACGGCACAGACATGAGCTTTCGGATGTCCGCGTTGATTTCTTGGGTCGACGCTGTACGCTCCTCCCCAGGGTCGCAGGCATTGCAAGGTTTTCCCTAAGACGTATCTTGGCCTCATCTGTATGTATAATATGCATATGAATATATACGCATGTGTTTGTGTGTATATATGTATATTTCATGTGATTATACCAAAATAGCAAACCACGCTTCGGGTGATACGTTTTTTTGTGTCAGAGCGGCTTGAGCGGGCCGCAGCGGCCGCGGCCGCGGGGTAGGGGGTCGACCCCGACCTCCTGCTTGCCAGTGGGGGCAGAGAGAGGGCCTTCCCTGTTCCTGCCCCTGCCTCCCACGCCATGTCCGCGCTTCCTGCTGGTGGCCTGTCGGGCGCCGCCATCCGGCGTCGGCAGCGCCTGGCCGCCGGCCTGCGGGCTGGGCCGCTTGGTCTGGGCACAGCTTCTGCCGTCGTCGCCGCCGCCGCCAGCCCCCTGCTGGCGGCTGGCGCTGGGGGCTTGCTGCTGCTGCTGCTGCTGCCTGGCGCTGCATCTGCTGCTGCCGGCGCCTCGCCGGCGGCGGCGACGCGCGGCGGCCGCTCGGGCGCTGCCGCTGGCCCCCCGCCGCGGGCCGACCGCGGCCTGGATGCGCCGCTGGCTGTCGGGCGCCCCTCGCCAGGCGCGGCTTGCTGCTGCTGCTGCTGCTGCTGCTGCTGCTGCTGTTGCTGCTGCTCCTGCTGCTGGCGCCTTCAGTGCCGCGCCGGCGGCGATGGCGTCCGCGGTCTGCGGCCCTGCCTGTGCTGCCCGCGGGGCGGCGTGGGCCGCCGCCGCGGCGGCATCCGCTGCCGTTGGCGGCACCGCTTGTGCTGCTTCCGGGGCCGCTGCCGCCGCCCGCGTCGCCGAGGCGGCTTGGCCGCGACGGCGTCTCCAGAGGCCGCGGCCCGCGGCGGCGGCATGCCCGACAGCCAGCGCCAGACAGACCTCAAGCACGGCCGCGTGAGAATGCTAGCGATCATGGGGCCCGCCCCCGAGATCACCGGCACGCTGCGCGAGTGCTTGCAGCCATTGTCCCTTAGGCGGGGGGTCGGGAGGCGCATTTCGAGGAGGAGGGGGTCGTCGGGCTGGCGGAGGTCGGCGACGAGGGCGGGGAGGGGGCGACCGTCGTGGAAGAGGTGTCGGAGCCAGGACAGCTTAGGTCGCCGACGCACGCCAGATCAGCTTGGGGCGCCCGCGCCAGCGCCCTCGCTGGCGCATCCAGGAGTACTGCGGACAGCCTCTTCGCCGGCGCAACAGAGAGCTCCGACGGCAATATACTCGCCAACAGAGCTGAGGTCGCTGGCGCCAGCGCCCTCGCTAGCACTGCCGAAGTGACCGGCGCCAGGACCTCTGCCAGCGCAGCTGGTAGCACTGGCGCCGGCGTCCCCGCCAGCTCAGCCGAGAGCGGCAGCGTCGGCAGCCTGGGCGGGGCGGCCTGCATCGCGGGCGCCTGCGCCCTCGCCCGCGCAGCGGGGGGCGCCGACGCCTCGACCTTGCCGGGGCAGCGGGGGGCGCTGGCGTCAGCATCCTCGCTAGCTCGAGCGAGGCCGACTCCAGCGTCGCCACTAGCGCGGTGCGGATCAACGGCCCCCGTATTTTCGCCAGCGCTGCCAGGAGCTCCGTCGCCAGCTTTTTGCCCGTCCACCTGGGGGCGCCGACGCCGGCATCTTCGCCGGCGCAGTTGGGGGCGCCGACGCCGGCGTCGTCTCGGCGCGCGCGGGGGGTGCAGGATGATGGGGGGGGCGGGGCCGCAGGAGATTGGCGACGAGAGTGGCGGTGTCAAGGCTGGACTCGCCGCGAAATCAATATCAGAGCGCGCCCTGGGACTCCGTGGCGACGCATGTTCAGGCCCCCCCGTGGAGGTCGACTGGCCTAGCGCCCCCGGGTGCACCTGCGCCGGCGTCCTCGCTCGCCCGGCCCGGAGCGCAGGCGCCGGCGCCCTCGTCGGCGCAGTGCGGGCCAGCGACCCCGAAATCTTGGTCAGCGCAGTGCGGGCCATTGACGCTGGCATCTTCGCCACCGCAGGGCGGATCAACGACCCCGGCGCCCTCGCCGGCGCTGCCGGGACCTCCGTCGGCAGCGTCGTCGCCCCTGCACCTGGGTGCGCCGAAGTCAGCGCCCCCGCCGGTGCAGGTGGGGGCGTGGATGAGCCGCTCTGTTGCGCAAGGGGTTAGGGGGCGGCGCGATCGACTCCGGCGGCGCGACCTTCTCAGGAGGGGAAAAACACATAGACACAATTAATCGTCGATCCCCAGGAAAATATGCGAAAAAATGGGAAGTGGCGGGGGGGGGGGAAAAACCTATAATATATGGGAAATATGGGGAATCGTTTTATTTGTGTGTATTTATTTGTGTATTCTGGGGCCCCTTTACGTTCGACGGCGCGACGGTTCTCGGCGTCGTCATTGCGAGCGGCGCGACGGGCCCCAGCTGCGCGACCGCGCGACGGACTTCGCGAGCAGCGGCGCGAACGTTGGGCTGAGGTTGGGGCGCTCCTGGAGGAGGGCAGGCATGGTGAACTTGCGGGCGGTGGCAACTCAGACATGGGTGGCCTTGCAAGTTCGTCGTTGGCGCAGCTCGCGAGGCCCGCGCAGTCGCGTTCCCCGCTGGCTCAGTGCTCGCCCGCTCGGGAAGCGTCTCGGCCGAGGCGGGCGCCCTGTTGCGGCCTTCTCCTGGAGCCTTGGGGGGCGCGGGGGGCCCTCGCACCGACGCGCCCCGACGGGGGCTGTCTGGGGGCGCCCGGCGATGAGATCCGCAGAGGTAGCGGCGCCAGACCGGCGTGTCAGAGCGCGCTGCGTGGCGACGGTCTCGCCGCTCACCCCCTTCGCCCCGTCCTCTCGCCGCCCGTGGCTTCCCTGGCGATGATGGCAGTATTGGAAACCAGCGAGCCTCGCCTGGGTGGACCCGGGCTTGCGGGGGTGCGACCAGCGGCGCTCCGGCCTGCGGCGGAGGGTCGCGGGGTCGCTCGCCCGCCCCCGCCCCTGACCGGGGGCGCCTCCCAGCCTCGTCGCCGCGCCGCGGATCTGCTTCGAAGAACGCCTGTCTCCTGGTATTCCCGGCGCGCCTGGTCCTGGGCGACGGGCTATCCATGGCCAGCCTGAGCACCCCGTCCGTGGCTGCGACGACATGTTGGCCCCTCCGGTGGGCGGCGCGGCGTCGGGGGCGGAGGAGGGGGGCCGCGGGCTTCGACGCTGGGGCGGCGGCGGTGACCTGCGACGCGGGTGGCGCCCATGGCGACGACGCGCTGCTCTGCCGTGATTTCTGCGATTGGGCCCAGAGGGCGCTACTTGACAGCGCGCAGCCCCAGGCTGCGCCGCCGCGCTCGGCCCTTCTCGAGAATGATGGCCGGGGCCGACGTGCTTGGCGGGCCCAGTCTGAATTCCGCTGCCGCGCCTGCGGGGATCTGATTCGCGGCGTCGTGTGTGGGGGGCGCCACGGGGGCCCCTTCGCAGCGGCCGACGGCAGGCTGCGCCGTGTGCCCCCGGCGTGGCGGGCCGCCCAGTTCGCGCGACACCCCTTCCGGGATGAGCGCAGCACCTCTTGGAGGGGGCGTCCAGGCGTTGGCGGACGTCGACGCGGAGATCCCCGCGGCCGCTGTCGCCTCTGGAGAGGCAGACGCTGCCGCTGTCTGCCGCGTGGTGGATGGAGGCCGGTGCGCGGGGGGGCGGGTGGCGGCGCGGGCGGGCCCCCCGGCCCCGGCCCCATCGTCGCCGCCGGGTTCGCCGCCCACCCTGGTGGCGAGCCCGCCAGTCCTGGCAGCCCTCGGCGCCCCCGGGTGGCGGCCGACGCTCCGGTGCCGCCAGGTCGCGACGGCGGCCGAAGACCCAGCCCGTTCCGACTGCTCAGCGCCCGCCCTGGCTCGGGCGACGACGATCGCGGCGCCGGCGATGTCGGGGAGGAGCATGCAGGGCGCCCCGCGCGCGTTGCGACGCTTTTTTCGACGGGCGGGCCGGCGCCTCGGTCGCGGTCGCGGCCAGCGGCGCCGCCGACGACGCGGCCGGCCGCCGAGCCCCGCGCGTCGACCAGCGCCCCCGCGGCAGGGAGCGCGGGCAAGCGGTGCAATCGTCGCAGCAGGCTGATCATGTGGAAGCCCCGCGCACGCTGGCGAGACGTCTGGCGACTGCGTCGCGCGGCTCCCGCGCGAGGCTTTCGCGCGCGGCTGGGGCCGCGTTTGCCAGTGGTTGGCACTTAGTCTGCGCGGCGCAAGACGAGGACAAGCGGCGCGTCATTCTCGACCCAGGTAGGCGGTCAGCTGTCCAATGTGCGGCCTCCCCCCGAGGGCCTGCGGCCGCTGGGCACGACGTCGTAGAGTGGGCTGAGCGAGAGGGCGTGGCGCTGCCTTGGCTCCATCGCGGGGTTTGGTCCGTGGGTCCAGCCGGGGACCATTGACCATGAACGCGGGTGGGCTCGGGTGGGGGCTCGCCGTCCCGTGCGGCTCGGGCCCCCCCGTCTCCGCGGCTGGATTCGCTTCGAGTTCCTGGTCGGAACGCGCGAGGCGTGGCCTCGCCCTGTTCCCCCGTGTCTCGGGCCCAGGCCTGCGCCGTGTGCGCTCGGGCCCAGAGTGGCTATCCCATGTTACTCCTGGGGGCCAGTGGCGCCAGGGGCCGCCTGTGCCACCTGCTCGCGCGACGGTCAGTCGCGTCCCCGGTCTGAGCCTGGGAGGAGCGAGTGACGATCCTAGCGCGGGCGACGCGCTGGCCGTGTCGTCAGTTGGGCGCCAGAACGCCCCTGCAGGCCTCGTTAGCGTGACTGCGCCGACAGACGCTGTCGGTGTAGCTGCTGGTGGAGAGACTGGACCCGTTGCCGCCGACCAGGAGTGAGAGCCATGCCGCGCTCGCCCCTTGGGAGGACCACCGTGTTCCTGGAGGCTACCTGGGGGCCGCGTGTCATGGCCCTGGGCCTGCTGGCCAGTGGGGCGTGCTTGGTGACGCGGGTGCCTCCTCTTACCTGGGGGCCTGCGCCTCAGCGCCGCCTCCCTTTCTTCTGCTTCCCAGCCGCCTCGACCAGGGGCCCTCGCCCGGCCCCCGCTTGGGCTGGGCGCCGCCCGCTATCGGCTGCGATGCGTGCGCCGGCCTGGGAATGGCGCCGCTTCCCTCCCCCCTCGCTCTGGGGGCTCGCTGCCCTCGCGCGCCTCGCGTGCTCCCGCCACCGTGGCTCCGTCGCCGTGCCGCGCGGTCGCCCAGCTGGCTCCGCCTCTCCGGCCGACCAACGGTGCGCCGGGCTCCTGTCTCGGCCCGCTCCCTGGCTCGCCCTGCGGGCGCACCAGCCTCCGTCATGATTTGTGTCGCGTGCCCGGCGGGCCTGGCCTTGCCCGCCTTGGGCCGGCGCTGCAGCCTCTCCCCGCGCGGTCCGCCCAGCAGCCGTTCGATCTTGTCTCCTCGCTTGCGCCTGGAGCCTCCTCGCCTCCCCCGCTTGTCTTTGCTGGTCCTCGGCTCCGCGCGCTGCAGCCGCTGCCCCGGCCTTGGGCGCGGCGGCGACGCCGCCCCTCGTCCGCTGCCAGGGGTGCAGCGCTGGCTCGGCCGCCCCGGGCGCCCCGCTGCGGTCTCCGCCGCGTGAGTGCGCTCCCTCGTCCCCTCCCTTCCTTCCGTGGCCGCAGATATCTTCTTTTTTTCTTCCTGTTGCATCCGGGTTATTTTGCGGCGCCGTTTCCCGGCCAGCCGGCGGACTGATTCTGCCGCGCTGCGACGTGAAGAAATGCGTGGACTGGCTGGCGCCCCTCGTGCCAGCCCGCGACTGGCAAATGCGCCTTAACCGTCGCTGCCCCAGAGGGAGCCCGGGGCCCGCGTCACGCGTTCCCCCTTCCTCGCCGCCGGCTCCGTCCCTATGCCCGTCCGCTTTGTGTCCCAGCCCCAGCCCTCTTCCCCCTTCGCCTGTGGGCGTTTCCTCTAGCGCTGCCCCTGCCCCCGACGTCGCGCCCTTGGCGTTAGCAGCAAAGGCCCCCTCGTCGCGCCGCTGGTTCTACCGCCCACGCGGTTCGCCCCAGACTTTCCAGGGCTTGCTTCCTGCCCTTCCGCGGCAACGACGATGCACAGGTACACGCTACACGGCAAATCAGATATCCTTGCAGTGCCATTGCAACAGTCTCTCGGATCGCATGGCCAGGGTGGGGTGGCGGGTGCGGAGGCTCACCCGTCACAGGCAAGGCCCGTGCATCCCTGGCACCACGCTGCCCTCACCCTTTTTGTTTGGTCGCGGAGTTCGATCAGTTCCTGGAGTGTTTCGCGTCTTCGACCCATACGGAAGGGCAGCCCACTGCCGCCGCCCCTGCTGCCCGTGACCCTTCTAGCGACGGCGACGCACCGGCCAGGAGTCGCCTTGCCTATCGGATGGCCCCGCAGCATCACCCACGTTGTCGTCGCTAGTCCTGGCGGGCTTGGTCATGCTGCATGCACAGAGGGATGGTGCGGCCTTGCCCTTTTCCCTCCGCCTGTCCCGTCTCGCCCCGCCAGTCCTGTTGGGCCTCGTTCTGGGTGGCACCTGCGGCCCCGGCCCGCCGTGGCTTGGCCCCCCCCCGCAGGTCCCGTTTGAGCGGCGAGGAGTCGGTGAACGGGCTGGGCCGCACCTCTAGGGGTACTGCGTGCCTCGCGTGTTTCAGTTCCGGGCTGTTTCCTCACACCTCGGCCAGCCCGCCTTCGGCAGGCACCCGTGTGCGCTCGTGCCGCCCTCCTGGCCCCCAGATCTAGCCTCTGCCTCTCCTTGGCTCCCCCTCCCGTCGGTGGTGTTGAGACTCGTCGCTGCCGCTATCGTCCGGTCTCTTCGTTCGGGGTCCTCGTTCGCGATGCCGGTCGCTTCTCTCTGGCCAGCCCTCCCGTTCGTCGCCGTTTCGGGCGCCCCTCAGGGCTTGCTGGCACTGCAGCCCTATGTTTGCGGGTTTGCGGTGTCCCCGCCGTCATTGCAGGCCGTTGGCCCCTTGGCCTTTTACCGTGCCCTTCTACCAGCGTTTGTTGGCCTTGGCACGCACATGCGCGTCGTTTTCATCCAGCCATGTCGGTCACGATTGGCTGTTGCCTTTCTCCCGGCTTCCTCTCGTCGGTCCTCGGTTCTCGACGTCGTCGGTTGACGTTCGTCCGCCCCCCTTCGTCTGTCCCCCCCGTCATCCACGTCCAGATGGCTTATGGCTGGCAACTGCCGCTGCTATCAAATGGCCTGGAGGGCTCGGCCGCTATAGACGAGCGCGCGCGCGACCGCTGCTACAGACTTTCTCCGCCCCGTCGCTGCGCGCAGGGCCGCGCAACCACAGTGTGTGTGTGTGTGTGTGTGTGTGTGTCTGTGTGTTTGTGTGTGTGTGTGTGTTTGTGTGTGCGCGTGTGCGTGTGGGTGGTGGGGGGGTTGGGGGATTGGTGGCATTGGATCGGACTCGCAATCCATACACATATATATATATATATATATATATATATATATATTATATATATACATATATACATATAGATATATATGTATATATATATATATATATATGTATGTATATATATGTATACATAACCAGTTTGCTACCCTGTAACGCCCCTCACGGGGGTAGAAACCAATCGGGTGCAGTTTATTCCGTGGAGCGTCGTGTTGTCTCCTCCTCCACTCGTGTTCTTGCGCCAGACGTCCACCTCTGAGGCTCTCGGAAGTTTCCACAAGGCTCGCACGTGGTCAGAAAAATGCCCCGAACATCGAAGACTAAGTGATTCGAGGTTTCGTCTTCGACTCCGTTCCCAGAGCCCCGACGTGGTGTCTGTTCATCGTGTCGGCGCCCTTGTTGTCGTGAACTTCTCCTCGGAGGGCCTCTTTGTGACGCTCCCGAGAAAGGGGAGGAGGGAGGAGGGAGGAGGGAAGGAGGAGGGAGGAGGACGGATGGGGAGGAGGCGGATCTCGCGCACGGCGCTATCGGAGCCATCGAGGCTACGGATGAGGTAGGAGGAGGAGGAGGAGGAGGAGGAGGAGGAGGAGGAGGAGGAGGAAGAGGAGGAGGAGGAGGAGGAAGAAGAAGAGGAGGAGGCGGAGGAGGAGGAGAAAGAGGAGGAGAAGGAGGACGAAGAGGGGGAGGAAATATTAAAAGCAGGACGGATGAGGAGGCGGATGATGACGACGAACATGAGGAAGAGAGGGAATGACGCCCGTCCTGGAGCCTCTTGGTGTCGCCTTGGGTCTCCTAGAGCGCGCTGGGGGTCCTGTGGCCTGTTTGGGCTCTTCGGGGCCTCTTGGGGCCTCTTGGAGCCTCCTGGGCCCTCTGGAGCTCCCTGAGTGTAACTCCAAGTGGGTCCTCCGGGGGGCTCTTCAGATCTCGTGGGCTCTCCTGGGGCCGCCATGGGCCCTCCTGGAGCCTCCGTGGGCCCTCTAAGAACTCTCTCGCGGGGGCGGAATGATGAAAACAATGTCACACATGGGGGCCTTTCCGTTGAGAAGGGGGGCGCGGTGCAGAGTGGGTCCTCCTGGGGCCCTCCGGAGATCTCCCAGGCACTCCCGAGGCCGCCATGGGCCCTCCTGGAGCCTCTGAGGGCCTCTAAGAAGACTCTCGCGGGGGCTGAAAAATGACGACAGTTTCACGGATGGGAGCCTTTCCGTTGAGAAGGGGAGCGCGGTGAAAGGTAATAAAGTGACGACAGTGTCGCACTTGAGGCCCAAAATCGTCCTTGGGCACCTCGGGCGCGAATCCCCCTCCCGCATAGTACGGTGCGATTTCCCCTCCCCCCGCTGTCCCGCCGGACCCTGGGAGGGTGATTTTTGTGGTTTTCGCTTGTAAGAAACACTTCCCCCCCCCTCTCGACGGTGACGGAGGGCAGGCGGCGGGGGTGGGCGGGTTGGCGGGGTGGCGGGGTGGCTGGGGTTGCGGGGTGGTTGGTTGGGCTGGTTGAGCCGGTTGAGTTGTTTGGGTGGCTGGTTGGTTGGGCTGGCTGGTTGGGCTGGCTAGGGCAATTGGTTTCGATCTACCTATTCGCCGACCTCACTGCTCATCGATCGTCCTCATTACCTATCTCTTCCCGGGCTATCGATATTACAATCAATACATCGATGGATCGGACTACTTATCTGTCCCAGTAACTTTCAATTCCCCCTATCAATCATTTATCGATTTCGCTACCCATCGGCTCCACCGTGTATTGATTGACAACCGCAGAACAAGTACGGGACACCTACGAGACAGCTACAGGACAACCACGGGACAACATACAACCACTGAGTAACGTCGGGACAACCGCGGGACAACCGCGGGTAACCACGGGACAAGCATCGGGAATACCACGGGACAGCCGTCGGAACAACCGTCGAAACAACCATAGGGACAACCGTGGGACTGAGGTCTGGGGCTTCCTGTCTGGAAGGCCCCAGACATCCGACGATGTATGTGCGAAAGCCCGCGGGCCTAATAGGTCTCGACCCCTATCCACTTGGGTAGTCCTTCGTCGCGGATCAAATTCTAGACGCTCGCGTAACCCCACCAGCCCATCCAGAAACGATGCCCAGAGGAATTGCCTCGATCAGGGAAGTGGGCAGCACACAGAGGAAGGGTCCCCCAGTGGAGGCCTCTTGGAGCGTCTTGGGTGCCTCGGAGAGCTTCTTGGGGCCTCTTGGGGGTCTCTTGGAAGCATCTTGGAGGCCCCTTGGGCGCCTGTTGGGGCCTCCTGGGCGCCTCTTGGGGCCCTCTTGAAGCGCTCTTGGGAGCCTTGGGAGCGCTCTTGGGGCCATCTTGGGGGACATCGATCAAACAAGAAGAAAAACAGAAAAAAGAAGCGAACATTAGTTAGCGTTGCTCCTCGGGAGCCCAAACAATCGCCTCTTGGGGCGCTCATGGAGCGCTCTTAGGCGCTCTTGGGGCCGTCTTGGAGCTCTCTGGAGCCTCTCTTGGAGCCCTCTTGTGCCATCTTGGAGCCATTTTGAGGCCTCGGATGGCCATCGGAAGCGAAAAGGCGAGAAAGCCAAACACATAGAATTTCCTAAGGTCTGGCCTCTTCCGGGCCTCCTGGGGGAGCTCTTCGGCCACTGGGAGCCGTCTTGGAGCGGTCTTGGGGCATCTTGGAGCATCGTGGGAGCCATTATGAGACATCTTGGGATATCTTGAGCCATCTTGGAGGTCATCTTGGGCTCTCCCAGGCGCTCTTGGAGTCATCTTAATCAGTGCCCCCTCCAAGAGGCCAACATGTGGCTAAAACCTTAGCAAAATCAATGGCTTGGCATTCTCGCCGAGGCCTCTTGGAGCATCTTGGGTGCCTCTGGGGGGTCTTTAGGGGCCTCTTGGGGGTCTCTTGGGAGCCTCTTGGGGGCATCCTGGGGGCCTCTTGGGGATTCCTGGCCACCTCTTGGGGCCCTCTTGGGGCACCCTTGGGAGCCTTGGGGCCATCTTTGGGCCATCTTGGGTGAGATCGATCACAGGAGGGGTGGTGCCCAATTACAGTCCCCCCCGCAGGAGGCCAAAATGGGGCCCAAACCTTGGTAAAACCAATGATTTTGGCTTCCTCGCCGAGGCCGTCTTGGACGCTCCGACACCTCGCGAAACCCCCTGTCCAGGTCCAGGGCAGGAGGTAGGGGGAGGGGTAAACCCCTCCCCGAAGGGGAAGAAGGAGGGGTGGAAGAGGAAACTCCCTAAACCACCGACGCCCAGAGGGCTGGTGAGATTTTGACGGCCCCATGGCCGAAAAACTGCCCCCCGGAGGTCATATTGGGAGGAAAATGCCGGACCAGAGAAGACAATCGTCCGCGACTGGAAGCGCTGGAGGAAAACGCCAGATCGAAGAGGTCCTCCCCCTCTCAGGTGGCGCTGCACCGCACCTACGGGGGCACCACGAAGGGGTACAGCAAGCACGCGCGGATGCTCCGCAGCAACCTCTGCCACCCGAGCAACGGGCCGCTGCGCAGGCGCCTCGTTGTTGGAGCTCTCTCGCCGTTGTGCTTGCCACCGTCGCCGTCGTCGTCGTCGTCGTCGTCGTCGTCGTCGTCGTCGTCGTCGTCGTCGTCGTCGTCGTCGTCGTCGTGGTCGTCGTCGTCGTCGTCGTCTTCGCCGCGAAGGTCGATGTTCGAAGTTGTTTTTTAACCATCTGCGGTGTCTGGAACCCTTCTTCGGGCCACCTGGCAGTCCAGGGTCGCTCCAGGACAGGAGGCTTGCCGGGAGCGACCCTCGGAACGTACAGGGACTGATTCTGAGCGGATTCCGGGTTCGTTGTCCTCCTCCTCCTCCTCCTCCTTGTCCTCCTCCTCCTCCTCCTGCCCCTCCTCCTCCTCTTCCTCCTCCTCTTCCTGTCCTCGTAGGTGTTAGGCCAGGTTGGAACGCAACGGTCCACCTTCCTCGCGGAAGACTGCCGAAGATCGCCGAGACGGCCTCCGATCGGCGGGCGCTAATGATTAGACACCGTACACTTGCCGCTGCAGGCCTCCTTGCAGGTCCATACCGAGGCGAAGGCCGATGGGTAAAAAGGGGTCCACTGGATTTGTTTTTTCAATCCTGGGGCAGTCAAAAAGGGGTATTTGGGGATGAAAAGTACCCCCCTGGGGAGGGGTCGAGACCCTCGGGGCTCGCAGACGAAACAAAGTCACATGGTCGGATGTTTGTTTTTGGGAAGGGTGACGGGCAGAAGGAGGAGGAGGAGGAGGAGGAGGAGGAGGAGGAGGAGGAGGTGGAGGGCAAAGAGGAGGAGAGGGAGGAGGAGGAGGAGGAGGAGGAGGCGAGGAAAAAGGAGGAGGATGAGAGAGAGGCAGGAGGAGAGGAGGGGGGGCGGCTGTGGCAGGATGGCCCCGGGCACCCACCGAGGGCCCCTCCTCTTTCCCCTCCTCCTCCTCCCCTCCTCTTCCTTCTCCTCCTCCTCCTCCTCCTCCTCCTCTTTCTCCTCCTCCTCCTCCTCCTCCTCTTCACTCAAATAGGATGCTCTGCCGCTGTTTGGCTTCAGCGCCGGCGCGTACCTGTATAACGTACGAAGAAGCTAAACAGTGCAAGCGTCGTCGTATTGCTGCCATGCTTTCTCGTACGGCTTCCCCCCCCCCCCCGCAATTCTAGTCGTTAGCGGAGCTGGGAACGATCCCGGCTCCCGATCCATGGAGCGTGCGCATAGTGCAAAGTGGACGCGCATGTCCACTTACCTTCACCTCTGCATCAGTACCACTCTCCATTCCTTGAGTAGCCTGTGTTTTTGTCTGTTCTGCAAGACAATTGACAATTTGCCCCGGACGTCTGGTCCTGCAGGGAGGGCATCAGCAGAAGGCGCAACCGCGATGAGGATCCATTTGCTCTCCGGAACGCCACGAGCCCTGCATGCTCTGGCCGCAGCTTCGCGTTGGGCATGACTGCGAGGTTCCTCCTTGGGCTAGCGCCGTGCTTCGGTATGTGTGCGATGGTGCTGGCTGTCCTCGTGAGCACATGGCACCACCCGAGTGGAACACTGAAGGGCAACGCACCAGTTTCACTGACTTCGGTTTCGACCGAGGTTGATGGCATGATCATGGCTGCCCCGCACTTCGACATGGCGTTCGTCCCTGCGTGTGCCCGAGTTCCGATGCTCTCCCGAAGCCATCATCGTGGTGAGGTTTTATCGACGAGGACCTCCATCTTGACGTTCTGCGGCAGCATCCTCGTGTTCTTAGTGGCCGTCCTGTTCTGGCTTTCCGACATGATGCCCAGTGGAGCCGGCCCACACGGCGGCGGCGGCCGCGGTGCGATCACTTCTTGCCAGCCGCCCTAATGGTCAACCGAGCGCGAGTCCGTGTGTTAGCCACCGACAAGGACAGCGCCCAACAATGTGCTGCCGTCATCCTTAGCCTCGTTGGGGCCGCTCGCGCGCCAACGCTCTGCATGAGCTTCACGGAGATGACTGAGGGACGCATGGTCAACGGCCAGCCAGAGGACGCCGTGACCTACCTCATCGCGAGCGAAGCTCGCCACACAGTTCGGTCTACTAGGCGAGGACTCTCGCCTCCAGAACACCCGTGATCTCTTTGAGTTTTCGAGGCGCCGCAACGAAAACACCGACGCGCTGCTCTTGCGGCTCCTCGCGTTGCGATTTCGAGCTACGCACAATGATGGAGCTGCGATGTCTTGGGAAGGCTACAGCTGGCTGCTCCTCCGAGCGGTCGGCCTTGCCGCTAGCCATCTCCTGACGCTGCTCCAGTCCTACGTCAACCGATACCCAGCCACTGTTGGCCGAGTCCAACAGTCTCACGACTATGCTCGAGCGCGTGGGTCATATCGTGGAGCATGCGCCAAACAACATCGCTGGCGCTCTTCGTTCGCCGCCGTCGTGCGGTGGTTTCGTGGGCATGACCAATGACAGCCGCAACGACGCACATGCAAAGTACCCCTGGCACACTCTTTGCCTTGACCTCCTCCTCCTAGTCGTCGTCGTCCTCCTCCTCCTCCCTCTCCTCCCTCTCCTCCTCTTCCTTCTCTTCCTCCTCCTCCTCCTCCTCCTCCTCCTCCTCCTCCTCCTCCTCCTCCTCCTCCCCTTCCTGGTCCTCCTCCTCCTCCTGTTCCTCCTCCCGCTCCTTCTCCTGCGCCTCCTCCTCCTCCTCCTCTTCCTCCTCGTCCTCGTTCCCCTCCCCCGCCTCTCCCCGCTGTTCCTGTTTTCTTCCTCCTCCTCCTCCCCCTCTCCTCCTCCCTTCCCTCCCCTCATCCTTGTGCCTCTTTGGGCCGGCTCCGGCCGTCCCCTGTGGGCGCAGGCGCATCGTGGCGGGGGCCGTCTCCGCGGAAGAGGCTCGCCTGGGCGCTCCGTTGCGGCCGCCGCCCGCTCCCGCTCTCCGCCTGCTGCTGCCGCTCCGCCTCCTGCTGCCGCTCCCGCTGCCTGGCCTCCTTCCTCTCCCTCCTCTCCCTCCTCTCCCTCCTTCCCTCCGTCCTTCCTCCCCTCCCTCCCTCCTCCCTCCCTGCCTCCCTCCCCCCATCTCGGCCCGGCGGCGCCAGAGTTGGCCCCGCACCCCGTCACCTTGGGGACCGCCGGGCAAGCGGGAAAGTCTAGTCTGCTAATTACGGGGAGGAGAAGGAGGAGGAGGAGGGGGGCACGGTTGCAGGGGCGGCCAGGCACAAGGAGAAGGAGAGGAGGCAGAGGCGAAGGGGAACGGGGGGCGGATGAGGTGGCCGCAGAAGTCGTGGTGGACGTCGACGTCGCGGGGGCGGGGGCAGGGGCCGAGGGAGGGGCAGGGGCGGTCGTCGTCGTGAGGCCCTTGTCGTAGTCGAGGTGGTCGTGGCAACGGTGGTCGTGCTGGTGGCGGCCTCAGGGCAGCAGTCTGGCCCTTGTCCTGGTCGTGGCGCTGGCGGCGGTCGCCGCGGCGGTGGTCGTGGTGGCGCTGGTCACCGCCGTACTGGTTTAGCGCCCGAGGGCGCTCAGCAGCATCTCAGCATTCCCCCTTTGGAGGGTCCTGCTGATCTGTCGCCAGAGGCCGCTCAGCAGCTCGGAGCGGTCGGCGTCGTCTAAACCGGCTCCGTAGCTGCGGACGAAGCTGGCTGCTTCATCGCTGGGGCGCCCCCCCGTCTCCAAGGGGGACCAGTTCTCCTCCGTGCGGAGGGTAGCGCTCCCGCTTCTGCTCCACCGCCTGGGCGGCCGCCAGCCCATCCCTCTCGGCCGGGCACCCCTGCGTGGAGCGTACGTTGAGTGTACGCAGGTGATGCTCCAGTCGATAAAGATTTGGCGGCCGCTGGCTGGGTCGCTGGTGGAGAGGTCGAGCACTGCTTGTTGGAGCTCGCCCGTGCGGGGATGGCGGCGGTCCCAGGCCGGGACGGCCTGCTCCGTGGGCGCCGCGAAGCCAGTGAGCTCCTTGTGCTTCGCAGAGTGCCAGTCGCGGCAGCTGTTGTGGCGATTGTTGCGCGACGCGCCCACCTCGCACTTGACTGCGTGCCAGCCGTGCGGGTCGAGGGGCTCGTTGTAGAGGCTTCCGTCCTGGCGACGGTGCTGGCAGCGGGACCCAGGCGGACAGACTGGGGCGCAGAGCCGGCGTTTGAGGTTGCCGCAGAAGTGCGCGTCTGGTTGGCGTGGGTCATTTGGCTCGCGCGGGAGGAGCCAGCTGCCCGCTCCAGTGCCCCCGCTCTCCCTCAAGCGCAGGCGGTGGTCCTCGTCGTAGTCAGGGTAGCCGAAAGGAAGGCACATCCGCCGTCGGCAAGCCGCAGGGTGGCTTGGAGGCGCTGTTGGCCGTCCAAGGGTGCGTCAGCGAGTTGCTCGAGACAGCCGAAAAGGATTCGGTCTAGTTGCTCTGTCCAGTCGCCCTGCAGGTTGGCGCGGAGGTGGTGCGTGACGCATCCGCGCGCAAAGGTCAGGAGAAGAGTGAAGGCGTTTTCAGCCCGGAGGCCAGCCTGTCGCAGCTCTTGCAGGCGCGCAGCAAGAGAAGCGGCCTTCGCAATGGCTGTGGCCCCGTCCAGCCCTGCGTGGACTGTCACTCTTTCTTCCTCCTCTCCCTCCCCTCTCCGCTCCGGCTCAAGCCACGGGGCCGCGTTCCCCAGGCAGGTGAGGTGGTCCACCCAGCGCCCGTGGACGGTGGCGGGCAAGTGGCCGCGCCCTCCAGCAGACCAGGCCTGCGTCTTCGTCTGGTTGACTGCCAGGCCGTGCCTCCCTCCCTCCCTCCCTCCCTCCCTCCCTCCTCCTCCTCCTCCTCCTCCTCCTCCTCCTCCTCCTTCCTTTTCTGCTGCTTCTTTGATGCGTTTTGCTGATTTCAGCGCGGCGTGGCCGCTGCGTCTCCCTGAGGCCTGGGCGTCGCATGTTGGCTGCTTGCCGCACCAGGCGCCCTCGCCAGATCTCTCGTGCTGGTCATCACGTGTCGATCCGGCCTGAGAAGTACACGCCGGTCGTTGAAAGTAGGAATTTCGGATGCCCAAATCCTAATCTACTTAAGGCGCCTTCCTACTTCAAGAGTCGAGTGGTTATCCTTCTTTCCTCCTCTTCAGGGGGCGGGTGGAAGCCCAATCTACTTCCAACGCCTTCCCACTTCACGTTTTTACCTACTTCTTCCGACCGGCGTGTACGGCAGCAAGTCGGAGTTTCGGGCTCCAGTCGTCGTTTTCGGATGTCAGGCCTGTCAGGCGAGGAGACGACCGACTCAGGCGACGTGGCTTCGGTTGCAAGATCAACGAGTGCGAAGCGTGCAAAAGCATCAGGAACCGCGGGATGGGAAGAAGGCAGTCTCCTTTGTCCTGTGCCTCCTCATGTTCATGCCATCTTGGGATCCCGCTTCGGTTCGATTCTACACCAGCGTCCGCAAATAGAAAGGGGTAAATGCATTGGAGCGATAGGCAGGTGAATGACGCCTCGTGGTGCGAGCGCACTTCGCCTACCCTGGTTGCCAGCATAATGAGCGCGCAGCGTGCGACATCACGAATCTCGCGGTGGCCCGCAGGGCACAGAGTTGTGGCACGGGCCCGCTGCAGCTCCTCCTCGTGCTCCTTGCTGCTGCTGCTGCTGCTGCTGCTGCTCATCATTCTCCTTCCGTCTCGGCCTCCTCCTCCTCCTCCTCCTCCTCCTTCTCCTCCTCCTCCTCCTCCTCCTCCTCCTCCTCCACCTTTCGGAGGAGAGAAATACAACCGCCACCGAGAATCCATCGGGGGGGTCCAACCCCTGGCGGTGGCACGCTTGGGCGTCGTCCGACACCGGGTGATGCTCGGGCGTGTGCCACCGCCCAGGGGCTGGTTTCCATTCGATGGGTTTCCTGTGGCGGTGGTTTCTGTTTCTCCGTTGAACCTCGCCCCCCTCCTCCCCGCCTGCAACATCGAGGATCGAGGATCCAATGTTCCTAGAGATCTGGCGCCTCGAGCAACACATCGAAACGGCAGTTTTTCATATTTCTTGGCGCTTCGCGTATCCCCACGGGGCTACCACGCAGCGTTTCCCCCCATCCACAGTGGCAAGGAAGTTGCAGGCTGGGACTCTGATGACAAGGCTGCCGACTCCTGTCAAGGTTCGACGCACCTGTCCTCGAGCACCTCAGGTGCTCTGTGAGTGAGGCTTCCTTCCTTCCCCCTCCCCTCGTCGCCTCCTGCGCCTCTGTCTCCCCTTCTGCTCCTCCTCGCCGCGTTTGGCGGTGCCTTTCCTCGGGCTCTGTGCTGCCCGCACAGCGTTCCCGATTTCTCGCAGGCTTGGTCTGTGGGGGCTGGCGCCACTGTGCGACCCCCCGCCGGCTTTACAGTCTGCTGCCGTCTTCCGTGCCCGGGTCGGCTCTAATGAGGTTCATTTTGTCCCTCGCACGTGCATTGCGGCGTTGGCCTATGTGCCTTCGTTGCCAATCGTCTCGCATTGCGCCCCTGTCGAGATTGACCCGCTCTCTGGAGTCGTCCTTTGAGCCGCAGATCAAAAAATACCCCCACGGGGTCTTCCAGCCCTCCGTCTGGGCCCCCTCGCCACTTTAGCGGCGCGGGCAGCTCGCCCCTGCCTGATGGCCCCCACGGCCTCTCCCCCGCTTCGTCTTGCCGTCATCGGCCGTTCCCTCCTGCTACCCGCGGCGTGGTCTGTTCGCACTCGCCCAGTCTGCCACCCCGACATCCCTCGGTGTCTGGTTATCCGGATCTATTTCGTTGAGCGCCCGCATGCCTGGTCTTTCCTCTGAGACGGTGGCTTGCTGCCATGCGTTTCGCGTCCCTCGTCCTGCCTTGGGCTTGCTGTACGTCATGGTGGCGGTCTTCCTCGTCAGTGACGTGATTAGCTACCCGAATTACCACCTGGTGCTGCACGTCGCCCAGAAGGATTTCCTGGCGTGCGCTCTCTTGTGAGTGGCAGCGAGGCTCGCCTCCTGTTAGCCTTTCCCCTTGCTTGGTCTTGCGTGTCTTTTTGCCCCTCCTTCTCCCTGTGCGCGAATTTAGGCCGTTGCCCGTGTGCATCGCTCCTGGACGCCGCCCGATTTTTTCCGCCGCGGTCGCGATCAAAAGGTGTCCCCACGGGGCCCTTCGCCACGGCGCGTCCCCGCCCTAGCGTGTTCGGCGTTCGACTTGGAAGCCATATCTTTATTGCTTGGGGCATGACGGGCGTCATGGCCCCCGCTCCCCCCCCCTATCACGTAACGCTCCCCCCCCCCAGTGCGCTCCGGGCGCTGCCGCCGTGCGCATTGGGATCCGCGTAAGTGTCCGCGTAGGAATCCGCATAGGTGTCTGGTCCGCAGGCGTCGTCGTCGTCGTCGTCGTCGTCGTCGTCGTCGTCGTCGTCGTCGTCGTTCGTCGTCGTCGCTCGTGGTTCGTCGCTCGTCGCTCATCCTCGTCGTGCGCGCGGACGCGGCTGGAACCTATCTTTAAGTCCGCGCCGATGACGGCAATCATCGGGGGGGGGAGGAGGTCGATGACGTCACGTTTCGCGCCGGCGGCGTTTGGGAATGGTTGGGAATGACGGAGGACGGGTAGCACGAACGTGTAGGTGGCGATATGCACCACAACGCCTGTGTACATCACAGTGCCCGCGTGCACCACATCGCCTGTGTACACCACACCGCCGATGTACACCACAGCAACCGCGTGCAACACAGCGTCAGTTTGTGCCACCGTGCATGCGGGCACAGCAGCTCCTGTGTACACCACAGCGCCTCCGTACACCACATCAGCCGTGCGCAACACAGCACCAGTGTACACCACAATGCCTGCGTGCATTGCAGTGCCTGTGTACGCCACGGCGCCTGTGTGCACCACATCAACCGTGTGCAACACAACACCATTGTTGTGTATAGAGTTTCAGGAGTAATCCTTATGACAAAATGGAGCGCGTGTGGATTCCAGAGACAACAATGGGAAACAAATCCTCATGGACACAGGAGCGCCGCTGGAATGTACGAGTCCCCCCGAGTCCGCCCGCATCACCCTAACTCCCATTTGCGTCCAGGAGGCTCCAGCTAAACTGGCCGTCCGAGAACCGAGTGGACCGAATCAATCGACCATTCTGCGGTGCACGTTGAGATGCGCACGTGCGTTGTAACGCCAAACCGCACGACAGGTGGTAAGAAGGAGGAAAAGGAGGACGAGGATGAGGAGGAGGACGAGGAGGTGGAGGAGGAGGGAGAAGGGAAAAACGTCGCATTCGATTATCAGAACTTTCCAGGCGTGGCGTTTAGTTGTCTGCATCAGGTCCTGACGTACATGCTCCTTCTACCTGTCCTATGCACGCAGGCACTGTGGTGCACACCAGCGCTACGTTGCACGCGGATGCTGTGGTGTACACAGGCGCTGTGACGTGCATGGGCGCTGCGGTGCACGCAAGCACTGTGGTGTACACGCGCGTTGTGTTGCACATGGCTGCTGCGGTGTATGTACACCGGCGATGTAGTGCTCCCAAGTATTGTGGTATACACTGGCGGTGCGTTGCACACGGCTGTTGCGGTGTACGCAGGCGCTGAGGTGCACACGCGCGGCGTGGTGCACGCGAGCGTTGTGGTGTACACAGGCGCAATGGGCACATCGCCAATGACATGCTGCTCGCGTCGTCGTCGTCGCTCGTCGCTCGTCGCTCGTCGCGTCGTGCGCGCGGGCGCGGCTGTGGTGCCGGAGCCACACGGCGGGGGGGGGGCGTCACGTCATACCCCCCCCGCCCTCCCCCCCCCCATGACGCCCGTAATCGCCGAAAATAAGGAAAAACCTTTTTGCTTCGCGCGCCCGCGTGCCAAACAAATCCCCACTGGGAACGATGCCCAGGGGAGCTGCCCTTGTGGGGGGAGCGTGGCATCATTTGGATACCACATGGAGCCTCTGTGAGCTAGAGGCCTCTGGAATTCCTTTCGGAGTCGCTTGGAGTGTCTCCTGGGGAACTCTTGGTGGCCGCTTAGGGCGTCTTGAGGGCCTCTTGGGCGTCTCGGGGGCTTCTTAGGGGCTTCTTGGGGCCTTCTTGGGGCCTTATTGGGGCCCTCTTGGGAGCCTTGGAGGCGTTCTTGGGCCCGTCTAGAGCCCCAAAATAGCGCCTCTTGGGGTGTCTTGGTGCGCCCTTGGGGTGCTCTTGCGCGCTGATGGTAGCCCTCTTGGGTCTCTTCTTTGCCCGCTTGGAACCATCTTGAGGCTTCGTAAGGCCATCGGAAGCGAACGGGCGACAAGGCCATAATAATGGATTTCTTTGGCAGCACCCAGTGCCACTTGGACACGTCGTGGAGCGGTCTTGGGATCTCTTGGAGTATTTTGGAAACCATCTTGAGCTATCTTGCGGTGTCTTAGGCATCTTGGAGGCCGCAAGCGGCAAGCCGTCTCGCTTAGTCCCACGCCCCAACATATTGGTAGCAACCGAGTCTCAACGTGGACAGGGGCTGCCATCGACAACCATCGAGAACATATGCAGACGCCAGCCCGGTGCGCGATGCCCCCCGTCGCCACCAAACAAAATCGAAACAGGCCCGCCTCCATGGGCCCTGGGGCCATTGAGAAAACAGCGCAGAACGGAACGCCCCAGCCCCCCGTCCCCGAACGCTATCCCCCCCCTCCCACCCACCCCCAGCAGCCGTCCAGGGCGCTTTTCCTCTAATCCTACCGCTGCCTCTACTCGCTTCGACGTCGCCCCGAGAGGAAAGCTGGGCGGGGAAGGGTGGGCGTTGGACCAATCTGGAGGCTGAAGAACCCTCCGAGCCTTCCAGAGCTGTGGGAACAGAACGCTCGAGAATGAATGGGCTGAGCCCTCTAGGGTGGAGACCTCGAGCCTCATGCTTCTCGAGGTTCTCTCGTGCCGGGGCCGTCGGTCGTTCTTGGGGGGTCCTTCCCAAGGTGGTCTCGATGGACTCCGACGCGCTGGCCCCCACGTTCCTGCAGGACATCGCTGTCATCGTCGCTGCCGTCGTCTCCGCCGCTGTCGTCTTGGCGGCCGCCGTCGCCCCCGCATCTGCCGTCGTCGTCGTCGTCGTCGTCGTCGTCGTCGTCGTCATCGTCGTCGTCGCCGTCGCCGTCGCCGTCGCCGTCGCCGTCGCCGTCGCCATCGCCGTCGCCGTCGCCGTCGCCGTCGTTGTCGTCGTCGTCGTCGTCGTCGTCGTCGTCGTCGTCGCCGTCGCCGTCGCCGTCGCCGTCGCCGTCGCCGTCGCCGTCGCCGTCGCCGTCGCCGTCGCCGTCGCCGTCGCCGCCGCCGCCGCCGCCGCCGTCGCCGTCGTTTCGCTGTCGCCGTCGTTGTCGCCGCCGCCGCCGCCGCCTTCGCCGCCGCCGCCGCCATCGCCGTCGCCGCCGTCGCCCTCGCCGCCGTCGTGGTCGTCGTCCTATCTCGCCGCCGCCGCCGCCCTGCAGGAGGAGCGCCGTGCGGCCGAGCAGAAGGTGCTGCGAGAGGTCACCGTGGCGCCGGCGGCGCCGAGCCCGCCCAGCGGCTCCCCAGCCGGGGGCGCCGGCTCCCCTGCCGCCTCCAAGTCGCCGGGGCTGCCCGGCCAGCCCGACCCCGGCGACGAGCTCCGGCGCGCCGTCGCGAATTCGCTGCCGGGCGCCGCCCCGGAAGAGGAGGAGGAGGAGGAGGAGGAGGAGGAGGAGGAGGAGGAGGAGGAGGAGGAGGAGGAGGAGGAGGGAGGGGGTTGTCCGAAATTTCGGGAGGATCGGAAGGGGCACGGAGAGAAGGGGTGCAGAGTCGTCCACACGCAGAGGGGGGTATAGGGGGAGGGGGGAAGGCTGTTGAGAAGCATCCTTGCTTGGAGGGTTGCTCCGAAGAGCTTAGGCGACCCGTCCTCCTCCTCCTCCTCCTCCTTCTCCTCCTCCTCCTCCTCCTACTACTCCTACTCCTACTCCCTCTCCTCCTCCTCCTCCTGCTCCTCCTGCTCCTCCTGCTCCTCCTGCTCCTCCTGCTCCTCCTGCTCCTCCTCCTGCTCCTCTTTCTTTTTCTTCTCCTCCTCCTCCTCCTCTTCCTCCTCCTCCTCCTCTCCTCTTCCAATCTTCCTCTAATCCTCCTCCTCCTCCTCCTCCTCTGGCGCCTTTTAAGAAGGACCTCCGTCCAAGAAACCTCCCCCTGCCCCCTTCTGCGTGCCGCCCACAGAGGCCGACAGCAGTTCCTGTGCATTCTGAGTAGCACTCGCTGTCGGTGTCGCCGCGCGATGTGTGCGTTTGAAACAGAAGGCCGCCTGCCTAACAGCGGCCGCTGGTGGTTTGGTCAGGAGGGAAATAGACACACAGACATAATTCGTCGACTCCCAGGAAAATTTGGGAAAATATGGGAAGTGGGGGGGAAGACGAAAACCCAGAAAATATGTGAGAATACTGTGAATCCTGGTATTTGTGTCTAGTTATTTATGTGTCCCTGGGCCCCTTCATTTGGGACAGCATTTGTTGTTGGGCATTGTATTCATTTTTTACATACCCATTGCGGGCGTCTAAACAAATAGGCGGTCTAAAGATTCTTTGCCTCCCCGATGGGGTCGGAGGATCGCGCCGCGTCGCCGCCGCATCGGCTCTGCGGCTCGATGTGGAACCCGATCTTCTCCAGGGCGACGTCGCCGACGCCTCGCCATCGCCCATCCGTGGGCGATGCATCCTTTTTTGGTCGGCGGCCGCGCGACAACGGTCTGGCGGCGACAGGCAATGTCCGGGACGGCGGCACAAAGCTAATTGCACAACGAGCGTGCAGTTGCACATGCACTGAACAAGATGCTCTGCATTCAAAGGAAAACCGAGAACTACAGGCGTGGCAGGCTGAGCCACGCGGCGCCCAGACCTCAGTAATCTACCTCCCAGTGCCAGGTGGAGCCATGCGGCTGTGCCCAAGGCGCAACTGCGATGCCGATCCCTGAGGCGAAGAGATCCGCAGGCGTGGGGGGCACCGCCGTCTAGTGGTGAAGCGCCTGCGATGCCTGCCAGGGGGGGTCCTGCTGCAGTGGAGGCAGTGGGAGGCCGGTGGAGTGAGTCGCCTGTGGGGCGCCAGACTCCGAACGCCCGCGACGACGTCTGCAAGCCAAGCAGCTGTCGCGGAACTGGTGCGGCGCACTGGCCGGCAGCTGGAGGGAGCCTGGGGGCTGTCTTGCTGCGGAAGGCTGAACCACTCCGTGGCGACCCAACACCCGAGTGACCATTCCACAGGGCAAGGGGGGAACAAGCGACTGTGGACCACGCTGCGTGCCAGCACGGCGCCAGGCCTCAGAGAGAGGGGGGAGGGCCCGTAGGGCGGATCGTTTGTATCATTTGACTTCTCTTTCTTTGACGTGATTTTGGATCTTCTCTCGTTATTATTCCCTCCGCAAAAGGAATCCTATTGTGGGAATGCCTGGGGCTTTGATTTTCCTGGTTTTTCCTTAGGTTTTGACTGATTTTATTGTTTTTGTTGGTTTCTGCTGCCCGCGCCCTCTCTGGGGGTGAGGTGGAGGCGGCGCTGGGAGGGCCAGGGAGCGGAAAACCAACAAAAACAGTAAAAACAGTCAAAACCTAAAAACATCAACGAAATCAAAGCTCCGAGTGGGTTTCAGACGGGAAACATTGAAAAACCTTATGTTTTCTTTGGTTTTTCAATTAAACACAGCTCAGGGTTTTGATTTCGTTGTTTTTTTTTGCTTGGGGCTTCGATTTTCTTGGTTTTTTCCTTAGGTTTTGACTGATTTTATTGTTTTTGTGGGTTTCTGCTGCCCGCGCCCTCTCTGGGGATGAGGTGGAGGCGGCGTTGGGAGGGCCAGGGAGCGGAAAACCAACAAAAACAGGAAAATCAGTCAAAACCTAAGGAAAAACAAGGAAAATCAAAGCCCCAGCCAAAAAAGTCAACGAAACCAAAGCTCCGAGTGGTTTTCAGACGGGAAACATTGAAAAACCGGCCTATGGTTTTTCAATTAAAAACAGCTCAGGGTTTGGATTTCGTTGATTTTTTGGCTTGGGGCTTTGATTCTCTTGGTTTTTCCTTAGGTTTTGACTGATTTTATTGTTTTTGTTGGTTTCTGCTGCCCGCGCCCTCTCTGGGGGTGAGGTGGAGGCGGCGCTGGGAGGGCCAGGGAGCGGAAAACCAACAGAAACAGTAAAAGCAGTCAAAACCTAAGGCAAAACCAGGAAAATGAAAGCCCCAGCCAGAAAAATCAACGAAGTCAAAGCTCCGAGTGGTTTTCAGACGGGAAACATTGAAACACATTTTTTTTCACATTTAAAAACAGCTCAGGGCTTTGATTTCGTTGATTTTTTTGCTTGGGGCTTTGATTCTCTTGGTTTTTCCTTAGGTTTGGGCTGATTTTACTGTTTTGGTTGGTTTCTGCTGCCCTTGCCCTCTCTGGGGGTGAGGTGGAGGCGGCGCTGGGAGGGCCAGGGAGCAGAAAACCAACAAAAACAGTAAAATCAGTCAAAACCTAAAGAAGAACAAGGAAAATCAACGCCCCAGCCAGAAAAAATCAACGACATCAAAGCTCCGAGTGGTTTTCAGACGGGAAACATTGAAAAACCTTATGTTTTCTTTGGTTTTTCAGCTCAGGGCTTTGATTTCGTTGATTTTTTTGCTTGGGGCTTCGATTTTCTTGGTTTTTCCTTAGGTTGTGGCTGATTTTATTGTTTTTGTTGGTTTCTGCTGCCCGCGCCCTCTCTGGGGGTGCGGTGGAGGCGGCGCTGGGAGGGCCAGGAAGCGGAAAACCAACAAAAACATTAAAATCAATCAAAACTTAAGGAACAACCAAGAAAATCAAAGCCCCAGCCAAACAAAATCAACGAAATCAAAGCCCCGAGTGGTTTTCAGATGGGAAACATTGAGCAACCTTTTGCTTTCTTTGGTTTTTTAAGTGAAAAAAACAGCTCAGGGCGTTGATTTCGTTGATTTGTTGGTAGCCCCCCCCCACTAAGATCTACCTGGTACCCTTCTTGATTCGAAGTTCTCTTCGAACATATTTTTCTTCGAACTGGTTTACAGCATTGTCTTTCAAATTCGTAGGCGTCACACAAGGAATTTCTTTGTAAGACAGCTAATTTTTTTCGGGAACCAGCAGCGGAAAACCAGGAAAACAAGCAAAAAAAAGAAAACAATGAACACACAGCAAACTAATCTTTTTCTTGCGACCCAAGTGACCCCTCGATGGATTTCTCGTGTTTTACCGTGGTCACAAGAGAGGTTTTCAGCTCAGACTTTGCTGTCTTGGCGCGGGATGCTTGTCATGAGATACGTATAGGAAGATCAACATTGCTACCGAATTCATTCTTTCAGATAGCTTGAGCCGCGGCGGACGCACACCTTGGGGGTTTCTTTTTTTTTGATTCGTGCTTCAGAAGGGGAAATTATGTTCATATTTTTGAAAAGTTAGGCGGTGCATGCCTACTGTTAGAACCGCATCCAGTGAAGAACGTCGCCATCAATGTTGTTTTCTTTGGGAATTTGATTCACGGCGGGCGCACCCCTTGAGTTTTTTTTTTTTTTTTTTTTTTTTTTTTTTTTTTTTTTTTTTTTTTTTTTTTTTTTTTTATATATAAAAAATTGTCTCGTATTATTCATTAGTGTCGCTCACACATAGAAGTTTTGTGTTTTTTTTGTGCATTGTGGGCGCGGGGTTACGGCCGTTAGAAGCACAGCGGGTGAAAGCTAGAAGCTGTTTTTTTTCGCAAGGAATTTCTTTCATGGCGTGCGCGCGCCGTGAATAATCCAGCGCGTGCTGCATTTTTTCGAGCGTTGTTTGTCTGTTAGCAAGAACGCCAGAGTATAAATACGTAAACGTTGTTTGGTTGCGAACATTTAGCACTTCGAAATGAGTCCGTCACGTCCTTCCATGCACGATGGTGCGCACATCAATATTGGGCGACGATTTCAAGAATCATGGGCACAAACTTCTTGCGGGCCCCTGACATTTTCTGATGCCAATCGTTTGGATGCCCCTGCACGCGCTGTTTGCGTACCCCGCGCTTTTGCTTAACGCGTGGTGTTGACCCTCCGTGGTTTTGCTTCGTGCGAGCTGTTAGTTACCGGTTGGAAGAAGAAGCTTCGACGAGCTAGCAGGGGCATCCGTTTTTGGATGCCCCCGAGATCGCCTTCGTCGTTGTCTGCCTGCGCTTCCAACAGTGGCCATGTCGCGAGTGTGCAACGTATGCATCTGCATTTTCGCTTATCGGCTACGCCCGTTGAAAATGACTTCAAATTACCAGCCAGTTTTCCCTATTCCCGAGGATCTCGCGCCTTTCTCGCGATTTGATTGCGCTTTCAGCTTATAATGTGGACTGGGGGAACGCTCTGCCTAACGCGCATCCTTTATATACGTTGCATTAGCACCTGCGCATATCGAAGCATTCATGTGTTTGCATGTCTTTCTGCCTTGATCATCAGGTTTTGGTTTTTGAGAACCCCCAGTGCATGAAACATGCGCATCTATTTTTTGATGCTTCGAATCGCGGCTTTCGCTTTGGGATGTTTGTTGCACTACGTGCTATATGTGGTTCTGTTTGGCCTTTACTAGGGCCCTAGCACCCTTGCCGCGCGTCCTCCTTAGGCGCCTTGACTTTAACCTCCCTTAGTTCTTCCGACTAGAACATCCCAGTAGTTGCTTCCGCAGGCACGGCCGCGCATATGGGTTGCGCGTGGGCGATCGCGCCATCGTCAGCTTCCGCAGCGGTAGTGCAGAACTGATTTCCATGCAAGATGCCGAGGAGATCATCGCTGGCGCGGTGTCTGGGACACAGAGGATCTTCGAGGTGTCACATACAGACTTAACTTCATGCGCCACTGGAGTGAACGACGGCGACTCTCTCTGTGGTTCGCCTGTGGAGTTCCCAGCGGGGACCATGCAGCTACTGAAGGAGGAGGCGAGGAATTTCTCAGACCACAGCTCCTGCAAGGATAGCCGGGGTCGGTGGCGGTGCCCGCATTGCCCGAATCGGCGTTTCCAGCGGCTAGAACGTCTCGAAGGCCACCTCGAGTATCACAAGAAGCAGCCACTGCTGGGAGGCGCGGCTGGTCGACAGGCGATGGTCGTTGAGAATCTGGCGAGGCTGGATCAGATCGGGAACTGCGTGTCCGAGCTGACAGGCGCTCGGCTGAGAGGCGGGGCTGGCTATCTGCGTCGCAGCGCCGAGCTCTTGCGGAATTCCATTGGCGCCGGCAACATGAGAAATGTCAGCGACGCCCGTGCGCATCTCCTGCTGGACGTTCGAGGCCCTCGCTTCATTGTCGACGACGTGGGTGTCAGGGTCACGCGCAACTACCGCGTCACTCCAGAGTTTCTCCTTCTGGTGGTTTCGTTTATTGATTCTCGTGCGCAGTCCAAATACCTGCGCATTCGAGACCGCATGATCGAGCATTGCTTGTCCACTGGCAGTGAGTTATGCTTCGCGGTCCCCAAGTTTCGCGAGGTTTGGGTGGAGGTTTATCAAGCTGGGATTCAGAAAGCTGATAAAAGAAGTGCCTGGACAAGCTGAGCTTCCGAGTGATGTCCTTCGATTCGTCGTGCAAGTACACGCTGTCGGTGGTCGGCCAGACAAGCCGCGGGGGGAGGAACAGCGCTGCGGACCGTTCGGAGCCGTTCACAGAGAAGCCAAACGGAGATTGTGTTGTTTGATTCGCCAGAGAAGTGGGGCTTGCAAGATGTGCAGAATATTTCCCCAAACGTAACATGCGTTGGCGGAGACCCTCTTCATGCCTGGATGCGCTTGGCGAAGTTCGTCAAAGAAGGCGACCAGCTCAGCAGGGATGTCAAAAAGGTTATGCTGAAGTTCAACGGAAAGCCAGCGCCGACCTCGAAGAAAAAGCGATACTTCGACATCGGCCAACCAGGAGGACAAAACCAAGGTAACTTCGATGCTCGCCCCTGTGAGCTCCGCAAGGCTTATGACAGGATCTAACATGCTACGTACCAGAAGAAGGCGTATCTAGATCACAAGCAGGACTGCATCGACGTCATGGCGGTGATGAGCATGAATGTGAAGGCGTGCGAAAGGCCGCTCACAGGACGTATATCCAAGTCAACAGTCGGCGACCTGGTCTCGAGGGACATGGCAGCGTCGCGTTTCTTTCATTACCAGAACATACCGGTCTACAAAGCCAGAATTGGTTCGACGAGCCGAAATCCTTCACATCAGTAATTTTGGGTCTCGGAGCCCACAGGGCGGTTTTTCATGTTTTCCATTCGACGTTCCATGAAGCCCGAGGTCATTCCGAGGCCGCGCGCCGAACGTTTTCGATGGGGCGTCGCGTTATGCGATGTCACGTGCGTTGGGGTCGTCAAAGGCTTGCGTGCTTGTTGCGGATCGGCTGATGTGGGCTGGGGCTTCTCAGGATTGTACATTTGCTTTGCGCTGGGGCGGTTTCGACCCCCATCCCTGGCTGATCCACCCCGCGGGTAACGTCGCAGGAAGAGTTCGATCATTTCGTTCGTAGTGCCAGCGATGCTGTCGCGGACATTGACCGCGCCACGGGGGGGGTCGTCCAGAAATTCCTACCATATTGCAGTGTTGGTTCTTCGTTTTGAAGAGACACCGCCCCGCGTCATTCCTTCCGGCCCCCTCCCTCGTCCTCCCTCTTCGCGTATCTGCCCCTGCTCTCCGCGTGTCTCCGTCGTCATCGTCCATCGTCATCGTCGCCATCACCATCATCATCAGCATCATCAGCATTCTCGCCGTCTCCATCATCAATACTACCACCATCCTCATCAACAACATCAAAACACTCCCCTTGTTCCCCCGCGTCTCTGCTTCGCCACATCCCCCGCAAGTCTCGTGGCCTTGTGAGGTGCTCCACCGAAGGCCCCATCGGCAGGGTCCTTAGTGCGCCGCCCAGCCCATGTCGGCACACCCCTCAGACGCTTCGTGTCCCCATGAGGAGCTCATCGGAGGTCCCGGCGGCAAGGTCCACATGCCGTCGCCCAGGCCACATTGATGACACCCTCAAACATTTCGTGCCCGTATAGGCAGCTCCACCAAAAAAAGGTCCCAGCGGCAGGTTTCCCAGGCCGCCGCCCAGCATATTTCGGCATACGTTTCACACGCTTCGTGGCCCCACGGGGAGCTACACCGACGGCCCCACAAGCAGGGCCCACAGGCCGCCGCCCAGCCCATTCCGCCATACGCTCACAAGCTTCGTGGCCCCATTGGGGAGCACCCCCGATGGCCCAAGCGACAGGGTCCACATGCCGTCGCCCAGCCCATGTCGTCCACGAGTGGCGCCCAGCACGGCTCCAACAGCGCCCCAAGAGGCGCCGAGTAAGTTGCACCCTCATGCAAATAGTTTTTGTCACTTGTGGGGGTCCTCTTGGGACCCTCTTGGAGCATTCTTGGGGCCCTCTGGGAGCGTTCTTGGGGCCTTCCCGGGGCCCCAGTGGGCCCTCGCAGGGTCCCAAGAACGTTCCCCGAGGGCCCCAAGAGGGACCCCCCAAAGTGGTACAAAGAATTCGCGCGAACGCGCAATCTGTTGTAGGCCTTTCGGGGCCCTCTGGGAGCTCTCTTGGGGCCCCCATTGGTGGCGCCTTGGGGCCTTGGGATGGCTCCAAGAGGCTTCGGGATTGCCCCAGACCGCCACAAGACAGCTCCGAGACGGCCGTCGAGCACCACGGGTGAAAGCAAGTGAGGCTAGGGAACAGGGCCTCTGGTAAGCCGCCACTGCGCCCCCTGGACTACCCAGACAGCGAGGGGACCTGAAACGCCCTGGGGCTCCAGGGGCCCCAGATTAGTGAAGTGAAGGTTTTTGCCATGCAAGCACCCCGAAATTCTTCACTTCACTAAACCGGACCCAGGACGAACTCGCTACGCTCCAGTCCCGCGGGAGATCCAAGACTCCCGCCGCCGCCCGGGGACGTTGCTGCATTGCGGTGCTCTGGTCACTGTTAATGGCTTCCGCGGGCTGCAGCGGCTCACTTCCATGACTACCCCGACTCACGAATCCAGTGGTTGGTCTGGCTCTATGGGTTGGTTTCGTTGTGTCGGTTGATTTTATGCTTGGTTGGCGGTCGGTGGATTTCGCGTTGTTCATTGGTGTCGTGAAGTGATTTGTCGTTTGGTTGGTCAGTGCCGTTTTGTTGATTCGTGCCGTTTTGTTGGTTGGTGTCGTTTCGTTGGTTGGTGTCGTTTTGTTGCTTGGTGTCGTTTTGTTGCTTGGTGTCCTTTTGTTGGCCGGTGTCGATTTGTTGGTTTGTTGGTTGGTGTCGGTTTGTTGGTTGGTGTCGTTTTGTTGCTTGGCGTCGTCCTGGCGGCGTGGCCGATAATCGGCGGCCTGCAATGGCGCCAGGATTTGTTTCGGGCCAGCCTTGATCGCCCTCATCATTCTCATATTCGTCAGCGTCAGCACTCGTCGCCCCCATCCGCGCACACATGCGGCCCTGGTACGGCTCTCACGCGGCCCTGCGAAGGCCTTCACTGTGCTCCCCAAAGCTTTCTGAGGGGCCCCCCAGAGGCCCCAAGAGGGCACTGGAAATTGTCGCTTCCAACTCCGCCAGGCGGAGGTCAACAAGGGTCTCACTGGTGCACTTCCAGGAATCGTCGTTCGATCCTCTTGGGGCCCTCCTGGGGCCTTCTGGAGCCGTCTTGGAAGCTCCGAGCGGCTCCATGAAGGCGCCGGGCGATATCGCTTCCAATTCCGCCAGGTGGAGTTAGACCAGGGGCTCACTGAGGCCCCTTTTTGCGCCCTCCTCTGCCTTTGAAAAAGCCCCGATGGGGTTCTTCAGTGCCGTCTTAGGGCCCCTAAGAGGCCTCCAGTAGGGTATTGAAGTTATCGCTTCCAACTCCGCCACGCGGAGTTGAACCCAGGGCGGCTCTCTATGGCCCTTTCGGGGCCTTCTTAGAGCTTTTCTGAGGCCCTAAGTGGGCCCTGGGAGGTGTCATTTTCACGGGCGTTGAAAGTGACACCGCGGAGGGCCCTCTTGGGCCCTTCTTGGGGCCTCTCTTGGGTCCCTCTGGGAGCCCTCTTGGTGCCGCCCTGGGGCCTTCTCGGGGCCTTCTTGGAGCCTTTCTGGTGCTCTTTAAGTGGGCCCTGGGAGGTGTCACTTTCACGGGCGCTGAAAGTGACGCATCGAAGGGCCCGTTTTCCCTCGTAGCGCTGCCCGTGGCCGGGGCATTGTGCAGCGCATCCCTCGTCGAACGTATTTTGTCGGACGCGTGGTCGAATTCCGCCAGTTCGGTCGAGATGGTGGTCGAGCGGTTCGGTTGCAATGTAGCCATGCGGATCTGAGCTTACCATTTCTTGCCATTTTGGCGGGGATCGCAGGAGCGTTTGTGTTGTGATCAACTGTGCTCGATATATCCAGCGGCAGCATTTCATCCCAATATATTATTTTTGAAAAAAGTCAGCAGGGGCCAAATTGCTGATGTGAAGCAACATAGGTCTCGTATTGGTTCATCGTGCACCTTCGGAACAAGCCCAAATGAAGCGGTCATGTTCCAACTAAAAGCGTACAGCGCGAAGGTCTTCACGTCGCCCCCCGAGCGATGCAGGTTTATTTTAGACTTCTTTTCGTTTGGAAAAGTGATCGCCCTGCACATGAAGAGACGCGCTCCAGAGGGGATGCTTGACATCAAGGCTGCGTCTTGGCACGCCCGCGCGATGGCAGTTCTCCGACAGCAACTCGAGCAAGGTCTCATTGCCATTCCCAAGTCGGTTAATTTCGAGGAGTGGCGCGACGCCCCGAAGAGGAACAAGCGTGGGCGCACTTCCTCCGCTGGCCCAGCTAAGCGCCAGAAGTACTAGCTGATGCCCGTGGCTTGCAACGCTTCTTTTCCCTCCGCTCATGATGTTACATGCATTCGCGATGTGCGTGCTTGAAAATCTGTGTGGGTTGCGTGTTTGTTCGTGCTGGGGGGCCCCGGCTAGTCCGCCGACTCCCCGCGGCAACGCTCAACTTACTGCGCGCGAGGGATTGCGCATGCGCTTGCATTGCGTTGCGCGTGCATCACGTTTGCGCTGCTTTCTGTAGCAGTGTGTAAGACATAACGAGAGGGGGCGGGGGCGGAGGGTGGTAGAATGGAGGGGGGAGGGGGGGGAAAGGGAAAGGTGGGTTTGCGACGGATATCTTAAGATGTGATGCGTTGTATCCCCAGACCCCTGAGAGCAGTTACGCGCGCGGAAAGCCGCTTGGTCAAATCGCACAAACGATCCACCGCGGGGGGGGGCCCGCAGGCGGGGGCGCACCGCCAGCGGAGGAGTGAGGGAAAGGGCAGCACTGGTGGTAGTGCTGCCTCCTGCGGTGTCAAAGGGCTGTACCGGGCGGCAACGCTCAGGCGAGGCGCCCCGACGCAGTAACCCTCAATGTCGGTGAGCACCGCCGCCAGGCCGCGCATTCGGCGCCGCCCCGCACCGTGGCCGGCCTGCGGCCATCAGAGTGGGCCTTGCCGTGGAGAGGGGGGGGGTGCAGCTAACCGCCGCAAGATGCGCGTAACTTGATAGCAGCTGCGCGCCGAGAGCGTCTACACGTGTGGGGGATGCAGCTAACCGCCGCAGAAGACGCATGGACAGATGGGGGTGGTGGGGTGGTGGTGGCAGGACAACGCCGATGATGCCCGAGCTGGAGTGTGCCAGCGTCGGACGCGCCACATGGGGGGTACATGCGCAGCAGCCTTGCGCAACATAGCTGGAGCTGCAAACTGCCCCTTCCGTTCCCATCCGGTCCGCCGCCCGGGTGTCTGCGAGGGCCCTGTTTATGATGCGTCGGCCTTTCGTTGGCGCGGGGGGTGCAGCTAACCGCCGCAGAACGCGATTTGATGGAAAGTGTGTCTGCGAGAGCCCCATCCGTTGTTGGAAAGTTCTCCGCCTCTGCTCTCAGCGCTGCAATTGATGACAGTGGGCGCGCTTGCCGCTGAGAGTGGTGGGGGAGCTGATCGACGGTGTGACGGGGGTTCAGCAAACCGCCGCGAAACGCGATTAGGTGGAAAGTGCGTCAGCGAAAGCCCCATCTATGATACATCGGCCTTCCGTTGACACGGGGGGCGCGGCTAACCGCCGCAGATGACGCGATTGATGGGGGCGTGGGCCTGCGAGGGCCCCATCTGTGATACACCGACCTTTCGTTGACACGGGGGGGGCAGCTAACCGCCGCAGAACACGATTTGTTGGAAAGAGTGTCTGCGAGAGCCCCATCTGTGATGGATAGTGCCTCCGCCTATGCTCACAGCGCTGCGATTGATGACAGAGAGCGCCGTGTAGACGGAGCGTGCACGAGGGGGGTCGCGCCTGATCCCTGCGCGTGCGATGCCGCGAGGTGGGGCAGCAACGGCTGCTGTCGGGGGACGGCCCGCCATTGTTTTTTTGTCCGGGTGGCCCTTTGCCGCGTGGTGATCCCTGCTCGCTCTGCCGCCTCGGCCCGGGTGCAGATGCCACAGCCGAGTCCAGTCGACGTCGAAGCCCAGCACGTCGCTGACGACCCGTACGTCGCACTTGTGGCTGCGGAAGGATTCCAGGAAGAGGTGGCAGGTTTGCGGGTCGCGCCGAAGCGGGTCGAGCGCGCCTTTGCTGCCAGGCGCGGACTGCCGCCTGGCGAAAGCGTGCCAGGTGCTTGTGAACATTGTTCCCAGTGTGACTTGGAGCCGCCTCATCGCCTCGCCGGGTGTCTCCCCGGGTAGGTCCCACTGGATGTTGTTGATTTATGTCTTGTGCAGCTGCTGTCCCGTGTCGGGGTCCGTGGGCTCTGGCCATTGGCGCGGGTCGGGCCATTGGTGCCGCCGTGTATCCTGGCCGCAAGTCTCCAACGTGCCAGCCTCGCTGTCCTGGCCGGAGGGCTCGCGATCTGCCCGCGACAGTTCCGGCTGCGCGCCTGGCGGGGTTTTGCGGGGTGAGGCGGGCCGCGTGGTTGGCCGCCAGGCGGGGGTCGGATCGTCTCCGGTAGCCAGGGCGGACGCTGCCCTGTGGTGCGTGGGGAGAGGCCCCCTTCGCTGGCGTTCGCCTTCGGGCCTGTGCCCGCCGTCGCTCCCGGGTGCGTCCCCTTCGGTCAACGCAGGACTCTCTGGTCTCGGAGGTGCCGCTGGTTATGCCGGGCGCGTGCACGTCCGGCGACGCAGTTTCCGTTGCCAGAGCGCGAGATTCTTTGTCCGTCGTGTCCTGGACTTCAGGAGAGAGCGCCTGGGGTTCACTGGCGGGGGAAGGGGGGCGAATAGGCGCGAAGGGGTTTCTCCCGACGAGCCAGTGAATGGCTTCGCTGTCCTGCACCTGGACGGTTGGTCCGTGGCCCCCCTGCTGGGTCTGTGGCGCCCCCAGAGGACTGCTGACGGTCTGATTGTTTTGAGGGGGAGGTGGGGGTGGCACGGTGTGGTAGGCGAGCCCCTGCTGTTCCGGGATCTCGTTTAGCTGACTGATGCGGCTGCCGTCAGCACTTTCGGCCCCCCCCCCTGCCCGCCCGGTTCTACTCCAGAGACGCGGATGAAGGCTTATGTCACTTCCGCACCTTCAGAGGCTTCCGCCGCTTCGGGCCCCCGATGCTCCGCGGCCTCCGCAGCCTCCGCCGACGCCGCCGCGGCCTCCCTCTCCTTCCGTCTGCCCTGCTGCTACTGCTGCTGAGGGAGCAAGGGTACCTCTGAGTCTTCTCTTGGGTTCTGCTGGCTCCCATAGGGGGTGTTTCCTTTTCTCTGCCCTGCTGCTGCTGCTGCTGAGGGGGCAAGGGTACCTCTGAGTCTTCTCGTGGGTTCAGCTGCTGCTGAGGCAGTGGTTGTGAGGGGGGTGTTGTTGCTGCTGCGGCTGCGGGGTGCTGTTGCTGCTGCTGTTGCTGCTCTTGCTGCAGCTGCGGGGTTCTGTTGCTGCTGCTGCTGTTGCTGTAGCTGCTGCGGCTGTTGCAGTTGCTGCTGCTGCTGCTGCTGCTGCTGCTGCTGCTGCTGCTGCTGCTGCTGTCCTGCTGCTGTGGCTGCTGCTGCAGCTGCGGCTGTTGCTGGTGCTGCGGCAGCGGCTGCAGGTGTTGCTGCTGCTGCTGCTGCTGCTGTTGCTGCTGTAGCTGCTGTTGTTCGGCGGCCGCCGCCGCGCCAGCGGCCTCGCCGCGGGCGGCCGCGGGGGCGGCCGCGGGGGCGGCCGCGGCGGCGCGGGCCGCCGAGCCCGCCGCCGCCGCCGCCGCGCGGGAGCCGGCAGCGGGGCGGCGGCGGCAGCATCCGCCGCGACAGCGGCCGCCACGCCGGCCACGGCGCCGCCGGCCGCCGCCGCCACCTGAGGTGATCCGGCGGCGGCGGCAGCAGAGGTGGCGACGGCAGCGGCGGCAGCCGCGGCGGCGGCCGCGCCACCGGCGGCCCCGGGGGCGGCCGCGGCGGCGCCGGCCACCGTGCCCTCCGCCGCCACCGCCGCCGGCGGGGAGCCAGCAGCGGCAGCGTCAGCGGCGGCGGCGGCGGCGGCGGAAACCACCGCCACCCAGCTGGCCGCTTCCGACGGCGGCGGCGGCAGCGGCGGCGGCGGCAGTGGGCCGCAGAGTCCAGGCGCGGCGTCCCGCCGCGCCGCCACCAGCCGCTGGCGGCGGCGCAGCGCGGCCCCCGAGAGGGCGGCCCCGAGGGCGGACATGGCCCTGGCCCGAGTGCGCACCTGAGCGAGGGGCGGGCTCGAGCCGAGACGGCTTGAGCCAGGGGGCTACGGAACGTGGGCGATGCATCCGCGAAGTGGCACGATTCGGACCCAACTTGGGGGGCCTCTAGAGATGGGGCTGTTGGGGGTGGGTCCCAGAGGACGAGGGGCCTCAAACAGTGTACAGTGGAGGCCCATGTCAAGAAACACCCTGCTTGCCTCCAGGCTGCTCCCGGTTTCCTGGGTTTCGATGGTTTTGCCATGCCAGGCGTGACATTCCCGCACCAGCAAGCCATGCACGTCCTGGGGGTCTCAGGGGTCCTCAGGATTGGGCTTCTCGCGGCAGGCTCCGGTGGCCGGGTCTCCACTGTGAGTCCACCCAGGGGCCCCCCTGCAGTCCTGGAGTTGCGTCGGGCCTGTCCCCCTACAGGGGGATTTTCGACGGACAAAAAAAAACAAAACCCTCCAAATACCCCCGAAATAGTCCAAAAATAGTCCAGGGATTTTCTTTGCATATCTTTTGACCTTTTTGGGGTACTTTTGGGGAGTATTTTTGGTTGGCCGTCGAAGATCCCCCTGTAGGGGGGACACGCCCGACATAACCCTGAAGGCGCCCCCATCCATCCAGCCCCCCCCCCGTCCTGCGAGCCGCCGGCGGTGCCGAGGCCCCCCCTCTCCGCCGCCCGGCCCCTTCCCGGGCCTCCCCTGCCGGCCGGGGGCCCTGGGCCGCCACGGCCGGGATCTCCCTCGAGGCGTCCTGCTCTCGGGAGGGAAGGGAACACACAGGCACAGTCAATCGTCGACTCCCCAGAGAGTATGGGGAAATATGGGAAGTGGGGGGAAAGACTAAAACCCAGAAGATATGGGAAACTATGGGGAATCCGGTCATTTGTGCGTGTGTGTATATATATATATATATATATATATATATCTATGTGTGTGTGTGTGTGTGTGTGTCCCAGGGCCCCTTCGTGTCTGTTCGGATGCAACTTCTGGGAGGTCAAGTTCTGATTCAGCCCTGGCCGCCGCCCGAAATCCGGCTTCATCCTGGTGAATCCCGCTGGATTCGGCTTGATCCGAGGCCCGTTCCGGCGCAACAGCCCCCCCTAAGGGGGCCCGATCCTCGTTGATCCCTCCGACGAGAACCTCCCGGTGGTTGCCTCTTCTGATGTTTCCAGCGCGCCGCCTGGGGAGGCAGGTCCCGCCCGCTCATCCCCAGAGTCCCCCTTTTGGATCCCCGCAGTGTTAGGTCGGGCCTGTCCCCCCACGGGCGGATCTCGGCCGAACAGTTACAATTAGTAACAAAGAAAAATGCCTCAAACAGAGTCAAAAACAGGTAGGCAAATCGTCCCCTATGCTATTTTTGTTTGACCATTTTCGAAGATGCCTCGTGTAGAGGGTGAAGCCCGACTTGACCGCAGTGCGACCCCTCGAGCTTCGAGGAGGGAATCAGACCGAGGCTGTTGAGAGCTTTCTCGCCCTTTTTGGACCCTGGGCTGCTCCTCGTCTCCACACCTGCATTCCCCACGAAGTCTTGGCCAGAACGCACCCCTTGGGAGAGGTATGAGGCCATCGGAGTCGGCATGTCTCTGTTCCCCCCCAGCTCTTGTCAGTGGGCAGTGCGTTGATCTTGCCGTTTCTCGTCGCTTTCGTTGCGTGACGTGTTTCTGCGCATGCTTCCTGCGGTGGCATCGCGCCCTTCTGATTCTGATTGTGATCCCCCATCTCGTGTGCCCAGGCACGGTGTCCGCTCCCTCCAGGCAGCCCACGTGGGGCTGGAGCAGATGAGATCGGAGGATCGCGCCGCACCGCCGATGCATCTGCGAGGCGTCGCGATCCTCCGAGCGATCTTGGCGTCCTCCACAGGAGCACCCGTTCGTTTGCCGATCCCCGCCGCTCTTGCCGCTGCCGCTGCCCCCTCCTGGTGATGGCCTATCCCCCTGGGTGCCACCACGGGGCCCACGTCGATCCGATCGATCTGATTTGAGATCGGCTTCGATTCCGATGTTCTGGCGTCCGGACGCGGCCCGATGCGTGCATGCGTGCATGAGCGTGGTCGTGCATCCTGGCGCGGCCCGCCCGATTCGACTCCGACTCAGAGTGCTGATGCGGCCCGATCCGACGCACGCTTCGAGTCCGCTCCGATCTCCCGTCTCGATGCTGGCTGATCCTGCCACTACCGTACTCCCACGCGCTCTCGGGTACGGGCGGGTTTGTGCCGTGTCGACGCGGCGGCGACCCCGGCGGGGGCGCTCTAGGTTGACCGTAGCCAGGGGCCTGGAATCGGCCGATATCGACAGATCGGAGATATTGGAACGCCGCGATCCTTCAAGGTTGAACGAGGCACGTAGTGACAGAAACCAGTATCGACGACGTGAACTCGCTGCATGATCTTGGCTGGCCAGGCACGCTGTCGTTCCCAAGCCCCCAGGTGCCGCGGGCGGCGCGTGAGGGCACGCGCGGCACGCGCAATCCGCAGTTTGCCAATTGAGCAGCGCTGCTCTTGTGTTGCCTGCGTGTGCGTAGGGTAGTCTGGCCAATTTGATCGACCGGCCCGCCTCTCCCCCCTTCCCCCGTGCTCAGTTTATGTGTACAACGCTGGCATTTTTTGTGTGTTGTTTTTGTTTTTTGGAGTTGTTTTTTTTTGTTGTTGTTGTGTTTATATATTTCTATTTTGTATACGTATTTTTGCTGTATGTTAAATAAAACAAGATCGACATGGCCCCTCTTTTGTTGTTTTTGTGTGTTGTGTGTGTTCACGTTTTGGTATGCTCCTTCCATTTGTTGTCTGTTGCTGTTTTGTACCACAGCTTTTTTTGTTTTATTGTGTTTTGTGTCTTTTGTTGTGTGCCTGTTGGATTCATAATCAGTTCTTTTGATTTTTTGTTGACACTCAGTTCTTTGTTTGTTCTTCCGTTTGTTCCTGGGTGGTGTTGTTTGTGTTTGTTGTCTTGTTTTTTTTCCTGCGTTCGACCGAGGACCGAACAGGTGACAACGGTACGCAAACATTATCCCGGCAAAGCAACCTAACAGCGATGTGTAGGAGCATATCTGGAAGCATTCCCCTTTAAGATTCACATGATAATCCAGTTGTAGAATTCTGCTGTTCTCGCAGTCGCAGTCGCATTCGCGATGAAAGTCGCAGTGGCAACGGCAGTCGCAGTCACAGCCTCAGCCTCAGCCTGCCTCAGCCTCACCCTCAGCCTGCCTCAGCCTCAGCCTCAGCCTGCTTCAGCCTCAGCCTCAGTCTGCCTTCAGCCTCGGCCTCAGCCTCAGCCTGCCTCAGCCTCAGCCTGCATCAGCCTCAGCCTCAGCCTCAGCCTGCCTCAGCATCAGCCTGCCTCAGCCTCAGCCTCAGCCTGCCTCAGCCTCAGCCTCAGCCTGCTTCAGCCTCAGCCTCAGTCTGCCTTCAGCCTCGGCCTCAGCCTCAGCCTGCCTCAGCCTCAGCCTGCATCAGCCTCAGCCTCAGCCTCAGCCTGCCTCAGCATCAGCCTCAGCCTCAGCCTCAGCCTGCCTCAGCCTCAGCCTCAGCCTGCTTCAGCCTCAGCCTCAGTCTGCCTTCAGCCTCGGCCTCAGCCTCAGCCTGCCTCAGCCTCAGCCCTCAGCCTCAGCCTCAGCCTCAGCCTCAGCCTCAGCTCAGCCTGCCTCAGCCTCAGCCTCAGCCTGCCTCAGCCTCAGCCTCAGCCTGCCTCAGCCTCAGCCTCAGCCTGCTTCAGCCTCAGCCTCAGTCTGCCTTCAGCCTCGGCCTCAGCCTCAGCCTGCCTCAGCCTCAGCCTGCATCAGCCTCAGCCTCAGCCTCAGCCTGCCTCAGCCTCAGCCTCAGCCTGCCTCAGCCTCAGCCTCAGCCTGCTTCAGCCTGAGCCTCAGTCTGCCTTCAGCCTCGGCCTCAGCCTCAGCCTGCCTCAGCCTCAGCCTGCCTCAGCCTCAGCCTCAGCCTGCCTCAGCATTCAAAATGTGGCCCGGGAATGGAGTTCTGGGAACTCGAAGAACACGAAGTGGCCTACAGTTGGCTCCGGGCATTCAAAATCATGCCCAGGAATGGAGTTCTGGGAACTCGAAGACCACGAAGTGGCCTACAGTTGGCTCCGGGCATTCAAAATCATGCCCGGGAATGGAGTTTTGGGAACTCGAAGAGCACGAAGTGGCCTACAGTTGGCTCCAGGCATTCAAAATGTGGCCCAGGAATGGAGTTCTGGGAACTCGAAGACCACGAAGTAGCCTACAGTTGGCTCCGGGCATTCAGAATGTGGCCCGGGAATGGAGTTTTGGGAACTCGAAGAGCACGAAGTGGCCTACAGTTGGCTCCAGGCATTCAAAATGTGGCCCGGGAATGGAGTTCTGGGAAGTCGAAGAGCACGAAGTGGCCTACAGTTGGCTCCGGGCATTCAAAATGTGGCCCGGGAATGGAGTTCTGGGAGGTCGAAGAGCACGGTGTGTGACTGTTTGCTTAAAACGAGCCCGGTCCTCGCCTGTCCGGCTCCCGCCCAGACCCCCCTGGGGAGTCATCAGATGCTCTCTTTTGACCCCATTAGAAACCTATCAGTCTTCGCTGTTAGGTAAAAAAGCCCTCAGGCGTTTGAAACATCAGCCAGGCGTCCCCCCCCCAGTGTGCCCAGACCTCCCAGTGCCCAGTTGCTGGCGAGGATCGCGCCCGAGGTCACCCGCAGCTCTCGATCTCTGGGGGCCTCGCCTGGGCCTCCAAACCGTTGACGAAACGGTACGGAATCAGAAGCCAGCCCCTCGGAAGGGGTCAAGAGGTATGGATCGGGGTCAAGAGTTTCGGGGTCGAGATTCGAGGTTTTGGGACATCTTCGTCGGTTCTCGGCGGCTTTCCAGCCTCGGGATGCTTGCCAGCAGCTGCGCTTCGCCGCGGGCGTTCCAGGGGTGCGCGGATCGTCCCCAGCGGCCGCCAGAGGCCCGAGTTACGACCCAAAATCCACATTCGGCGGCGCGCCCAGGGAGAAGAGAGCAGGAGAAGCCTTCCCAGAAGGCGGCGGGACTTCTTAGAGGCCCGCCGCGCCTTCTGAGAAGTGTTCCGTGCCTTCGGGGAAGGCTCAGGAAGCTTCTCAGAAGGCCGGGGGACTTCCGAGCCTTCTGAGAAGGCCCGCCCCTTCTCTCGGTATTGTTTAACCAATCCCCATCCCCATCCCCTTCGAGACCCCCACCAAGTTACCGCCCCAGTTGGGGATACACCCCTCGAAACCCGAGGGGAACGGCCTGTATCCCCATCCAAGGGGGTAAAGCGGCCAGCGGGGCCCAGGCCACGCCGCTGGGGATGGGGATCGCCTCCCCCCCCGGGCTCGCCGCCGACCCCCTTGCAAGGGGTCAAGAGGCACGGAGGGCAGCGGCTCGAGAAAAGAGAAGGTCGTCGGAGGCCTCGGTGGGCCGCCTCGCGCTCTCCCCTCTCGCACCTCCTTCTCCTCCTCCTCCTCCTCCTCCTCCTCTTCTCCTCCTCCTCCTCCTGCTCCTCCTCCGCCCCTCCACCTCCTCCTCCTCTCCCCCCTCCTCCTCCTCCTCCTCCTCCTCCTCCTCCTCCTCCTCCTCCTCCTCCTCCTTCTCCTCCTCCTCCTCCTCCTCCTCCTCCTCTCGTGCAGGCATGTGGTTTGGCCTCCGCGCCGGGCGAGCCAGGTCTTTGTAGTTGTAGTGAGTGTCGGCCGCTTGCGTATAGAAGCCGCGACACCGCCGCCGTGTAGTGCCGCCCCGCGGCGGCGTGTTTAACGAGTGTCGAGGCGGCTCCTGCAGTCTCTCGCCGAGCCGTTCCCATCAGAAGCCGACGGCGCTGGCCCATGCAAGCACGGGTGCGTGCGGGCAGGCACGTGCGCGCGCGGGGATGGGGCACGGGCGTGCGCGCGTAGGGATATGGCGGGTTTGTGTGCGTGGGCATCGGCAGGGGCATGCGCGACGGGTGCTGTTGTGAGCTGTGAGCACCTGTAAGGGGGGTGACTGTGGCCGTGTGGACGTGGATTGGCCCGCGATGGCTGCGGGTGCGCTTGCATTGGAGCGTATGTAGGGGAATGAACAGTTACATAAACATAAGAACTCGGAGGTCCGCGCGGATTTCTTGGATCCGCGCCGGACCCCCCTCCCTGGCGCGCGGAGCGCGCCCTCCGAGAAATCCGCGCGAACCTCAGAGTTTTTATGTTTATGTCATTCTTCGTGGAGGGTTTCTCCGAAGGGCTTTGGCGACCCATCCTCCTACTCCTCCTGCTCCTCCTCCTCCTCCTTCTCCCTCCCTCCTCCTCCTCCTCCTCCTCCTCCTCCTCCTCCTCCTCCTCCTCCTCCTCCTCCTCCCCCATCTCCCCCTCCCCCTCCCCCTCCCCCCCCTCCTCCTCCTCCTCCTCCTCCTCCTCCTCCTCCTCCTCCTCCTCCTCCTCCTCCTCCTCCTCTTTTTCCTGTGGGCTCCCCGTACTTGTTGCCGAGCACCGAGTAGATCGGGGTACGATGGGTATGGACGCGCCTTGGCACGAGCTGTGGCATGGTCGGGCTTGTGGCCCGCCCCGGAGGCTCGGGTCCAAGGGCCGCAAGAGCGCAAGGGGGACTCTCAGTAAACAGGGCTCTGTGTTTGGTTACCGTAGAGGCGCCTCAGCAACGTCAGCGTCCAGCAGTGGCCTGTCCAAGCATAGGTCGCACATCTCCCTGAGCACGTGATATGAGGGTTGTTCGCTCCAGAGAGAGAGGGAGAGAGAGAGAGAGGATCGGAGGAATCTCGAGCCTGGGGCGGACGAGCCAGACTGCGCGAGCGCGTGTGCGCAGTGTGCGGCGGGTGTTTTCAGGACTGCTGCGCCTCTTCGCAGGGAAGCCAGTTCGCTCTGAGGGTGACCCCCCCTCGTGCAAGCGCGCTGGCTGGACCCACTCGCGCGTCAGAGGATCCGTCGCACAGTCGGCACCTCTCGTGGCCCGTGGCCGCTCGGCTGCTGCTCCACCCTGGGGCCCCCCCTCGGCCCCTGCGGGGCCCTCCCGCGACCTCGCTGTCCTCCAGCTCTTCCGTGCCGCTCTCTCGTGTCGCGTCCTTGGCCGTCCCGCCGGCGGGGTCGCTCCGCCTCGTCGCACAGGTGGAGGGTTTCTCCGAATGGCTTAGGCGACCGGTCCTCCTCCTCCTGCTCCTCCTCCTCCTCGTCCTCCTCCTCGTCCTCCTCCTCCTCCTCGTCCTCGTCCTCGTCCTCCTCCTCCTCCTCCTCCTTCTCCTCCTCCTCCTCCTCCTCCTCCTCCTCCTCCTCCTCCTCCCCCATCTCCCCCTCCCCCTCCCCCTCCCCCTCCTCCTCCTCCTCCTCCTCCTCCTCCTCTCCTCCTCCTCCTCCTCCTCCTCCTCCTCCTCCATCCTCCTCCCCTCCCCCCACCCTCCACCTCCTCCACCTCCTCCTCCTCCTCCTCCTCGTGTCGCCTACGGCCCCAGGGGAAATCATGCAGGGTGCCACGCCCCCCTTGTTGCTCCGTGCTTCTCCGCTAGATCGGCTGCGAGCTGCCGTAGACGACGGGGCTCGGCTAGGCCTCATCGTTGGGTGCCCTTCGCGCGCCCACTTCCGCGGGCCCGCCCCGGGGTCTGGCTGGCCGACTGGCTCTCGGGCTTGTCGGCTTGGCTGCTTCTCCTGCGACCAAGAAGAAACACAGCGGCATAAGCACAGGCTTTTGGAGGCCCGCGCGGACCTCCACTGCCGTTTTGGCCGTTGCAATGTCTAAGGAAATCTATGGCCGTGCCGGTTTGACTCTTCCACTCGCTCCGCTTGTACCCCTTCCCTCGGCCAGCTCCTGCCCAGGACCTCGTCCTTCAGACCTGGGCCAGGCTCGTGATCAATGGCATACGGGGTCCTTTCAAGTCCCAATCCCTTCGCGGGGTCGGTTGTTCATCCCGAGCTGTTTTCTGACGCTCCCGGGACCCAGCGAGGGCCCTCCGAGACCGAAAACGGGGAAAGCCTTCGTATTGTGTTGTCAATGCTTTCGGAATTTGGGCAACGCCAGCCCATCCCCAGGTCGTCCTGAGCTCGAGTTCGTCCTCGGGCCTGGCCTACCTCGGGTACGACTCCGCGGTTGAGCTGCCCTGGCACTACGACACCCTGTGGGCACAGGCGCCCAGCTGGCGGGCGGAGGTTGACCACACTATGGAGCATTGCGTACATATATTTACGTACACACATGTATACATACACATCGATATCGTACTATGTATATGTAGCCGTATATGCAAAGGTGTATGTATGTGTATATGTTTGCAAACGTGTATGTTTATGGACATTTGTATGCATACGTATGAACACATATGTATAACCATCTAGGTATATTTGTTTGTTTACTGACAAGTATATGCATGCGTATGTGTAGATGCATGCATACATAGCTAGCTAGATGTATGCACATGCATATGCGTACGTATGTGTACATATCCATAGGTATACGTATATATACATATATATATATATATGTTTGTGGTTGTATGTGTGTTTCTATATGTATGTGTATAGATATAGGTGTATTTACGTGTGTGTATATGTATGTGCATACGTATAGGTATACGTATATGTATATGTATATGTATATGTACATGTATATGTATATGTATATGTATATGTATATGTATATGTATATGTATATATATATATATATATATATTTATAGGTATGTGTATGTTTATGTTCGCATGTGCATATAAACACATACATAGCTGGATCATTGCGGGACATGCTGGATCATTGCGGGACATCGCTGTCATGCTGAAGGATCTCAGCGAAGAGGGTTCCAAAACAGGGCTCGAACTACACCCTGGCAAGACAACGATTCTCCACAACGGAATCCGGAAATCACGCAAGGAAAAGTTGCCCAACAACGTCATGGTCAATGGGATGTCAATCGAAGTGCTGCCGCCGTACAGGGCCACGAAGTACCTTGGGAAGCAAATTCGGTTCAGTGAGTTTCACATGACAGAGCTGGAAAATAGAATTTCGACGGCATGGGAACGGTTTTTCGCATTACGACAGGAATTTATTGGGAAACATTATTCCATCCACAAGCGGTTCCAGTTATTTCACGGCACAATATCTCCTACTGTGTTGTATGGTTGTGGAGCATGGACCATGACAGCGGATATGGAAAACCGACTCCGGAGAACGCAACGCCAGATGTTGCGCATGATGCTACGCACACCCATGCACCGGAATCAACACACCGATGTGGAGACACAGCTTCAAAACGACGAAGATTTCGAACCATGGGTTGACTACATCCGGCGATCTACCAAGAAAGCTGAAGAAACGCTGGGACGACTGCAAATTGACGATTGGGTATCCATTCAAAGACAGCGAAAATGGAGATGGGCCAAGAAGGTGTGGAATTCTGAAACGCACGAGTGGATGGCGCAGGCTCTGCGCTGGGACCCTCAACGAGATCCCATGTATGATGCGCGACGGAAGCCGGGTCGCCCAAAGAGGCGGTGGTGCGACGACATCCGACTATATGCGGGGATGAATTGGATGTCCACTGTCAACACCGACAAGTGGGAGGAGTGGGAGGCACGCTATGTAGGCAGGACTGCGTCTGAACCTTCTCTGTAGTTGTGCATGATCACGTTTTTTTTCTGTTGAATCATGTTGTATTGTATGTGTGCATGTCATGGTGCCCTGTTGATTTAGCCTCCATGGCAGCGCACGTTTAATCTTGATTGACGTCTCACACGTTTCACATGCGTGGCGCTACGGCGCCCGCCTGCGACTCCCTAACTGGCGACATCTGCAGGTCCGAATCCGAATCCGAATCCGAATGCACACATATCCGCATCTATCTGTGCGTTTATTGATTTGTAGATTTATGTTTACACCTTAGGCGATGCTTAAGAAAACCTAAATTTTCGGCCAGAGTCTCGATTATTCTTAACTTTTGAATGTAAATCCCAAGATTTTGATAGAAGTTCTGGGTTTTAGTCAATTTCTGAGACTATGAATTTCTTATCCCATGATTTCTTAAGCATTTCGCAGGGTGTATATGAAAACGTGCATGCCGATTCGTAAGTATATGTTTATGTATATGTATATGTTTGTGTCTGTACACATGTATATGTATATGTATATGTATATGCATATGCAGTTGTGAATTTGTATACACATGTATATGTATATGTACAGGTTCACGTACATGAACATGGTGACGTATAGGTATATGGACATTCGCATTTCTATGTTTATGCATATGTATGTGTAAATGCATAAATACATGTATATGTATACGTACATATCTAGGTAGATGTTTAGGGCATTTTTTGCTTATGTGCATGTACATGTACGGGCATTTATATATATATGTATATATGTATATATATACATATAGATGTATATATAGATGTCGCATCATACGTACATTACATGTGCATGTATATGTATATGCAAATGTGTATTTAGATGTATATGTATACTTACATTTATGTATTTGCATATGTATAGGAACATATACACACATACACATGTATACATTTACTTATTCGAAGGTGGATGTGTCTATATATGTATACGTATGTGTATATCTATATGTAAGTCAATGCACGTTACATGTACATGTATATGTATATGCAAATGTGTATTTAGATGTATATGTAGAAGTACATATATGTAACATACATATGTATACATTTACGTATTTGAATGTGGATGTGTTTATATATGTATATGTATGTGTATATCTATATGTAAGTCTACATGTCCAAGTACACGCGTACGCATCTATATATATACATACACGTACATGTACATGCATATCGACAAATACTTGTTCATGACCATGTATATGAGTACGTGGTTGACTCTGGATAGGTGCACTTTTATAGGTAGACGTATACGTGTATATACATATATATCTATATATGTATATGCTCCTGTTCGTGCGTATGTATACGTGTACGCATCCGCGTACGTTTTCGCATTTGTGTACGTATTTGTACACGTATATATATATATATATATGTCTACGTATATGTGTTGTATTCGTACATGTAAATGTATATGCATGCGTAGATGTATATGTATAGACATAGGTATCTGTATATGTATGTGCATGTATATATGCATATGTATATGTATATGTATATGTATACATATATATGTACGTATATGCATGTATACGTATGTATGTCTATGTCTATGGTTCTATGGGTATGTACATATCTGTATCTTGTACGATTCGACTATGCACATGTACATGTAGCTGTACATGTATATGCATATGTGTCTGTACATATGCATGCATTTATGCCCATGTATATGTATATGCATCTGCACATGTATGTGCATGTATAGGTGTATGCATATGTATATGATCATGTGCGTGTGCATATGTATATGTATATGTATAGGGTGTATACATATGCATGTTTATGTATATGTATACATGTGTATATGTATTTTTATGCTTATAGGTATATGCCTGTGTATGCCTATATGCATATACGTATGCGTATATGTAGATGTATAGGTATATGTATGTGTATGTGTATTTGTATTTGTACTTGTATTTATAATCGTATACGTTTTGCTCATGTGTATGTTTATGGTTATGTCTGTTTATGTTTATGTTTATGCTTCTGTATATATATATATATATGTATGTTTATGCATACGTATATGCACATGTATGTGTATATGTGTACGTGGGGTCCGGGGCGGGGTGCCTGAAGGGCAGACTCTAGATCCCCATGTCGGTTGCGGGGATCTTGGGCCTCTCCGAGACAGCAACTAAAATCTCGGACGCGGCCTCAGAGAGCCCGAGTAACCTCCAGGATGCTCCTGAGACGGCCCAAGATTGCTCCAATACGGCCCAAGATGCTCACAAGACGGCCGAATGTGCTCCCAAGAATGCCCAATAACTTCCCAAAACGCCCCCAGGCAGGAGCCCAAGAAACTAAAATCCTTCGAACACCGATGTAACACCGATAGTTTTTGCCTTTCCAGCTTTTTCGTCAGAGGTGCGCTTCCGAGGCTTCAAGTGAGCCCCAAGAGGCTCTCAAGAGGGTCTCAAGACGCCTTCAAGACCCTAGGAAGCCACAAGAGGCGCTCAATAGGCCTCAAGAGGCTCCCAAAAGGCCCCCAAGACGCTCCAAATACGTCATCAAGAGACCCCAAGAGGCCCCCAAGAGTCGCAACAGGCCCTCACGAGCCCCACGAGCCCCCAAGAGGCCCCCAAGAGCCCTCCAAGAGGCCCCAAGAGGCGTCCAAAACGCTCCCAAGAGGCCCCCAAGAGGCCCCCAAGATGCACCAACAGGCTCCCAAGACGCCTCCAAGAGACCCCCAGGATGCCCCCAAGGCCTCCCCCGGGGGCCCCCACAGCGCCCTCAAAACTCACCCCAAAAACACACAACGCACACCAGGCTCCCAGGAGCCCGGCACATGCCCGAAGAAGTCCCGTCCAGACCCAAGGGGAGGGGAGATAGAGAGAAGCACCCCCCCTCCCCGAAGCGGAAGAAATGGGTGAGAACACTTACCTCGCTCAATAATTCACGTCCCCAAGGGCTGGCCAGATTCGCAAGCGAATCAATCATTGAAACACCACATAAGTACAACAATACAGGAGATGACCGCACTGCAAGACGAGGACGAGTTCATTGGAGGTGGGCGAGGACGGCAAACGGGGTGAGCGATGGAAAGAGGGATTCCCCGTGGAGAAAATATGAGGACGAGAGGAAGTAGGGGGAGCGCTCAAGGCGGCGGCACATCTGACGGGCATTTCTGCACATAATAAAAGGTCTGAAGCGCTGTCGGCACGAGCTCGCGAGCGCTCCTAGAGAGCTTACCGCTTCTGTTCCAGCCGTTGCGCTTGCTTCTACGGCGTAGGGCTACCTAGAAACAGAGCGCGCGTGCGGAGCGCGCGCGCGAATGTTTCTGGTGTGTGTACATATACGTATATCGATGTGATTTCCCGTTGTATATACACGTGTATATACGTGCGTCTGTGTGTTAGCCAGCGTGGGTTCAAATCAGAGTGTTTCTAGCGATCTATGTGATGCAAACTGTGTTATGCAGTACATGTTGTGCAATCTATGTTTGGTAATATCTGTGGTGCTAAAGAAACACAGTAATGTCAACGGGGATTGCTGGGAATCAGGGCCCTGGAGAGCTGCAGCGTGGATTTTCTCGTTGGGGGCTGTAATATTCCAGGAATCCAAGACATCCAAATGGAATCACATGGTCTCTGGGATTCTCCCATTCCAGCAGTCCCAGACATCCAACTGACATCACAGGGTGTGCCGCTTTTTGGTCTCGCAAACCATTAGATTTCACAGGGATTGCTGCTCCCTTGAATCTCTCTCTCTATGCCTCACTGCCTCTCTCTCCCTCTCTCTCTCTCTCTCCAGGAGGAGGAGGGGAAGGAGGGGGAGGAGGTGGAGTAGCAGGAGGAGGAGGAGGAGGAGCATAACAGAAGGAAGAGTTTGAGTAGCAACAGGAGGAGGGGGAGGAGAGAAAGACATAGGAAGGGGACAACTGTACGGCAATGCGGCACATACCATCGACAAAATGAGAGCGGAGGGATCGATGCTCCCTCGAGTCTCTCTCTCTCTCTGCCGCTCGCTCTCTAGATCTTTCCTTCTCTCTCTCGCTCTCGCTGTTTCTCGCTCTCTCTCTCTCTTTCTCTCTTTCTCTCCTTTAGTATTTATTTCTTTCTCCCGCTCTCTCTTCTTCGTCAGAGGAAGGAGGGACGAGCAGAAGAATTGCAGTGGAAGCCGCGAAAGTGGAGGAGGGAGGAAGGAAAACGAGGAGGAGGAGGAGAGGAGACGATGAAAATCCGTATCCTTACCATCTTCCTCCGCTCTCCTCCTCTTTCTGCTCGTCCTCCTACTTCTTCCTCCTCCTTCTGCATCACTTCCACCACCACTGCTACTTCTACTACTACTACTGCTGCTAATGCTACTGCTACTGCTACTGCTGCTGCTGCTACTACTAATAATACAACGAGCACGGGTACGACTACGACTACGACTACGACTACTACGACTACTACGACTACTACGACTACTACGACTACGACTACGACTACGACTACGACTACGACTACTACTACTACTACTACTACTACTACTACTACCACTACTGCTACTACGACTACAACTACAACTACTACTACTACTACTACTGCTGTGGCTGCTGCTGCTGCTACTACTACTACTACTACTACCACTGCTACAACTACTAGTGCTACTACTACCACTACTGCTACTACTACGACTAATACCACCTACTACGATTTTTACTACTACTACTTCTACTACTACGGCTACCACTACTACTGCTACGACTACTACTATTGTTACTGCTACAACAACAATTTCTACGACTACTACGACTACTTCGATACAAGGCTAATACGGCTACCACGACAACTACGGTGACGTCGATAACTACGACTACTACTACTACCGCTACCATTCCTACCTCTACCACTACCACTTCTACCACTACTACCACTTCGACGACTGCTACTACTACTACTGCTACTACTACTAATACTAATACTAATACTACTACTACGACACCTACTACTACCAATACTCATATCACTGCTGCTGCTACTACTACTACTACTAGTACCACTACCACTACTACCACTACTACTACTACTGCTTTTACTTTTACTTTTACTGTTACTTGTACTTTCACTATTACTACGACTACTACTACTACTACTACTACTACTACTACTACTACTACTACTACTACTAGTACTACTGCTACTAATACTACATCCACAACTACTAATGCAACTGCTAGTATTACTACCACGAGTACGACTATCACTACCACAAGTACCACCGCTACACCAATTACCACTAGTAGTACTACTCTTCTAGCACGACGACTATTAGTATCAGTACTATTATTTTGTTACTACCGTTACTACGACTACTACTACAACTGCTATGCTACTGCTACTGCTACTGCTACTACTACTTCTTCCACTACTACTACTACTACTACTACTACTACTACTACTACTAGTACTACTACTACTACTACTACTACTACTTCTACTACTACTACTACTACTACTACTACTACTACTATTACTACCATTACTATTACTACCACTACTACTACTACTGGTACTACTGGTACTACTACTACTACGACTACTACTACTACTGGTACTACTGGTACTACACTACTACTACTACTTCTACTTCTACTTCTACTTCTACTTCTACTACTACTACTATTACTACTACTACTACTACTACTACTACTACTACTACTACTACTACTACTACTACTACTACTACTACTACTACTACTACTTCTTCTACTACTACTACTACTACTACTACCACTACCACTACCACTACCACTACCACTACCACTACTACTACTACTACTACTACTACCACCACCACTACCACTACTACTACCACTACCACTACGACTACGACTACGACTACGACTAAGAGTACGATTACGATTGCGACAAGTCTTACTGAGCTGACTGTTACGGACAAACCTAGAAATAATACTACATCATCGGCTCCGTATCCTTTCTGTTACCATACCACGTCCTCTCCTTCTCCTCTTCTTCCTCCTCCTCCTCATCACTCCTCCTCCTCCTCCTCTTTTTCAGTCCCACTCCAAGAAAGAGTTAGGGAGAGGAGGGAGAAGCAGGCGATCCCTCCATCCCATGAGTCCCAATCATCCCAGTGAAACAACAGGGTGTGGGCTTTCCTGACGTCGCGAACCCTGAAGTCACTGGGATGGTTGGGGTCGATGGCAGGCACTGGACAAGTTGAGCCAAGAGGTGCTACGAATGCAGCATGGTAAGAGAGGCAGGGAGGCACACATAAACATATATATATATATATGTATACACACATATATAGAGAGAGAGGGAGAGAGAGAGAACGAGAGAGAGAGAGAGAGATGCGCGTAGGGAGTGCGATGGGGGCGGGGGTTGGGAAGGAGAAGGTGGAAGCAGGAAAAGATAAGACAATCAGTAAGAGTGGGAGTGAATAACTCGAACTCGGCGATCGATCGACAATTACTGGTTGCTGCGGGGTGGGTTTGCGCATATATGCCCCGTCGCCGCTGTCGCCGCTCGTCGCCACCGTTAGACTGCACAACATCTATTGCCCAACATAAAAGGCAAAGCATAGCTAGCACAGCATACATTGCACCACATGGATTGCATAAGCGAGATTGCACGACAGATCTTGCACAACACAGCTTGCACCACGTACATTGCAGCACATTTGTTGCTCCCACCTAGACTGCGCAATACATGCTGCCAGAAACGCACGTCTTGGGGCCCACGCTGGCTGCCATATAGTCGGCCTCTGGAGGCCGCTTGCGGGCCACAGGACCGTCAAGAAATGGCTCAGGACAAGCAGGTGGACCCTGGGGAAGGGGTCCAGAGAGGACTGGGGCCCGAGGCTCGAACATGTGTCGAGTCGTCGCGGCACGAGACATCGAGACCGCCTCTGCCTTCTTCGCCGTGCCTAGGTTCGGGGGTGCCCCTCATGGCCACGGCTGTGCTCAGCTCGAAGAAGTGGTCAGGGTGCCGTTCCGGAGGAGTTCGGGGACGAATCTCGAGCAGCCGTGGACCAGCAGGATCCGCCAGAGGAGGGCGACGAGGGCCAGGAAGCGTCAGATCATGGGGAACGTCGTCGTGGTGAAGGCGGCGCCGCCCAGGGCCGTCCTCGAGGCGGCCGCTGGGCTGAGGGCCCGGGCGGCGGGCCCCCCCCCCTCTCCCCGCCCGGAGCTTTACTGGCTTTCTGGATGATTCTGGTACGGTCGCCCCTCTGGGGGACGCGCCTCAGGGTGCTTTGGGTCTGTTGGCTCCGCGCTCCGCGCGGCGACTTCCCGCGGCCGCGGAAGGCGCTGCTGCGTTCGGGGTGCTCCAGGTCCCCCGCCAGGTCCATCTCGTGCGCGGGTTTTCAGGGGTGGGCTTCCTGCGAGGGTACTCCCCCTCCCCTCCTCCCCTCCTCCCTCTCTCCGCCTACGATTCGCCTCCCTCACCTCCTGTCTCTTCCTGGAGGAAACCCGGAGGCAGAGCGAGTGGCAGGGGCACGCCAGCCGCAGCGGGGTGCGGTGGCGGACGGTGGATAACCGACAGGCAGACGCAATCGGGCGGCGCAGGTGCAGGTCTCTGCGAGAGGGGGATCGGCCTCGCGAGGCAGACTCGCCAGGGCCCAGAGCACGGAGCGAGGAGGAAGAGAAAGGGGCCCCATGCCCCCAGGCGTCGCGAACCACTTGATACTGCACTTGTTTGTTTGTTTGTTTGTTTGTTGGTCTCCTGTGTCTCTCCCTCTCGCTCTCTTTTGGTCTTTTTTTTTGTTTTGTTATCTCTCTCTCTCTCTCTTTCTCTCTCTCTCTCTCTCCCTCGCTCTCCCTCCAAATTTGGACCTCCAGAGGCCTGCTTCGGTCCCCGAGACTATCAAAGAGCGGTCCGCGACGAAGCATTTGCCCCCAGATTGGTCGAGAGGTCTTGGAGGCACGGCACGAGTGAGGGGGGATTTTTTAATTCCCATTTTGTTTTTTGGCCTCCGGGGTTGTCCTCGTCGCCACGGTCGGTCTCGACTCGAAATCCTGGTCAGAACGCGCTCCAGGAGAGGTCGAGTGGGCCAATACAGAGGATGATGATGATGAGGAGGAGGATGCGGATGGGAAGGGGGAGGCGCAGGAGGAGGTGAGGAGGACAAGGAGGACGAGGAGGACAAAGAGCAGAAGGAACAACTGAAACCGCAGCAGGACGAAAAGGAGAAGCTGAGGAGGAATAGGTGTGGGAGGAACAGCAGGAGGAATAGCAAGGGAAGGGCTGTATCACTGCGAGGGTGGGGGCGACAGTACAGACAGTGGAGAATCTATGCATGGCAGCGGAGGGAATGGGGGCGTGTGCAAGACTGGAGGCGGCCTAGACCTCTGGCGACCCGACCAGGCAGCAGGATTTTTGGTGTTTCCGTGAGGCAGGGGTAGCTTCTTGGCCGCGCAGTATGATTCAGAAACCCCAGGGAGTGGGGTCGAAGGCCACGACGGATCGAAATCGGATCGTCGGGGTCTCGGGAGTGGACAGCGAGCGAGAGGGAGTTCATGGCACCCCGCCGGTGCAGGTCACGATGCAGGCGCCAGCGCGCGTCAAGGCCAGCGAGCTTCTACGCTGATGCTTTCGCTGGTTTTCGGCTATCTCATCCTCCCCTGTTCCGTGTCGTTTGTGACGCTGCTGAGGATTCTCCATCCTTGGGACCACCAACCATACTTTTCGACGTCTGTGAGCGCGCCTGCCCTTGTGCCCGAGCGTGCACGTAGTAAGGTATGCGCGCGCATTCTTTTGTATTCTCTCTCTCTGTGCCTCTCTCGCTCATTTTTTATTCCCCACATCCTGAGTGGGGTTCTTGTTTTCCCAGAACACCCTCTCCTTCCCACCCACCTCCCGCTCCATCTTCCATACAGCACAATATTATTCCTACCACACACACCATACCATACCATAGTTCCTACCACACATACCATACCATACCATACCATACCATACCACACCATACGTACCATACCGTACCATACCATACCATGGCGTACCATAGCATACCATACCATATCACACCAATGCCACACCGTACCATACCATACCATACCTCCAGTACCATACCATACCATATCATACCATACCGTACCATACCATACCTACCATATATTTACATGGTTTCGTGCCCCTCCCACCCCTCCAGGGAGGCCCCGCCTGAGCGAGGAGGGTATCGGAATACCATACTATTTACATGGTTTCGTGCCCCTCCCACCCCTCCAGGGAGGCCCCGCCTGAGCGAGGAGGGTATCGGAATACCATACTATTTACATGGTTTCGTGCCCCTCCCACCCCTCCAGGGAGGCCCCGCCTGAGCGAGGAGGGTATCGGAATACCATACTATTTACATGGTTTCGTGCCCCTCCCACCCCTCCAGGGAGGCCCCGCCTGAGCGAGGAGGGTATCGGAATACCATACTATTTACATGGTTTCGTGCCCCTCCCACCCCTCCAGGGAGGCCCCGCCTGAGCGAGGAGGGTATCGGAATACCATACTATTTACATGGTTTCGTGCCCCTCCCACCCCTCCAGGGAGGCCCCGCCTGAGCGAGGAGGGTATCGGAATACCATACTATTTACATGGTTTCGTGCCCCTCCCACCCCTCCAGGGAGGCCCCGCCTGAGCGAGGAGGGTATCGGAATACCATACTATTTACATGGTTTCGTGCCCCTCCCACCCCTCCAGGGAGGCCCCGCCTGAGCGAGGAGGGTATCGGAATACCATACTATTTACATGGTTTCGTGCCCCTCCCACCCCTCCAGGGAGGCCCCGCCTGAGCGAGGAGGGTATCGGAATACCATACTATTTACATGGTTTCGTGCCCCTCCCACCCCTCCAGGGAGGCCCCGCCTGAGCGAGGAGGGTATCGGAATACCATACTATTTACATGGTTTCGTGCCCCTCCCACCCCTCCAGGGAGGCCCCGCCTGAGCGAGGAGGGTATCGGAATACCATACTATTTACATGGTTTCGTGCCCCTCCCACCCCTCCAGGGAGGCCCCGCCTGAGCGAGGAGGGTATCGGAATACCATACTATTTACATGGTTTCGTGCCCCTCCCACCCCTCCAGGGAGGCCCCGCCTGAGCGAGGAGGGTATCGGAATACCATACTATTTACATGGTTTCGTGCCCCTCCCACCCCTCCAGGGAGGCCCCGCCTGAGCGAGGAGGGTATCGGAATACCATACTATTTACATGGTTTCGTGCCCCTCCCACCCCTCCAGGGAGGCCCCGCCTGAGCGAGGAGGGTATCGGAATACCATACTATTTACATGGTTTCGTGCCCCTCCCACCCCTCCAGGGAGGCCCCGCCTGAGCGAGGAGGGTATCGGAATACCATACTATTTACATGGTTTCGTGCCCCTCCCACCCCTCCAGGGAGGCCCCGCCTGAGCGAGGAGGGTATCGGAATACCATACTATTTACATGGTTTCGTGCCCCTCCCACCCCTCCAGGGAGGCCCCGCCTGAGCGAGGAGGGTATCGGAATACCATACTATTTACATGGTTTCGTGCCCCTCCCACCCCTCCAGGGAGGCCCCGCCTGAGCGAGGAGGGTATCGGAATACCATACTATTTACATGGTTTCGTGCCCCTCCCACCCCTCCAGGGAGGCCCCGCCTGAGCGAGGAGGGTATCGGAATACCATACTATTTACATGGTTTCGTGCCCCTCCCACCTCCCCAGGGAGGCCCCCACCTCTCCAGCTTCTCCTTCGTGTTGATGTTGTCGTACCCCATGGGTCCCACGAGACCGTTAATATCTTTATGTGGGGAATTCCGTTAGCATTTTTTTTTTTGTTTTTTTTTTTGTCTCTCTCGCTCTCTCTCTCTCTCTCGCTCTCTCTCTCTCTCTCTTTTTCGCCCTCGTGTGTCAGCACGAATGTGTATCACTTTTCCTGCCCGACGTCTGTGGCCACTCACGCTCCGGCGCTCGGCCGCTTCCGGGCAACGGTGGGGCGCTGCAGCTGGCCCCTGGGCCTGCGCCTTCGGCCCAGCGCCGCGGCGGAGGCGAGCAGTTCAGGGTCCCTGGCGCCTGCCATGCCGTCGCGCAGGATTCAGGAAGGACAAAAAACACACAGACACAATTAATCGTCGACTCCCAACAAATATGTGAAAAGATGGGAAGTGGGGAAGAAACAGAAACCTGGAAAATATGGAAAATATGGGGAATCCTTTTATTTGTGTGTATTTATTTGTGTGTCCCAGGGCCCCTTCAAGGATGAGGGCGTGGGGGGACGAAGCGGCGGGCCACAGAAGAGGGCCGAGGGCGCGGGGCAGCGATCCGCACGACCCTCCAGCGACGCGAGCCAGGCCAGGCAGAGGACCGTGGACAGGGGTCGGGAGCGCGGGATGGCGCTGCGTGCGACCTTCCGGGGCGGGAGCCAGATGGAGCCCTCCGGGGCGGCCGCCAGGCCAGCAGAGTCTCCCTCTTCGCCAGGGTCGCGAGCAAGCGGAGAAGGGCGTCAAGAGGTCGGGGGAAAGGGCCCCAAAAAGAGGTTGTGACGCCCTTGGTCAGGGAGGCCGACGGCACGCGCAAGTTCGCGGATGGCCACGTGGTCGTAGCCGATTCGGTTACGTGCCATTTTTGTGAGGACTTTTTGTCGCCCTTTGTCAGAGTTTACGAGAGCAGTGATGTTCCATGGCTCCAAAGCATCATGTATGTCATCGCGCACAAGCGCGCCGCCAAGAGCATGGGCGGAGAATGCCCGAGGACGCTCATCGACATAATCCCGTGTGCTTCGGCTGCCACGGAGACTAGCAACACGGTGGCAAGGACTGTTGGCACAGGCCCGGGACAGACGTCCTGGAGGCCGAATGGTCCAATTCGAGGGAGAGGCAGAAAACAGGAGTCGCCGTCGCTGCATACTGGTTCACCGAGTACGCCATTGGAGGCGGACATCAGAAAGAAAACAAGGAAGACCTTGCGATGCCGAACGTCCGGCTGAACGATGGTCTACGAGGCTGTCCTGAAGGTCGAGCGGCTGGGAGCCGCAGCCAAGTCCGCCATCGCCCTCGGTGGTAACAACCACATCATGTATGTGTGCCGGCACTGTAAGACTGCCCCCCTCAACCTGGAGGAGTGGGCGCGCTGCGCGGTGCCGACGCGGGCGAATGAACCAGGAGGCGCCGCTGGTGGTGGATGCCACGGTCAAGCTTGTGTCAGTCATCAACGCCACGACAGGGGATAACATCGAACTGGACGGGTTGTGGGCGAATGAGATGGGCGCAGTAATGGATGCCGTTGGTTTCAGTAACGAGGAAGCTTGCAAAACAACTCGTCGAACAAAAGCACGCGTTCTCGGAGGAGAGGTTCACGAAGGACATGCTCAGGGACTTGCAGGTCCGCGCCTATTCCGGGGGCGGGCGCATCTCACGGGACAAATTCGCGGGCAACTCACGCGCCTTCCGCCCGCCCGAGGGCTATCCCATGCTGGGCGAAGTGGACCGCGACAGGGTGATTGATCGCCAGCCTGCGCTCTTCGACATCTGGCGCCACGGGCTCGGGCCCCAAGACTTGCCAGAAGAAGGGTGGGCTCGCGAAGCTGTGGGGGCGCGCCGCCGGGCGCCGGGGGGCGCCCAGGGGCGGCCTGATCGGGCACAACAGCAGGCTCTGATCCAATAGTCGGCGGGCCCCCACTGGGGCGTTCTTGTGACGGCGGCAGCGACGCCGCAGACGGCAGATCAGGGGGGGCGCTTCTGTCGCGCAGAACAAATGGCCGCCAGGCAGGTGGGGGCAGCGGGCCGCCACGCGGCGACGGTGCGCCGCGGCGCCACCTGGCAGCGAGGCTCGGGCGGCGCAGCGCAAGCGCATGCATCCACAGTGCGGGGCCCCGCGCGACCTTCCGGGGCAGGGGCCCCCTTCTGCGGGGGGGCGCGCGGGGCAGTCGCCGCTGGGCACGGGGCTCGTCGGGGGCGGCGGCCGCCTTGTGCTCGGTGGCGGGGTGGCCGCGCGCGGCTAAGAGAAAATCCTTCGTGGCTGCTTTGCGTCTGCCAGGGGCCGGGGTGGGCGCGTCAGTGAGGCGGTCGTGAATCCCGCGCCGGATGGTGGGCGCCCTCCCGCCTCGACGGCGCCCGTCCGTTCGCGGGCCCCCCCGTCCGCCGACGCCCGTCCGTTCGCGAGCCATCCTATCCCCTTCTGCCGCAGGCGGGTGGGGCTTCCGGGGTGTGTGCGCTTTCGGAAGGGTGGGTCCACTTGGGGGCGGGCTGGGCTTCGGGGCCGTTCGGGCCCCCCGTTCTTTGTCGGATCGTCGCGCGACGGAAACTAGTTATGGGTTCGTCGCGCGCCCCCGGCTGGGTGCCCTCGCATGCGCCTCGCGAGGATCGTGGCTCCATAGGAGTTCCACCGAAGGCGCCAGTGAGAGCGTCATGGCTCTCAGAGCCCTCTCCTGCTTCTGCTTTTCGGTCAGGGGGACGCCGTCCTCGTGGTCGTCGGCGCCCGCGAAGACAGCCAGGAACGTGTCCGTGAGCATGTCGGGCTCTGGCGGGAAGCCGTGTCCACAGGCATCGCGGGCGAAGATGGTATTCACAATTGCGGTAGTACTGCGTATGGTTGGGTCCTTCGCCAGGCTAATTTTTGACAGGGGTGGTGGGGGGGCGGGCCCGCATGGAGTCGGCGTGGTTCCGGGTTGGCCGCTGGCCCGGTGGGGGAGGGGGTGTATATTAATGAGGAAAACTATAAATCTTCCGCGAAGGGGAGGAAGGGGGTTGGGAGAAGAAACTCCTTAGAGCACTTGCGCCCACGCCCAAAACGTTGGTGGGATTGAGCTTCTTCTTGCTGCGCCCTGATAGAGTTAATCGTGTACATGCTAGTCCACAGGTAGCGCCTTACCCCCGCAGTAGTAATGCTAGTACTATTAGTGCTACTATCATTAGTAGAACTGTTAGTAGTAGTAGTAGTAGTAGTAGTAGTAGTAGTAGTAGTAGTAGTAGTAGTAGTAGTAGTAGTAGTAGTAGTAGTGGTAGTAGTAGTAGTGTAGTAGTAGTAGTAGTAGT
>CAUYUJ010001462.1:60936-93239 GCA_963575745.1 Prorocentrum cordatum | reverse complement strand
ACAGCCTGGTGGCCCCACAAGGGGGCCGGCGGATTATGATGCTGACGCTGCTGACTACGATGATAATGATGCCGAAGATGATGGTGATGCTGATGATCATGACGGCGACTACGATTATGAGGATGCTGATGATGGTGATGGTGATAGGGATGGTGATGGTTGTAGTGATGTATGTTGACAATGATGATGCTGCTGATGATGATGATGATGATGATGCTGATGCTGATGCTGATGATGGTGATGATGATGAGGATGATGCTGATGTTGGTGATGGTGGCGGTGGTGGTGATGATGCGGAAGAAGATTATGATAACAATGATGGTTATGCTACTTACGATGATAAAGACGATGATGATGATGTCTATGATGATGATGGTGGTGGTGGTGATGGTGGTGGTGCTGTTGGTGATGATGATTATGGTGATGATGATCGTGATGATGATGATGATGATGATGATGATGATGGTGATGATGATGTTGATGATGGTGGTGGTGATGATGATGATGATGATGGTGATAATGATGACGATGATAATGATGACGATGATGATGATGCTGATGATGATGATGATGATGGTGGTGGTGGTGGTGGTGGTGGTGGTGATGATGATGGTGGTGGTGGTGGTGGTCATGATGATGATGATGGTGGTGATGATGGTGATGATGATGGTGATGATGATGATGATGATGATGATGATGATGATGATTATGATGATGACGACTAATCCGCTGCCAATGGGCAGCGCATGAAGCACAACTGTCACCTGCTGATCAAAGTGCAAAACGGTCACCACCGAAGCCCTGTCCAAACAGTCCAGGGCAGCCACAAGGGCCGCCCACCCAGAGCTTCGAAGCGGATGCAGCCGTGGCGGGCGTTGGTGTCAGTCTTTGTCCACCGTGCCTCACCTGCCCGCGGGTACGGGCGTGGCAGAAGCTGCCATTGTTCACTCGCCCCCAACGCGTCCCGTGGGACGGGCCCCACGGCCTCCTCCTCCTCCTCCTTCTCCTCCTCCTCCTCCTCCTCCTCCTCCTCCTCCTCCTCCTCCTCCTCCTCCTCCCCGTCCCGGGGGGCAGTCGGCATCGCTCGGACGTGTGCATTTTTTTCTTCGGCGAGGACCGTCGAGGAGCATCCTTGATCATTTGGCGAGAAAACCACGCACGAAACCGAAAAATGCACACGGAATGGACGTCCGAGCGATGGCGAGGCCCCACGGGGCGGGCAGAGCAGCACGGAGCACGGAGCGGGCGGGCAGGAGCCAGAGAGGCCCGGCCCTCCAGGGTCCGAGGCCTGGGCGGCTGCGGAGACCCCTCCAGGCGGGGGCACGTCCTCGCAGTTTCTGGGGCTGGCCGACCCTGGCGAGCCGACCTGGCATGGCTCGACCCTGACTCCTCCTCCTCCTCCTCCTCCTCCTCCTCCTCCTTCTTCCCTCCTCCTCCTCCTCCTCCTCCTCCTCCTCCTCCTCCTTCTTCCCTCCTCCTCCTGGGGCTGGCCGACCCTGGCGAGCCGACCTGGCATGGCTCGACCCTGACTCCTCCTCCTCCTCCTCCTCCTTCTCCTCCCCCTCCTCTTTCTCCTCCTCCTCCTCCTCCTTTTCCTCCTCCTCCTCCTCCTCCTCCTCCTCCTCCTCCTCCTCCTCCTCCTCCTGGGGCTGGCCGACCCTGGCGAGCCGACCTGGCATGGCTCGACCCTGTCTCGAGGACCCAACACCGACCACGCTCCGGCCCAGGAGCGCAATCTACGTCCCCCCTGCGTCAAATCCAGAGCCGTGCCGCAATTCCCCGAGAGGGACAGGGGGAGGGACGACGACGACGACGACGACGACGACGACGACGACGACGACGACGACGACGACGACGACGACGACGACGACGACGACGACGACGACGACGACGACGACGACGACGACGACGACGACGACGACGATTCGGAAAGACGAACGACGAAAGACGAACGACCACGAACCACCCAGGTCGGAGGGCGGGGGAGTGGGTCACGCCTAAACCCTAACTGGAGGTGGGCTGGGGGCGGGGGGGTGTAATCCCGCGGAAGAAGGGCAGAATACGGAGGAGGAGGAGGAAGGAGTGTGTATGGAACCCGTGTAATACCCTCATATATACTCCTTATCCTTACCTCTCCCGCACCTGGCCGTTTGGGCTCAGGTACTGAGTTGGAGCGATCGTACCTTGATCGCTTGGGAGGGAAAGATATCCATCTATCCCTCCATCTCTCTACCAACGGATCAGGGGTTCTGTACTCTTGTACTTCAACCCCATACACAGGTTATCAGCCCTTTAACGCTCACCTTCACCGACTCGCCCGCGGTGACCTTGCATGCGAGCCCAATGGAGCCGCTTCGGCGCATGCGCCGTAAGGGTTCCATTGGGGCTTTGCGTCCAAGCTCTCCCACGGTGCGACGGCTCGGTGACGAGTTGGAGAGCATTAATGCGGACTGTGTTGGTGTCCCCGATACCCCCCCCCGCTCCCGAGGACCCGAGGCGCGTCTAGCTGCTGAACTTCGCCGCAGCGCCGCCCGCGGGGGGACAGGAGAAGGAGTAGGAACAGGAGGGAAGGAGTTTCACACGCCGACCTTTGATCCTCCCTCCCCTTCCCCGTCGGGAGCAATCCCAACCGCGTCAGGCGAAAGCCTTACCGGTCTCGATACTCCAGGGCGCTTCCGCGCTAACCGCCGATGGACCTCAGGTGCTGGAACCCCCAGCCCTGCGACCGTCCCTGTGGCGGAGCACGTAGCTACCTTCGAGGAACTCAGTAGACCAGTGTCGGCACAGCCACAGACGCGGTACCCCAAGGTATCATCGGATGAGACATCACACACACATGGTCCGAGTCGCAGCTCGTCCGCGCGCAACCGCCGTGGAGCCCCAGGCCCATACGGCGAGAGCAGGTCGAGCCCGCGTACTGCCTCTCAGAGGCCATGCACTCCCCGCGACAGGGGACACAGGGAAGCTGACGCTCCCCACCTCTCCATCTCAGACGACCAGCCGGCGGAGACGTCCGCCGCAGGTGACATAGCTGAGCTCAGAGACCAGGTTGAAACCTTCGTGTCCAGCCAATACTCTGGACTACTACAGAGCGTTCAGACGAATGCCACGGATACTGCAGCCATGCGCCGCGATCTTGACGGCGCCTTAGGGATCATCGATTCCAGGATCGCCGAAGATAGACGCATCATAGGAGAACTGCAGTACCAGGTTGATCGTGAGGTGTCACACTCAGGTGAACGAACGGCGATGGTCGAGAACCTGCGCAACTATCTCGCGCAGATGGAGCAACAACTTGTGATCGTACGCGACACAGGCATTTCTGCGGTCAGGATTTTACACGATGAGATCCACGACCAGCTCCGTAACCGACCAACCCCAACCGAGGCCACAGACCTCGGCGACGTTCAGTCTCAGATCAATGATCTTCGATCTTACCTAGACCACACTACGGCGACGCTTCGTGCCGAAGCACACACAAACTCGTCGAACCTGATCGACATGTTGCAGCGTACTGAGAGAGTCATCACTCAAAGGCTTGATGCGACCAACGCTGTCGTGCAGCCACTCGCTAACCGGATCTCTGACATAGAGCAGCGTTTCCCTGGTGTACAGGACGCCCTGGCAGAGTTGCGTGTCGGACGAGCCCAGACTGATCAGCTGGATTCTCCTCCCACGGTTTACGATTTCGCCCGCCTCACTGACAGGTTGCAGGAGGTTGAGAAGGCGGCGGACCACACGCAGTTAGAGCTCTCCCAGGTTATTCATGAAAGAGATACTGAGAAGGTACGTGTAGAGAGTTACATCGCACGTCTGGAAAGCGAAGTGGAGGCACAAAGCGCCCGTCTCCGAGCATGCGAGCATCGACTTGATCGGTATTCACAACGTTCTCGGGATACTGATGAGTACACACGCCAAAAGGTGGGTCAAATACAAGAAGACATGACGAGCTGGACGAATCAGCTGATCGACCACACTAACGACACCAACATTCACCTTCGACCTGCAGCCGACCCGCACAGGCCGACGGCAGCGTCCGCCGAAGCACCACAAGCTTCAGCAGGACAACAACGACGTACATCTCCAGGAGCAGCCTCCGCGGCAGTTTCTGCACAGACACGACATGTGTCTCCTGTGCGCACAGAACCAACCATCGACGGTGCACCGATACCCTCGCAACCAGTGTCTGCGGTGTCGGTACATACAACGACGCCTATCAAGGAGTCAGACACCGTTCGAGTACCTGTCTTGCCTAAGATCACGCAGCTGCTGGAATGGCAGCAAAGAGTGCGAAAGAACTTCGGGGCCGCCTCAGGGCGACCATCCAAAGCATGCGCCTTCCTATGCGTGGCAGAACAGCCCGAATGTACATTCGAGGATTTACAAGACAGTGGAGACTTTGAGAGCATCGATTGCAAACTCGCAACCGCTCTGAGCGACATCTTATCCTCAGACTTACGCTACCAAATCAGGCTCATCGAGACCAGAGAGCACAAAGCAGGACGCATGCTCAAAGGACGCCAGATATACTGGCATATCCTACAGTCCTACAAAGTGACAGACGTCGACGACGACCTGCACGATTTCGAGCGCCTTAAAGAACTGAGGATGAGAGACGAAGATTTGCAACGTTTCATTACCGATTGGGACGCCTTACTCTTGGAATGCCGAGAAGTACCCGATCCAAAGATATTGGAATCGCTATTCCGCACACAGATTCGTAGACATGCATGGATGAAACAAGACATGTACGAGTACCAGCGCATGAAGATGAGCGACCCGAATCGTACCTACGGTTGGCTTCGACAGCTTGTCCTGGACATACTGGAGATTAAACAATTGGAGAAGAATCAAAACAAGCTACGGTACGAACACGAGACACGATCTCAGCTCAACGTGTGCGTTGCATGGAAGAAAGGCAATTGTCGCAATGGTGAACGGTGCAAGGCTTTACATACATATTCCAGGGATTGGAAGAACAACAGATCTTCCAGAACATCAACGGCTGGTGGCAACCCCCGCCGTAGTATGTCCACTCCTGCGAATCGCAAGAAGCCAACATCAAGGCCATTCTGCTTCGATTTTGCCAAGCGCAACGCATGTACCAGAGGTGATAAGTGTAACTACCCGCATGTCGCACAGTGCAAGGATTTCGCACAGAACAAGTGCACAAAAGGCGACAAATGCAAATATGCTCATCTCGCACCTGGTGCAAAGACTCCTGAACGAAGCCCGAGTCGACCGCGGACTTCCAGCCAGGACAGCCGTGGCCGATCGCCATCCCGCGGATCAGGAAGCCAACGGTCTTCACAACGCGGGGGGTTTCGCTACGCAAGCGATTCACGACAGGGACGTGACAACCGACGCCAATACGACCGATCCCGTTCGACATCCAGGAGGTCCCAAGACTCTCGCAGCCAATCGAGAAGTCGTTACGACAGATCTTCGAGATCTACCTCCCGAGGACGAGACAATCGTGGCGGCGGACGCGGCAGTCCACGCGGCCGTGATAGATCATATGGCAGTGACAAAGGACGTGGCAAGCGGTATCCGAGCCGCGGATCGTCCCGTGGTTCACCCAACACTAGAGCACGTTCTCCTGCCAACTTTAGACATTCACGCCGTTCAGACCGCAGTTACGTCATCCGCGACAAGACCCTCATGGCCAACACCAAGGCCACAGCGACATCTACCAAGATACGTCGTCGGATACGCTTCGACGTACGCAACGTGGACTACTATTTCCATACCATATCTGGCAGAGCCAGACTGGACAGGTGGAAAGAGCTGCCGAATGAGGGTGACATCGTCAAAGTACCAGATCCATTACCACAAAAATGGTGGGATGATAGTGCAGAGGCCTTACGAGAATGTCAAAAAGAGGCACAACTATGGTACGACGAACTGTACGACTACCGACACAACAAAGAGTCGGTGGCCACACCAACTGCGATCCGAAAGCATGACGACACTGTCAAGCAGTCATCAAAGACTGCCCAGACGACAACAACGACAAAGCAGGTCGACACTCCACGCTCGACTGCAGCATTGACAAGGTCTTGGGTTCTTGACAGTGGTTCTGCCCATCATATTCAGGGAAAACATGAACTTACGCAGACCGAGTCGGATCGCATATCTATTCGCGAAGAGCATATTCTGGAAACTGCAAATGGTGATCGTACCGTCAACGAGCACTACGACATACGGCTACCCGAAGTTGGACTGCATAGTTCAGCCCTTGCTTTACCAGACTGCCCATCATTACTATCAGTTGGAAAATTGATCGAGGTTGATGGCTTTCGACAGCTTTGGGATCCTGAGCTGGGCTACATGCTTCAGGATCCGGGGGGCCAATGGTATAAGATTCCAGTCAACAATCGAGTGCCAGAGTTACGACTCGACGACTTAACACGGATACCACCACCACGTTTATGCACTTCGTCAGCACCCCGCCGTCGTCAGCGAAAGCGTTCATCCGCCCGCTGTAACGACACTTGTTGGTGCTGCAAAACTACAGAGCAACCAACCACTGCAGACGAGCTACGACCCCACATAGGGACCTGCCCCAAGAGACCACATGTCGGAGAGGGAGGAGGAGCACGGACCATCACGGTCGAAGAACCTCCCGACACAAGAACAGACGAGACCAACGTGGACTCTACCACCGACTCGCCTACGTCTCAGATGCAGTGTTCTCCTCCACAATGCGGGGGGTTCGATATAGCTCAAGCAGACAACGACATACCGACAGAGACACCCACACGAACGCATCCAGACAACGATCGAGTTCTGCCCAACAGACAAAAGAAACCGATCGACCCGATGCATTACATGACTCACAGCCCAAAACATCCCGACTGTGAGATCTGTTCTCGTACGATGGCACAGAATGCCCCGTGTAGACGACAGCGCAAACCACATCCACCGGCAGACCCCACCGAAGAGGATAACGCCTACGAGGCTTTTGTCCCGAAGAAGTTCGGTGAAGCTCTAACTGCCGACCATATCGTACTGGCCAAAGACGATGCCGCGGACAAACATGGCGACAAATATGCACTTGTTGTCCTTGACAGATATACTGGCATCTTCATGGCCTACCCAGCGCTACACAAAGACGCAGCTACTACAAAGGCATCCTTTCAACAGTTCATCGCCGCGAACGATGAGGTGAAGCATATCTACACAGACAATTCTGGAGAGCTTCAGAAAGCTTGCCGCCAATTGGGATGGAGACACGACACGAGTACGCCACATCGTCCACAGACAAATGGATTGATTGAGCGCGTTGTCAAAATTGTCATCCTTGGTACCAGAGCTGTGTTACATATGTCTGGTCTGGGACACGAATGGTGGAAAGAGGCCATGCAAGCCTTTTGCTGTGGACACAACTTTGTGCATACATCCACGGGCGTCGCTGCCCTCGACGAGGGGCATGCAGAAAAGACAGCTCATGAAATAAGATTTGGCGAAAGCTTTCCTGGGCACTGCATACCATTCGGTGCTCGGATATTTTGGAAATGCCTCAACCCCGAGATTAACAACGAGACTGCAAAATTTAAAGAAAATACTCGGGAAGGGTTATTCATGGGGTACCACTTACACTCTGGTGGACGATGGTCAGGTGACTACCTTGTTTTGGACACGGCTACATACGCCAAGAACCCTGATGGTGATCTGTGTCATGTGCACAGAGTCAAAGACATCATCATCCCCGATGGCAAGTTCACCTACCCCGTGAAAGATGGTACTCTACGACATCATAACCCTGAGGCACACGACGAGGTGAAGGCATCTACTTCTCGCCCCTTGGGTGACAAGCCAATGCCTGATCCTCCACTTTCTTACCCTAAAGAATGGGATGATCCGTCTATGATGACGACGGAAGATAACGCTATTGATATCCAGACATCGGCTTCTGGAGTTGCTGCGCCAGCGCCGGAGCCAGACTACTGGGAACAGCGTGGATATTGCGTCATCAGACACATTCGTACCCCAAGAAAGAAACTATTCATCCCAACGGACGACGTCATGAATATACCAGTACCTGTTGACCAACTCGACGTGACACGAGATTTCAAAACGACTTCTACGTTCGAGGGTGAAAGTAACTTCCGAGATGTTTGGGATGGTGTTAGCGCCAACGACCACAGGGAGCTGAGCGAGCCGTGGACAGGCACGATTCAGTTCTATGAGCTTCCAAAAATAACGCCAGACGGCAAAATGGTGGTTCGTGGACGCGAGACACGTGTGCAGACTACGACACGTCCTGATCACGTTCTTCCCGAGCATTGGAAAACACTTTCCCGTGGACAGCAAAAGAAAGAAATCGATTACGCCAACGACGTTAAACGAGCCCGTGAGATTCGTGATCGTGCTGCATTGAGAGTGTGGACAAGACAGGATAAACAGGTCAACAATTTCCGTACTACTACATCAGGCGGACCCACATGGAATACTGTGGAACGACGGATTACATACGACACTGACAATGGTGACGTCATCCGCGACGAGAATGTCAAAGGCGTGACAAACAAAGAAATACTGTATGCCAAATTACCTGGTGGGCCACGTGACATTACCACGGTACTATACTACCGTCAACTACCACAACAGCACGATGGAGAAGAACGTGCTTTGGTATTTGTGGATAATGAAGGAACCGACTTTGGGACTTTGAACCCGCTCATACGCAAGTTCACCCAGTCGGTAGCAATACCAACCATGCCACGTGAGACCAACTACATGCCGGCACACAGAGATAAAATACCAGATTCGACATGGTCACGCCCAGCATTAGTTACCAGAAACCTGAGTAAGAAAGAAGTTGCCGCAGAACCACGTGCACAAGAAGCCCTACGAAAAGAATACGAGAGATTGGAAACGAAACAAACATGGATGTTGGAGACTGTTGCAGAAAAAGCTGACATTGAGTCACAAGCTATTCGCAATGGAACAAAGGTGCATTTCTTCAATATATTGGAATTATCTTCAGTCAAACATGAAGAACTTCCTCCTGATCTACGTAAATTCAAGGGCAGAGTGGTGGTTCAGGGCAATACAGGCAAAGATGAAACTGGTTTGGCTGCCATATTCGCCGACGCCGCTTCCAGTGCTTCGCATATAGAGGCTTCCAAACTTTGCGATGCTACTGCATTATTACCGCAATATGCGGGAGAGCAAAGTGACGCACCTGGAGCTTACACGCAGGCATTATTATACGGCGACGGACGAATTGATCCAGTTGATACTTGGATTACTATACCTAAATGGCGACAACCGACATCATGGTCAAAATGCAATAACCCAGTGTGCCGATTGCGATTGGCACTATACGGACACCCTCTTGCAGGTGTCTTTTGGGAACGAAAATGCCGTACATGCTTGGAAAGCGTCGGTTTCGAGCCTATTTCAGGATGGGAATGTGTACGGAGACACAACAAACTGGGACTGATACTTTCAGTATATGTGGACGATTTCAAATTGGCCGGCCCAGCTCATAATCTACAGACTGGCTGGGATTATATTCGTAAAAGCGGTATCGATTTGGATCCACCTACTCCATACTCACAATATTTGGGTTGTGGACAACAAGCATATGACGTACCGCAGAGCATCTTCGACAAAAGAATGTCCACAATACGCCCTATGCTACCTGCACACAACGAGAAAGAATACAATACGGCAAAACACGTTCGTGGTATTCGACATGACATGCTTGGTTTTACAGATCAGTGCATTGAGCGGTACCTGGAATGCGCCTCCAAGCGCGCCCAGGGAACAGGGTCACGTCGGAAACGATCCGACTCACCGAGGGCTTCGCGATCCAAATCGCCATCCTCCTCCGGGTCGGTCGCCAGACCTACTAGTGTGCTCAACGCACGTACAAGATCATGCAGCCCAGCAAAATCGGTCGACACAACTTCTACCAATACCATGCCCGCCACATACCATGATCTACCCGACGCAGAGACCCCTGGCATCGAGGACACCTCCTTCACCGAGTCCGACTATTCAGACGAGGGCGTTCTCGGCCAGGACGCGGCAAGTGTACTAATGAAGATCCTGTACTTGGCACGTTGCTGTCGTTTCGATCTTCTACATCCGGTATGTATGTTGGCCAGAGAAATTACCAAATGGAATACTGCATGTGACAAACGTCTACATCGGTTGATATGCTACATCAAAACGACGCGTACACATTGCTTACACGGATGGATAGGCGATTCATCAGACAAGTTATCCATCATGCTCTTCACTGACGCCTCGTTCGCTGATTGCATTACATCCTCCAAATCCACTACCGGTGTTTTTGCTGCGCTTGTTGGACCCAATACGTTCTTTCCAGTAAACGCTGTATGTAAGAAACAAACGGTTGTTTCACATTCATCTACTGAATCGGAGATCGTGGCTCTCGATTCCGCACTACGATTGGAAGGATTACCACTACTATCATTCTGGGAAGCCGTGGTGGGAGTTGCCAAAACATGCAAAGAGAAGAATACATGCCTGAGTTGCCATCGACACGTTGACCCGGCGATTGGTCCTACATTGGCAGCCAAAAAGAAGCGTAAACCATCGCCTCGCAAGGCACCCCCTACTCGGGGATCTTCTCCTAGCCGTAGGCAACTACCGCTAAATACGGATTTACCTACGACTCCAAAGAGACGTACAATATCCCATGAAGGTACCGTACTACACGTGGATCCAGAGCCAGCTCCAGAGATCAGTGCACCGAAAGTACGACTCATCGTCCTGGAGGATAACCAGGCCGTTATCAAAATTGTCCAAAAGGGACGAACACCAGCACTTCGTCATCTTCATCGTACTCATCGTATCAATCTGGATTGGATATGCGAAACATGTCAAATTGAACATATCGAGCTTAAATATGTAGGAACAAAAGAGCAGATCGCAGATATGATGACCAAACATTTCGAGACCAAGAAAGCAGACCTTTGGAAGGACCTCTTGGAACACTCGCTTATTTTTCCTGTTACTCCGATACAATGTCCGCCGATACGAGGGCCTCGGAGGCCCGACGGTTTACCTCATGAAGCGGAACCTCCTAAATTGAATGGATGCCCAGAAATATGCAAGATATTGCTGACGGAAAAAGAAAGATGGGGCGAGGTAGGATCAGAATGCGGATTTCAGTGTGTTGGACAAGCTAACCATGAGGGGCTATGTGCATGCATGTACCACTATGGCGTACCAGCCGCAGATACTGCGTCGCGCACACCTCGTTCACGCGCACGTTCACCGCACGGTAGACATCCTCGCCATCCTCCCTCACCTCAACGAGATGCAGAGAGAGTTAGGACATTGATTATTCGTTCACACCGCAGCAATTTTACGACTCGAGCTACAAAGCTTACAAGCATCCTGTTTGCCGCTTGCGAGGCGAACATAAGTGAGATCGGTTCTAATCCCGACCCCTCCATCCACGAGATGGATCAGGCACAGCCGCTCAACCTCGTCGGCTGGCCCATCGGCTACGACAAGGAGTACGACCCGAACGCCAGGGACGATGACCGCGTGGGCTTTGCGTACCACGCTCAAACTGGTCGTCCTCGTGATCCCGAAGATGGTTACATATACATACATCAACGGCGTGCCGATCGGAGCGGAGAATTTGATCTCCGCGTACCCGACGAGTCTTCTATCCGTGAACTTGCCCGCTTCGCGTCCGTCGAGGCTAAGAAATGGGCCAGCACCGAGAGTGGATCCGTCGGCGGCAACGCCAACTATGAGTACAACACGTTCACAGCTACGCCGTGGCTATCATTCATGCGTGCTATGTGTATGATTTCCAGCCTTTTCAATCGTAATCCTTCAGTACAAGATAGTGTTCGTGGACTACATGATCATTTGAATGCGACGATCCCAGGATCAGACCGCAAATGTCCACCATCAAACTTTACTACTATGATACTGAAGACGGAGTGGATGATGATTCACAACGATTGGTCCAAAATTGGCAGTGCAGTTCTGGGACAATACACCGAGGACAGCGTTACGGATACGCAAAACTATTACAACAATGGTCTGAGTGCACCATCCGATGTATACCAGAATGGATTGGTAACGCCATGCTATGCTCCTAAAATTGATCGTGCAATGGCCAAGCTACCTACTCGTCCACCTGGCATCGCCAGGACATCGGATACATCTGGGCACATCGGTCATATCGTCGAGGATAACTTGGTCACCAACACGAGAGCTTTTTCCGACCTTACCCAAACAAAGAAGTTCCGCCGCAAGCTTACTACATGGTTGACTGCGCGCGGAGGCTTTGGAAGTATCGGATCAAACTCCAAGACGGTGGCAACACCATCCGACCATCCGAATGGTTGGGTGGCGATATTGGATGATCCACAAGAGACAGAGCGTACCTATCGTTGGACACCATACAACGAGGGCAACGACTTCTTCGGCGACGCTGCTGACCACATGGGTTCGAATGATCCTGGCATGACTCCTGGCAATGATGTGGACCCATTCGAGTTGGACCACGCAAAATACAGTGCTTTCTGTGGTGGTCGCTTGGTTTCTACCCTATTGTCAGACAATGGGTGGCACTCCCTCGTACAAGAGGACTTGGGACTACTATTACATCATGCATTTGGGCCATCGGGTCATGCGTACAAATGGACCAACTTATACACGGACTCAACATGGATCATGCATCCGAAGAAAGGGGCTAAGGGTGCAAACACAAGAAGTACCCCACTTTCGGCATCGACGAGCTCAACGCTGCCCAGAAGAGAATCGACCTCGCCAAAGCATCAAATACTGCTCTTGTTCCGCTATTCATGCCGTGCCTTAACCGCGCGGAATACATGGGTGGCGCTACTCTTGAGCACCTGTCGACCATGATCCGCGACGACATCATGATGTGGGCATTCTCTTTTGGCAATTACAGGGAATGGTTCAGACAGAATGATACGCCGATCGGTCAAGATTGCGTTCTCTTGCCTGAAGCTGGTTATGAGGGCGTACGATACGGAATGGAGGAACTACGCAAGCAACGTTTCGAGAAAGAGGAAAGCCGTATCAACGCTCTTCTCAACAATCAGTTTGAGAACACTCTCGAGCAGCGCAATATGATCAGGAAGATCCGCGAAGCCAGAGGCCTCATGTTTCAAAGCGACAGCGCTTCCATCAAGAAGTGGCGCGAGCTGAACGAGACCATCTGGGAATACTGGGCCAATGATTTCCCATCATCCATAAAACAAAGACACTATCACAGGGGACTCAATGCCATGGTAGTATGGAGTGCGAACGACATCGCATGTGCTAATCCTGGACAGAACACCATCGACATGCGCCGACATCACAGTCGTGCTCCTACCAACGTACACGAGCTCCAAAAGATGGAATGTGAGGGCGGCGTCCCGACGCTCATGCCCGTACACGTGCTCGTGGACGTATCACGTTTTGTCGATGTGATGCAGTATTTCCGCTGCCCCACGGTCATGGGACCTGGAAAAGCAGCGCAATGGGGCGTACACCCGAACTTTGATCACCACACGAGCGACTTGATCACTATCATGCAGAACCGTGGTATCACTGTTCTTCCATCCGACCATTGGGTGGATACGTACGACAGGGTTACCCCACAGGCTTGGCACGCCAAACAGAACAACCATAACATGGCAATGTTTACAACGCAATTCTGCGACGCAGTATGCTATCGCAATTTTTGCGCATTGATACAGTCTCTTCCTTCTCAGCCATATCCATTCAGGCCGCCATTGCTGACTTCTGTCACGGACAACCAGGCCTACACTCAGGCCAAGGAAATCATGGCAGCCCTCGACTTCAGAGAAAAGTTGACAAACGAATGGAAAAGAGACCTCAGCCTCACAACATTGATGACACAGACGGCAAACGAGATGGCTCATTGTGCGTGGATTGCGTCATGTGCCGAGGGCACATTGCCGGCATCACTGCCCGCCGAGACGGGCGACACGACTGAGCCGACTCCTGGAAGGTCTACACGTACGCCAGCAACGGACCCTAGCGATCCTGACCAAACCCTTCCTGATAATGATCCATGGGTTATGGCATACAATGACTTATTCCAGTACCTTATGCTGTTGATCAAAGAATACCCTGGGGCTTGGGCATCTTGGCATTCTCTTGAGAAAGATGAACTTCTAGAACCCAAGATCGTCAAAACAGTTGAAGATGCACATGCAGTTACTTGGGTTGTATTCGAGCAATTCTTACGTCAGATCAAAGAGTTGGATGGAGACGATAATGCGACCAAATCAAGACTCATTGCAGAAGAAAACAGATTGTCTTCTCACCGCATCGGCCCAGCTGCCGAGAACGAGAAGAACATCGAGGCATGCAAAACATTCTTCGAACAGAATGCACTGGATCGAGTGGCTTTGGGTCATGACCCTAATGTTCCTACATCCGTATGGAGGGCAGCTGATGACACAGCACAGCCAGCCCCACCAGGCCCATTGCCCGATCCACTGCAACCTGGACCGCAATCGATCAAAGCGTCGCAACCATCGACTCCAGAGCCTAAAGCAGAACAACAACCAGCAGATCAGCTCCCAAAAGCTGAGGCGGTACCGATCCCTGATGACGGCACCGACCTTGAGGCAATGGAGCTGGAGGCAACTCCTGCTGAGGAGGAGCCTTCTCCACATGAGATGAATATATTGTCATGGCAGGACAGTTGTGAGCGTTCCATGCACGAGGATACCAGCAAGCTCGGGATCTTCGACAACTCATGCACTATTCGCGAATGGAAGGTACAGTATGGCGTCAAAGATGAACATCCATACATGTGCCCAATGTTACGGGGCACGAAAGCGACCAATGAATTTGCCTGCATCGAAGACCGAGAGTGGTACGAGCAGCTACTGCATGATGATAGTGTAATTGCTCATGCGCCTGACATTGCACAATCTGGTTGTTTCCCAGAATGGAAATGGATACCATTACCACATTACGACGATGTACGTTATGGTCCTGAGCTAATTGATGAAGAATGGCTGGGAACAAACAAATACATGAGCAAAGACATCACGACTATGTTACGCCATGAGATTCACTACAAAAAGTTTTGGATCAACCAATTTCATGACAGACGTATTAATATCTGGGATAAAACAACAAAGAATGATTGGAAGATTCCAAGCAATTGGAAATCATTTAAAGAAATGGTTGAATGGAAATTCCGAGATCGCAAAGAAAGACACAATGGACCATCCATGGAAGCGGCAGTGGCACATTTCAAGAAAGACGGTGAAAATGATGGATACACCGATTGGAACGACTACTATCCGATATTCATTATTCGTGCGTTCCAGAAGCATATTGACCCGCAGAAAAACAGAATCGAGATATACGCCAAGCCGATTCCTGACGGAGGTGACCCCAGCACTTTTGACTGGAACAGCGTTATTGCTATTCGGTGCGTCGGTGGTCACAGTTGTGTCAACCCATCTTCAAAGCCATGGAACATGGGATGGGAGAGCTTACAGTGGACAGATATCAAATATCTCCATCATGGAACAGCATCCCGCGCCTGGAAGAACATACTGAAGACAGGGATCATTCCTGGATATGTTGAACCACACTCTCAGAGAGACAGAACTTATAAACCATCGCAGCGATCTGAGGCATTCTTCAGTTCTAGCACATATTTGAACAACGTTCAAAAGAACCCACATACTTCAGTGGAATCGTACAAGTTCAACAGCTACAAGAACGAAGTCGAGCTGGTGATCAACATGGAGATCGCCACAAAAGCAGGTTGCAGATTTTGGTTGGGTGCTCAGGGCGCTATCATGACTGAGGACGTGGTACCCGCTGCGGCAATTATTGCAATTCGCCGCCTCAAACCACACCACATGCATGGCCAGCAGCTGTGGCCAGACGGCGACCCATGGGACTACCCGCCATTGGCAGCCAGAGAGCCATTGAGCAAGTACGAGATTTGCGCCTGCCTTCCTGGAGAACTTATTGACGACCCACCTGGATTGGCACCTATCGACCCCGACCAAGACATGGAGCCTCCAAGGATGACGCCAGCATCAGCACCCTCGGCCAGGCCGGGGGAAACCCCTGCTGGCCGTACATCCGCAGAGGACGCCTTGGACGAGCAAATAGTACGTGCTATGATCCAGGAGACCAATCACAAAGCAGATGATAAAGAATGGTTGATTGCATTATCACATTGTCGTGAAGCTCTTCGACCAATCACAGCAAAGATCATGCAAAAAGATTGGGATCGTCGTCCTGCATTTAACGATGTTCGAATGGGCGACTTCATTGTCATTAAGAATTGGGGTTCTACCAAATGCTTCCACTACGACAACCATTGGCCCAAAGGCAATCACAATACCAAGATTGCCTTGTCCAAGGGACACATATATGGTCCAATCATCCATTTCGGCATCTTCGACAAGTTCTTTGCGGTACAAGTACCTATTCTCAACTACGGTTTACGATGGGTAAATATCTGGTATAATGACAAAAGCATGCCCCTCAAGGGCGTTGTATTTGCATTGCCGATTCGTATCGAAGAACACGCCATCGATCCTACATGGATGGAGACTGCCCTGAAAGGCCCGACATCTTGCAGCGAGGAGATACTGCAGCACAAGGTTAGCGGTAGCTTACCATACCTTGGAATGCCTAGCATACATAGACCACGTATTCCGCGTACACCACCAAGAAGGCCCGCTCCACGGACACCTGATCCAGACGAGCTGGTGGCCACACCTGCCGAGGACAACGCTCAGACGGGCGACATTCCTCGACAGGGTACAGCATTATCGCATGATCCACTGATCACCGTAATCGTGGACATATCAAATATCGTTCTTACTGCAGATGAGAAAGCTGCGAACGACAACATGAGGGCAGACCTCTCGGCAGACATCCAAGCAGAAGAGCAGATCGAGGCAAGCATCCTCGATAACATCATTGATCCGCCATCGAATTTCCTTGATCATCCAGACTACGACCCCGACGAGGATTCAAGATGGATTAGACAGTCTGATGATTGCCGCGTGTATTGTTGGACATCGGCGTTATTGGTGGATTCGCCTATGATCAAGATGAGGCAGATCATTGAGATACACAGTGGCGCAGACAGAATCGTAATGGACAAAATTCAGTCACATTTACAATTTGAAATTCGATTTGGATCGAAAGCATGGAACGCGGAGTCATATCATTTGAACTACAATCATACCCACAAGTGGGCGCATGACTTACCCAATTGTGGTGCAGATCACTTCTTCAAAAAGTTAGTACACTACCTCGACCCAGAGACTATCGAGGAGCCGACCACTGGCATCTTTCAATGGATTTCCAAAGTATGCCAGAACATCTTGAAATATAGTATTGTGGAGCTACCAGATTTCGCCAAGGAAGTCATCCATGACAACCATCCTGCACTTCAGGCATTGCGTGACCTATACAAAAATTGTACTGCGACATACGGTGATCCAGAGTTTCCTGCGTGGGAAGAGCTGGTGGAAACACCTGCTGCGCCTCGAGAGGAAGGCGCTGAGCAGGATATTCCCCAGGACCCAGGCAGTGTTGCGTCTGCAGCTCCCGATCAGGAGACTATGGTACGCATCATAGCTGAACAGACGGGACTCAAGCGCGAGGAGGGCGACAACGAGGCTACCTTGCAGAAGCAGGCTCGCCGTCTTCGTGAGGAGAACGTATGCCATGGCGGTACTGAGGATACCGACAACGTCAAGATAGAGTACAAAGGACTGCCAGGGGAAAGGTTGTCTCGGATCGAGATCGAGGGTTTAAGCAGATCGATCGCTTCCAGACCAAACACCGAGATCAATCGTGAGGCGATCAATCAGATCGGTCAGAGCCTCGCTCGCGGTCAGGACACCCGCTGGGGATCCCGCGATCACCTGACTTCGGCAGGGGCCCCCGAGACGATCTTGCATCCCATACCGCTCTGTAACAATTGCGGTCGAGATCTGTCCCTCGGTATCGTCACAGGTGACGGCACACTCTGTGATATATGTTGGCAATACACTGTGGCCGTAGGCGCCACAGGTAAGAGCACCGCCACACAGAGTGACCTCGCGTACCTCCAGAAGTTGACGAACTGGATCAAGACGACGTTGTCCGAGGACCAGGTCGCGAGATACATGAAGGATGGCGCACATGTCATTATGACGGGTGCGCGATCCCCCATAGGCACAGAGAAAGATCAGTTGCGGAGATTGGCCAATACGTCCAAGAAGAGGTATCAGAAGTGGGTCGAAGCCGGTAGCCCGCCTGCACACGAATGCAGATTAATGGGCGAATCCGAGGACGACCGACCTCTGTACTACCCATACGCCAATCTCATTCAACGCTTTCTCAACGACCTCAGATTCCATCATCAGATGACAGGAGCCCGCGTGAATGTCGGCAAGAAGCCCTGGAGAGTCGAGGACATGCGCGACGCGTGGGACATCCTTGACGTCAGTATTAGGACAGGACAGGCTGGTCGGAGAAAGTGGTGGCTGAACGAGGGACGCATTGACAGGCAGACGCGGCAGGCGCGCGGACTGATTACGGTTTCTCTCCCTCGAGGGGACGGAACCCGTGAACAGTTCACCCAGCGCAAGCTTGCCGCGATTGCCAACGAGCTGATAGGCTCCCTCGATCCGTCACACACTGACCAGAGGGGGGGTAGTACAGGGATGAGAACCGATCCAGATACACACTCCCAACAGTCCGATGACGCCATGGAGCCGCGGCCGCCGCCGCGGCCGCCGCCGCGCCCTGCTCCTGGCGACGCCGCTGCATCCAGCGCCTCAGGCGCAGAGGACTACATGCCCGCGATGCCGCGCGCCAAGAGAGCACGTACATCTGATTACGCTGCTTACTGGCGCCACAATCTCGAGGACAGCGATTGGGGTCTTCGATACTGGAGTTATTACATCAAATGTTGGATCTACATTGCGATCAACAACGACGAGTATGTGTGCATCCAGGATATCACGTACAACGATTGGTTCCGCAACTGGATCCCGAGGACCACTTGGGAAACGTTTACGACAAGCTATGTGACGTACAACGGCCAGAGGGTGTGGGACCGCAGGTTCTACAAGGACGGCGACGCGTAGTGAGTCGGCCGCAAGGCCCACTGCTCAAGAGCAGAACTTCCGTTCATCAAAGTTCGCCTTGAGCGGTGGCTAATACATTCTTTTAGGCCACTTCAATCTTTCACACAAGTGGCCATACACACATATAGATATCTTTTGCGATCACCGAGGCAGCCTCCTAAGGAGCAACGCCAACGGGAGTCGCCAAACAGATTTTATACATCATTTTCGTGTTCATCAACACGACATTTTCTCCTGGCCAGGTACTTGCTTTAACGCAGATTTGCATTTCTTTCAAGATTGTGTTCGTCAACACGATCTTGGCATACATTTGCTTTTAGGCAGACTTGTGTTTGATTTCAAGATTGTGTTCGTCAACACGATCTTAGCATGCATATTTTAACAATTTAACAATATTGCGTCGAGAATAATCTGATGGCTGGTGGCAACACCTGCCTCGCAAATCTTGCGAGGCGGTTTACGTTGCCTTGATGCTCAGATCTTCTTTCTCCGCCTACCTTTGTCTCATTCTTCTCCCCCCTCGAGTGCCGAAGCGTTTTGGGGGGCGCACCGAGGGGGCGGCAAAGACCGCCTGGAGAAGAAAAAGAGACCCAAGGTATCTCTTCTTACCTCACTTTGCAGCTGTGGCTTCGCTGACTTTTAGCCCAGCTGCCTTTTCAGACTTAAGGTAAAGGAGTTCTGAGGTTACGGATTCCATCCTCCTGATCCCGAGTCCTGCCTTCGCGGGCGGGATTCGGGGCGGGGGTGTGTATGGAACCCGTGTAATACCCTCATATATACTCCTTATCCTTACCTCTCCCGCACCTGGCCGTTTGGGCTCAGGTACTGAGTTGGAGCGATCGTACCTTGATCGCTTGGGAGGGAAAGATATCCATCTATCCCTCCATCTCTCTACCAACGGATCAGGGGTTCTGTACTCTTGTACTTCAACCCCATACACAAGGAGAGGGAAGAGGAGAAGGAGGAGGAGGAGGAGGAGCAGGAGGAGGAGGAGGAGGAGGAGGAGGTGGAAAAGGCCCCCAGCCAACGAACGGCACACGGCCACCCCAAGGGGGCAGGGGATGAAAAGCCGAGGCGGCAGGGGGACCGGGACCCATGTGGGAACACACCCACGGCCCCCAGGCAGAAACCGCAGCCACGTCGCAAGCAGGAGCCCCCCTCCTCCTCCTCCTCCTCCTCCTCCTCCTCCGCCACCACCACCACCACCAACACCACCACCACCACCACCACCACCACCACCACCACCACCACCACCACCACCACCACCACCACCACCACCACCACCACCACTACCACCACCTGGCGCTGCCTCCCCGCAGCCCAGGGAGTCGACTCCCTGCGCCAGGCTCCCCATGCCGCACGCAAGAAAGAGGCTCCAAGAGGCCGCCCCCGTAGCCATTCTGGCTCAAGTCATTTGAAGCCGGCCCTGCGTTTGCGCTGGCACCAATGGGCGGGTGTTGCAAATATCTGAATCCTTGCACGTGTTTTGGCTGCGTGTTCGCACTGGCCGGCCTCGGCGTTGCAGGCGTTGGGGTAGTCTCTCTGGTGCCCATTCTTACGACTGTCTACGAAGCCACAACTTGCAAGCTGGTAGCGTTTGGTGGCTCATACGTGGCCTGTGCATCACGGAGACTTGTCAAAGCACGACCGCAGAGCACAACTACTGTTAGACCGCAGAGCACAGATACTGATCCACAGACTGGGAGTTGTTCGCAGAGATGCGCATATCTGGTGCAAAGTGACATCACTGGCGGCCAGGAATTTAATGTCACGGGAAGTTGTACTCAGTTTCCATCACGAGACCCAGGATCAACAACATCATGTCACTCCAAGGGCAAAAGTGGGGGCGTGGAACTAGTGTTTGATTCGAAAGGCGAAGACAGTATTGCTTCTATACTTCTGATAGCGGGTGGCGTCCTCTTCGTCAGCGTGGCGTCTTGCCTCCTATTTTGTGGCTTCCATATGCAGCAGAGTTTCCAGCAGGCGAGACTCGAAGGTGGCCGTCCGCAAGAATGAAACGATGCCAGCCGTGAGACTCTCACGGTGGCACGGTGGGGTTGCACCTGGAAACGGCGCAGGGAGTTGAGACCACCGTCTACCATCAAGCCTGCGCGATTAGGACATGCTGAGATGTGTTTTTTTTTATCGACTTGCGCATCGAAAAACATAGGTTTGCTGAAATTTCTGCATTGATTGCGAAGGCATTGCGGCCGGCGCCGCCGACCCTGCATGCGAGGAGGAACGGGGGATGGAAGAGGTGGACGAGAAGGGGGTGGGCTTATTGGCTTAGGGGGTCCTTTGAGAGCCTCCTAAGGGCCTTTTGGGTCTTCCTGGGGGCCTCTTGGGGTCCTCTGGGGCCTCGTGGGGGGCTCTAGTGGCCTCTTGGGGGGCATCTTGGGGCCTCCTGGGAGGCTCTGGGGCCGAAGGTTCCAAAGGTTCCAAAGCTTCTTTCGGTTCCCCTGTGTGGGCACGTTCTGGGAGCCGTCTTGGCTGTCTGGGAGCTCTCTTGGGTCGATTCGGGACCCTCTTGAAGACTTCTGGGGCTATCTTGGAACGATCTTTGAGCGATCGTGGAGGCATCTTTGGGCCGTCTTCGAATGTCGGGGAGCCGAGAAGGCGAGAACACCAAAATGCTTCAAAAACAATGGAAAATCTATTTGTTTTACCTCTTGGGGCCCTTTGTGGAGTGCTCTTGAAGGCCTCGTGGAGCGTCTCGGAGGTGTCTTGGACCGTCTGGAGGCCATCTGTGGCGTATGTGACGAATAGTTCAGCGATTCGCGGCCCTCTAGGGGCACTCTTTGCCAGTCTTGGGCTTTTTTATGCCCGCGGATCCACTGGGGGACCCCCCCCAAATCCCAGAATTCCCCCTCGACCCCCCCCTCCCCCTACCCCCTGGGACACCCCCCTCAGCGGGGAAGGGATCAAAGGGAAGGGGCTTCTCTTCGACTCAAGAACGACTTTGCTCAATTTCGCTTTGAAAGGAGGTGAGCGAGGACGGCGGCGGCGGCAGCGGCGACGACGACGACCACGACGACGACGACGACGACGACGACGACGACGACGACGACGACGACGACGACGACGACGACGACGACGACGACGACGACGACGACGACGACGACGACGACGACGACGACGACGACGACGACGACGACGACGACGGACGACGACGTACGACGACGACGGCGCGCGGGGGCGGCGGCGACGGCGACGACGACGACGACGACGACGACGACGACGACGACGACGACGACGACGACGACGGCGGCGACGACGACGACGACGACGACGACGACGAACGGAAGAGCGTCTTCCGCACGCCGACAGGGTCGGCGGATTCTGCGGCTCTCGCTTGGTTGGGTTCCCGGCAACCCAAGGGCGACCCGAGAGGGACCCAGTGCACGGCCGCAGAGCGCCCCGAGAGGCCACTACGACCGCCCAGAGGGGCCCCGAAGGCGGCCTCCGAAGGCGTCGGACGGGCCAAGAGCCCCCTCGGACTGCCCAGGAAGCTTCCAAGGGGCCCCCAGAGAACCCAATGCTGCCTCGCAGCCCCTCAGAGCCTCAGGTGGCGCAGCCCTCTGGCAGGCACCGGGGCCCGCCGGCGCTCAGCGCTCTGCCGGGCGGAGGGAACACAGAACTGCCGCGGGAAGCGCCACCCCCGCAGGGGCCGCAAGCCCGCTGGGAGCACAGGGAACCGCCCACTGGAGGAGAGGGGTGCAGGAAGAAAAAGGAAGTGGAAAGCGCAGACAGATTGGGTGTAAAGGCGAACGGAGAGAAGGAGGGGGACGGTACTTACCCTGCACCCATGGGGCGTGTGGCCCCGCCCGGGCGGCATGTCCTTCGCCTTGCCGTCGCGAGGCGCAGGGGGGGCGTGGGCCGGCCCCCTCCTGCGGCAGAGTTCCTCCAGCTCCGCGTCGGCGAGCCAGGTGTCCTGCTGCGCCGGCCTCCGCCGCCACAGCAGCTCCACCAGGACGAGCTCGGGGGGGGGGGGCAGGTCCAGGGCCGCTGCGCCATGCACGTCGCGCGCCGCGGCAGCAGCCTCGCGGCCCCCTCGCGTTCGCCACCGCCGCCGAGGAGGCGTCGCGGCGTCGGGCGCGGGCGCGGGCTGCGGCGTGGCGGGGCCACACAGGCCCGCCTCCGGCGCGCGCAGCATTCCATGCCGCGGCACGCAGCACGCGCACCCCCGCGTGGGAGCGCTCGGCCGCGAACCCCGCCGCACGCCCCGCGGGTGGTTTGCTCGGAGTCGCAATTAGTGGCTGACCTGCTGCGTAAGCGTACCCGGGACACGCGGCCCAGCGAGCGCCAAGTTTGAGCAGAGTGGGCACTGGAGGGAGGAATGACGAAGAGAGGCAGGGAAGGGGGAAGGGAGAGAGTTTCTGAAGCCTCCAAAGACCCGTGGAGGCCTCAGCAGGTCTTCGGAAGCCGAGCAGGGCCCACAACATAGTAACGCGCAGAACACCAATGACTTGATGCGAGAATCCCCATATGTGCACATCATCTTCCTGTCACGTATCGCTGAGAAACTCATTCAGTCTATGACATGAGAATCCGGATGTGAGTGCGAGTCCGCGCAGGCAACAGGCGCGGCGACGACGACGACGACGACGACGACAGCGATGAGTTCAGTGACGTCCTCCTCCTCCTCCTCCTCCTCCTCCTGCTCCTTTGGACATCCTTCAAGAGAGACGAGGGAACACACAAGTGGAAGAGCGAGGGGGACTCCATCTTGCCGTTCTCCCCGCGGCAAGTCAGGTAAGCGCGCATGACGTTGCTATGCCTGCTCTGTGGCTTGCTATTCGCGGCGCCTGCTGGCACCCGGGGCGCCCGAGTGCCACGCCGGCTGTCGCGGTAGCCGCGATCTGAGTGTGAGCGAGTCCGTGTGTGAGCAAATCTGGGTATGATTGAGCTTGAGTGTGAGCATGTCTGGATGTAGTTTGTTTGAATACGAGTGAGTCTGAGTGCGAGCGAGTCTAAGCGCGAGTGGGTCTGAGCGCGAGTGAATCTGAGTGTGGGTGAGTTTGAGTTTGAGCGCAAGGAATATAAATCTGAGTATGGGTGATCCTGGGCGCGAGGAAGTCTGAATATGAGTATGAGTCAGTCTGAGGGTGGGCGAGTCCGAGGGCGAGTGAGTCTGAGTGTGAGATGGTCTGGGTGCGAGTAAAACTGAGTTCGATTGGGATCGAGCATGAACGCATAAGCGTGATCGAGTACGAAAGCGATTTAGTATGAGCATGGGCGCGTCTGAGTGTGAAGGGTGAGTCTAAGCGAGGCCCAAGTACTGATGGGTAATTCAAAACGCGAAGCAGTGCATCTGCTGTGGGCGAAGTGGGAAAATGTGTTGAGTGAGTGAGTGAGTGAGTGAGTAAGTGAGTGAGAAAAAACAAGTCCAGGGCACAAACAGGCAAATCGCCGAAAATATCTCACAATCTGGCCGCAAATCTTGGAGTGTCCTCACCCCTTGCGGCTCTCTATCGGGGTACCCAGATGCCATGCCGGCTATATCGCGGAGCGCATTGGACCACCAAGCGAGACATGTTTGGGGCACAGAAACGGGCGAACCGCAGGAGACATCCCCACGATCGGGGTGCGAACCCTGGAGTGTTTCCACTCCTGGCAGCTCCCCTTTGGGGTGCCCAAGTGGCATGCATGCTATATCGCGGTGGGCAATGGACCACCAGAAGGAAAGTCTGTGGGAGACATCCCCACAATGTGGTTGCGAATCCTGGAGTGTCCTCACCCGTGGCGCCCTCCCTTTTGGGAGTTTTGAAACGAGCGCCTCGCTTAGACATCTTCGCAATCTGTTCCGAAAACAGAGGATGTCGGGGGTGGCGGACACGAGATATCCAAGTATTTCCGCGCGGATCCTGGAGTGTCTTCACCCCTGGTGCCCCTCCCGTGGGAGCGCTGAAACCAGCGCTTCACCGAAGACATCCTCACCGCCTGCTCCGACAGTACTGGATATCGGGTGGCAGAAAATGACACACCGCATGAGACATCCCCACGATCCAGCGCGAATGTGGGATGCCCTCACCCCTGACGATTCCCCTTCGGAGTGCCCCACATGCCACGTTTGCTATACCGCGGTGAGCACTGGACCACCAAAAGGGAAAAGTCGGGGGAGGGGGGCAGAAACCGTCGCCCCCATCGTCTAGGCGGAATCCTAGAACGTCCTCACCTTGGTAGCTCCCTCTTGGGGTGCCCAAGTGTCACGCCTGCTATATCGCGGTGAGCAACGGACCACCAAAAGAATTATCCTGGTGAAGGACCCCACCATACTCAGTTGTGAGTAACGCATTGTGGGTGCCGTTATCGGTGGGACACGACACGCGTGATGGGCGCGCCGTCATGGGTGTGGCGGACGCGTGCGGGCACCCCCACTGGGGCCTTCGGTGGAACCCTTATGGGGCCACAGAACGCTGTGCTGGGTGTGGCGGACGCATGCGGGCATCCCCCACTCTGACCTTTGGTGGAGCTCCCTATGGGGCCAAAAAGCGCGGTGCTGGGTGTGGCGGACGCATGCGGGCACCCCCACTGGGGCCTTCGGTGGAGCTCCCTATGGGGCCACGAAGCGTTATGCTGGGTGTGGCGGACGCATGCGGGCACCCCCACTGGGGCCTTCGGTGGAGCTCCCCATGGGGCCACGAAGCGCCGTGCTGGGTGTGGCGGACGCATGCGGGCACCCCCACTGGGGCCTTCGGTGGAGCTCCCTATGGTGCCACGAAGCGCTGTGATTGGTGTGGCGGACGCATGCGGGCACTCCCACTGGGGCCTCCGGTGGAGCTCCCTATGGGGGCACGAATCGCTGTGCTGGGTGTGGCGGACGCATGCGGGCACCCCCATTGGGGCTTTCGGTGGAGCTCCCTATGGGGCCACGAAACGTTATGCTGGGTGTGGCGGACGCATGCGGGCACCCCCATTGGGGCCTTCGGTGGAGCTCCCTATGGGGCCACGAAACGCTGTGCGGGGTGTGGCGGACGCATGCGGGCACCCCCACTGGGGCCTTCGGTGGAGCTCCCTATGGGGCCACGAAGCGCTGTGCTGTGTGTGGCGGACGCTTGCGGGCACCCCCACTGGGGCCTTCGGTGGAGCTCCCTATGGGACCACGAAACGTTGTGCTGAATGTGGCGGACGCATGCGGGCACCCCCACTGGGGCCTTCGGTGGAGCTCCCTATCACTCTTAGAGCGCTTTGTGCTGTCTTGGGGGTCTCTGGGGCGTCTCCGATGACCCCCCCGATCGCCCTAGGTGTGCTGGGAAGGCTTGGCAAAACGCCCTGCGAGGCCCGGGGGCCGCTTCGAGGCCCGTCCGGAGGGTCCCAAAGCCCCAGATCCTGGGAGTCCGGTTTGGGCGGGGGGGGGAGGGGTTTTCCCCCCGCCCGGGCTTGCAAAAATATAGGAAGAGGAATATGCCCACCCACCCCCTTGGGCCCGGACCCCCACTTCTGGGACAACTTTCGGACAATCCCCGGTGCCGCCCCCTGGGGCTCCCAGAACTCGAACCTGTATCAACCGTGTCCACAAGTGTCGAGGTCCAATGCTCGTCGCCTACCACGTGGGGCGGCTGCTGCGTAGTAAGGTCGGAAGCGTATGTCTCGTCTCTATCAGTGTTTTGGCGTTCTTGGGCACTGTCGGGCGTGTCTACATTAAGAAGCGTTACCACTCAGGAGGAAGGCGTTACCACTGAGGAGCGCGCACTTGTCGTTACTTCGAACGACATCGCCACCAACGCCGATCCCGACGCTTGGTATACCCGATTGTAGGTCCCAACCGCCTGAGGCCTCACTCCACCAAACATAGCTGCAACGCCTGCTTTTACCTTCCTTCCGACGGCTACCTCGCCTTTCGCTGACCATGGGGTCAACTTCGACCCTTGCCCCTTCCACCCCATTATTCCCCCCTCATGGCATCTTCTCGTCCTTGTACTCCTCCATGCAGGGCCGCGCTCATTTAGAGTGCCAGAGTGATAAGCAGAAGAACGTTGCTTAGGCAGGCCGGTGCTAAGCGACTGGAATGGGCAAAGATACCAGCCAGTTGTCAGTGACCGATGTCTACAACGATTCGGGCGGGGCTGGTCTGGACTGGTGGGCGGGTGGGGGGGAGTGGGGGCGGAGGTGGTGGTGGAGGGCGAATCACAAGCGCTCGCATGAGCACAAGCTTCGGAGGTCGCGCGGGAGGCCCTCGCGCAGACGTTCCCCCCGTTCGGCCAGCGCCTCGGCTTGTTTTTTATGCAACCTGCCAGTACTTCGTTTGCAGGCGGTGGACATTTCACGTATTTTTAATTGGGCCATGTGCATGTTTTGCATCGCAGCAGTAGCGGTCAAGAGCGAGCTTGTGTGGTTGGAACCATCGCCGCCACCTTTGACCCATCAGCGTTGCGTTCTGCATGCAGCTCTCGGACTTTCTCCAGCGATTCGTCGCTCAGTCGACATGAGAAACACACGCACCGTACATCGACAAAATGTTGCACCACTTTTGCTGTGCATTGGCACCTGTGCTGCATTGCTCTTGCCCCCCCCTTCCCCCCGATCTTAATATTGGATGCATAGCGAAGAGCCCCAGTTCCGCCCGGGGGCTCCCGACAAAATGTTGCACCGCCGAGCTGTTTCGACCAGCCCGGACCGTACCCAATAGTAAGATCGGGGGGGAGGGGGGGGGGGGAAACAAACGATTGATGTAACAGCGATGCGATTTGTTGTCAGCGCCAGGTGGTGCAACATTTTGTCGATGTACCGTATCGTTGATTTCCATCGTTTTTTGTAGAGTGTTTGTCTTTCTCGCGTTTTCAAGCTTCCGACGCTCTAAGACAGCCAAAGAGGCCCCAAAGACCCCCCCAAGGCGGCCGAAGAGGCCCCAAAGAGGTCCAAAGACGGCCCCAGAGAGCCTCAAGATTGCCCAAGGGGCGCCCAAGATGGCCCAAGAGGGCACCAGGACAGGCCCAAGATGGGCCCGAGAGCGGGAGCAGGAGGCCCCAAGAGGCCCCCGAGAGGCCTCCAGGATCCCCCAGAGGCCCCCAACAAACCCCAGACCCTTGAGTGGCCCAAGAAAAAAAACACGAGGCCCCCAAAAGAGCCCTGGAGAGGCTTCAAAACTGCCTCACAGGAACCCCTTGCAGGCTTCTTAGGCCCCACCGTTTCCTGCGCACTACATGGTAGGAGGTCCGACTTGAAAAAAGGGAATTCCAGTGGTTCCCTTTCTGTTCGAACTTCACCCCGAGCCCCATCAAGACTTCGGGGTCACAATTCGAAGATTTGTCGGGAATACAGTTGAATTGTTGACGCTTCGCGAATCCCCACCAGCCCATCCTACACCAGGCATTCGAACGAAGAGCGCCGATGATCGGCAGCTGTTCTCCTCCCCTTCTTCCTCCTTCTCCTCCGCCTTCTCGTCCTCCTCTCCTCCTCCTCCCTCTCCTTCTCCTCCTCCTCCTCCCCCTCCTCCTCCTCCTCCTCCTCCCTGGTGGGTCTTGGAGGTATCTTCGAACGTTTTGGTTGGCTCTTGGGCCTTGCGGGCGAGCGGGCGGCGCTCCGCCAGCCTTCGCGCAGGGCCCAAGAGGGGCTCCAAGACGTCTCTTGGAGCCATCTTGGAGGAGATTGATCAACGAAGGGGGGTCCCTCAATTAGGGTTCCCCCCTCAGGAGCCATGATCCTCGTGAGGGGTGTCGATTTTTAGCCCTCCCAGGGGTCGATCTTGGACGCTTTAACGCGACGCGGCCCCCCCTGTCCATGTCAGTGGGGAGGGGGTAGGGGGAGGGGTAAACCCTTCCCCGCAGGGGATGAAGGAGGGGTGGAAGAGGAAACCTTCTAAACCACCGACGCCTAGAGGGCTAGTGGGATTTCTTGGTTCCCCCAGTGGTTCTCTGTGGTTCTCAGTCCACTTAGTGGCTGGGTTCTGCAGGGTTCTCTTGGGGGTTCTCTTTTTTCGATGTATAGACTTGTGGAAACATTTCGTGATGGTCAGGGGTTCTCTGTGGTTCTCAGAGGAACATCAGAAGGAACACATACTTTTGAAACTTATGTATTCAAAGGAACACATAATTTTCATATTCGAAATATTTCCACAAGTCTATACATCGAAAAAGAGAACCCCCAAGAGAACCCTGCAGAACCCAGCCACTAAGTGGACTGAGAACCACAGAGAACCACTGGGGGAACCAAGAAATCCCACTAGCCCTCTAGGCGTCGGTGGTTTAGAAGGTTTCCTCTTCCACCCCTCCTTCCCCTGCGGGGAGGGGTTTACCCCTCCCCCTACCCCCTCCCCACTGACATGGACAGGGGGGGCCGCGTCGCGTTAAAGCGTCCAAGATCGACCCCTGGGAGGGCTAAAATTCGACACCCCTCACGAGGATCATGGCTCCTGAGGGGGGAACCCAAATTGAGGGACCCCCCTTCGTTGATCAATCTCCTCCAGGATGGCTCCAAGAGACGTCTTGGAGCCCCTCTTGGGCCCTCCGCGAAGGCTGGCGGAGCGCCGCCCGCTCGCCCGCAAGGCCCAAGAGCCAACCAAAACGTTCGAAGATACCTCCAAGACCCACCAAGGAGGAGGAAGAGGCGGAGGAGGAGGAGGAGGAGGAGGAGGAGGAGGAGGAGGAGGATGAGGAGGAGGAGGAGGAGGAGGAGGAGGAGGAGGAGGAGGAGGGGAGGAGGAGGAGAGGGAGGAGGAGGAGAGGAGGAGGAGGAGAAGGCGGAGGAGAGGAGGAAGAGGGGAGGAGAAACAGCTGCCGATCATCGGCGCTCTTCGTTCGAATGCCTGTGTAGGATGGGCTGGTGGGGATTCGCGAAGCGTCAACAGTTAGACCTCGCCATCCCTGCGGGGGGCTGCGATCTATGAAACTGTCGCGGAGGCTGCGATCTGTGAAAATTGACGCCAATTGCAGAGCCTGCTGGGGGGCTCAGCACAGTGAGGGCGACGCGCAGATTCAAATTAGACCTCGCCATCCCTGGGGGGCTGCGATCTGTGAAACTGTCGCCATTTTCGAGGCCTGCTGGGGGGCCCAGCACAGTGAGGGCGACGCGCAGATTCAAATTAGACCTCGCCATCCCTGGGGGGCTGCGATCTGTGAAACTGTCGCCACTTTTCGAGGCCTGCTGGGGGGCCCAGCACAGTGACGCCACGCGCAGATTCAAATGAGACCTCGCCATCCCTGGGGGGCTGCGATCTGTGAAACTGTCGCCACTTTCGAGGCCTGCTGGGGGGCCCAGCACAGTGACGCCACGGGCGGACCCAAATTAGACCTCGCCATCCCTGGGGGGCTGCGATCTGTGAAACTTTCGCCGCTTTCGAGGCCTGCTGGGGGGCCCAGCACAGTGACGCCACGGGCGGACCCAAATTAGACCTCGCCATCCCTGGGGGGCTGCGAATATGTGAAACTGTCGCCACGTTCGAGGCCTGCTGGGGGGCCCAGCACAGTGACGCCACGGGCGGATTCAAATTAGAACTCGCCATCCCTGGGGGGCTGCGATCTGTGAAACTGTCGCCACTTTCGAGGCCTGCTGGGCGGCCCAGCACAGTGACGCCACGCGCGGACCCAAATTGGACTTTGCCATCCCTGGGGGGCTGCGATCTGTGAAGCTGTCGCCACTTTCGAGGCCTGCTGGGGGGCCCAGCACAGTGACGCCACGCGCGGACCCAAACAAGACCTCGCCATCCCTGGGGGGCTGCGATCTGCGATGCCCGCTTTCGATGTGGCTAGGGTTGCTCAGGGGTTGTAACTAATCAGGGTAATATAGTCCTTGTCCTGTAGCCAGTGTCCTGCGAGTCTCTCGAATTCCGTCTGCAGACATATGTAACCCTCGCTCCGTCATCGCCCCCCTTATAAAGGGTCCTAAACTATTTGCGCCCCGCGTTTGCGCAGGGGTTGAACACCTCCGCAACCCTCCCATTCCTCGACACTCTCCCGCACTCTTCCCAACATTTCTGGAACCCTCCCATTCCTCCACATGCCTCCGGCACTCCTCCCGGAACCTCCGCGACCCTCCCATTCCTCCACACACCTTCGCACTCTTTCCAACACCTCCGCACCCCTCCCATTCCTCCACACACCTCCGTACTCTTCTCGAGGCACGTATGTGTCCCCAGCAATGGCAGACATGCGTGTGGCGGTTGAGGCCAGGCAGACTACCCGCCTCGCCGCTCACTCGATGTTTCCCTTCGTACTCTTTCCGAGGCACGTATGTGTCCCCAGCAATGGCAGACATGCGTGTGGCGGTTGAGGCCAGGCAGACTACCCGCCTCGCCGCTCACTCGATTTTTCCTCTCCGCTCCTTCTCTCTGCTCCGAGCTGGATTGTGCGCCGGCCATGCAATCATGATCATCATCATCATCATCATCATCATCATCATCATCATCATCATCATCATCATCATCATCATCATCATCATCATCATCATCATCATCATCATCATCATCATCAGCATCATCATTATTATTATCATCCCTCCGTCTCCTTGCTCATCCCTCCCACCCTCCTCCTCCGTTCGCCGGCTCCCTCCCTCGGAGGTTTTCGCGAGTCTTCTGGGAGGTTCGGGGGCCTCGGCCGGGGAGGTTCCGGGAACACCCGATGGCCTCCAGAGGCCTCCGAAAGCCTCGGAGCCAGCATTCGGGGATTTGAAAGTCTCGCCAACGCATCGCCGACACATCGGCGATGCATCGGCGACATCCCACGACACCAACTGTCCGAACCCCATCTGGGAGGCCTCCTTGGAACTGCATCGTTCGCATCGCCAACGCATCGCCGACACATCGGCGATGCATCGGCGACATCCCACGACACCAACTGTCCGAACCCCATCTGGGAGGCCTCCTCGGAACTGCATCGCTCTGGGGGTATAACTGTACAGTCAACCCGCAGAGTGAAGATGGGCAACCCTCCCAAGGGTACCCCTGCATCCTTGCCCCTTCGGCCCATCCTCGGCCACTCGGGCTGGCCAACCTCCCTCGAAAAACGTTCACATGGGCCTCCAATGCAGTTGCATCCTCACCGCGCACCCTCGTGATACGGGTTCACTGTAGTCGTAAACGTCGGGCTAGCGCCTTCTGAGAAGCAGCTGCCAGGGGGGCCCAGCGCAGATCCAAAAAATCCGCGCGGAACGCCAAAAGTTTATTTTGTATGCCTGCTTGCTTTTCATCTAGTGGAGCAAGGAGGGGGAAGGGAGGTGGCGGTGGTGTATATGCTTGGGGCCCGCCGCCCA
>CAUYUJ010001462.1:34366-60836 GCA_963575745.1 Prorocentrum cordatum | reverse complement strand
TGGGGGTCTCTGGGGCGTCTCCGATGACCCCCCCGATCGCCCTAGGTGTGCTGGGAAGGCTTGGCAAAACGCCCTGCGAGGCCCGGGGGCCGCTTCGAGGCCCGTCCGGAGGGTCCCAAAGCCCCAGATCCTGGGAGTCCGGTTTGGGCGGGGGGGGGAGGGGTTTTCCCCCCGCCCGGGCTTGCAAAAATATAGGAAGAGGAATATGCCCACCCACCCCCTTGGGCCCGGACCCCCACTTCTGGGACAACTTTCGGACAATCCCCGGTGCCGCCCCCTGGGGCTCCCAGAACTCGAACCTGTATCAACCGTGTCCACAAGTGTCGAGGTCCAATGCTCGTCGCCTACCACGTGGGGCGGCTGCTGCGTAGTAAGGTCGGAAGCGTATGTCTCGTCTCTATCAGTGTTTTGGCGTTCTTGGGCACTGTCGGGCGTGTCTACATTAAGAAGCGTTACCACTCAGGAGGAAGGCGTTACCACTGAGGAGCGCGCACTTGTCGTTACTTCGAACGACATCGCCACCAACGCCGATCCCGACGCTTGGTATACCCGATTGTAGGTCCCAACCGCCTGAGGCCTCACTCCACCAAACATAGCTGCAACGCCTGCTTTTACCTTCCTTCCGACGGCTACCTCGCCTTTCGCTGACCATGGGGTCAACTTCGACCCTTGCCCCTTCCACCCCATTATTCCCCCCTCATGGCATCTTCTCGTCCTTGTACTCCTCCATGCAGGGCCGCGCTCATTTAGAGTGCCAGAGTGATAAGCAGAAGAACGTTGCTTAGGCAGGCCGGTGCTAAGCGACTGGAATGGGCAAAGATACCAGCCAGTTGTCAGTGACCGATGTCTACAACGATTCGGGCGGGGCTGGTCTGGACTGGTGGGCGGGTGGGGGGGAGTGGGGGCGGAGGTGGTGGTGGAGGGCGAATCACAAGCGCTCGCATGAGCACAAGCTTCGGAGGTCGCGCGGGAGGCCCTCGCGCAGACGTTCCCCCCGTTCGGCCAGCGCCTCGGCTTGTTTTTTATGCAACCTGCCAGTACTTCGTGACCGATGTCTACGACGATTCGGGCGGGGCTGGTCTGGACTGGCGGGGGGGGTGGGGGGGAGTGGGGGTGGAGGTGGTGGTGGAGGGCGAATCACAAGCGCGCGCATGAGCACAAGCTTCGGAGGTCGCGCGGGAGGCCCTCGCGCATACGTTCCCCCCGATCGGCCAGCGCCTTGGCTTTTTATGCAACCTGCCAGTATTTCGTTTGCAGGCGGTGGACGTTTCACGTATTTCTAACCGGGCCATGTGCATGTTCTGCATCGCAGCAGTAGCGGTCAGGAGCGAGCTTGTGTGGTTGGAGCCATCGCCGCTACCTTTGATCCATCAGCGTTGCGTTCTGCATGCAGCTCTCGGACTTTCTCCAGTGATTCGTCGCTCAGCCGAAATGAGAAACACACGCACCGTCCATCGACAAACTGTTGCACCACTTTTTCTGTGCATTGGCACCTGTACTGCATTGCTCTTGCCCCCCCCTTCCCCCCGATCTTAATACTGGGTGCATAGCGAAGAGCCCCTGTTCCGCCCGGGGGCTCCCGACAAAATGTTGTACCGCCGAGCTGTTTCGACCAGCCCGGACCGTACCCAATATTAAGATCGGGGGGGGGGAACAAACGATTGATGTAACAGCGATGCGATTTATTGTCAGCGCCAGGTGGCGCAACATTTTGTCGATGTACCGTATCGTTGATTTCCATTGTTTTTTGTAGAGTGTTTGTCTTTCTCGCGTTTTCAAGCTTCCAACGCTCTAAGACAGCCAAAGAGGCCCCAAAGACCGCCCCAAGACGGCCGAAGAGGCCCCAAAGAGGGCCAAAGACGGCCCCAGAGAGCTTCAAGATTGCCCAAGGGGCGCCCATGATGGCCCAAGAGGGCACCAGGACAGGCCCAAGATGGGCCCGAGAGCGGGAGCAGGAGGCCCCAAGAGGCCCCCGAGGGCCTCCAGGATCCCCCAGAGGCCCCACGAGGCCCCAAAAAGAGCCCTGGAGAGGCTTCAAAACTGCCTCACAGGAACCCCTTGCAGGCCTCTTAGGCCCCCCCGTTTCCTGCGCACTACATGGTAGGAGGTCCGACTTGAAAAAAGGGAACCCCAGCGATTCCCTTTCTGTTCGAACTTCACCCCGAGCCCCATCAAGACTTCGGGGTCACAATTCGAAGATTTGTCGGGAATGCTGTTGAAATTGTTGACGCTTCGCGAATCCCCACCAGCCCATCCTACACCAAGCATTCGAACGAAGAGCGCCGATGATCGGCAGCTGTTCTCCTCCTCTTCTTCCTTCTTCTCCTCCGCCTTCTCGTCCTCCTCTCCTCCTCCTCCCTCTCCTTCTCCTCCTCCTCCTCCTCCTCCTCCTCCTCCTCCGCCTCTTCCTCCTCCCTGGTGGGTCTTGGAAGTATCTTCGAACGTTTTGGTTGGCTCTTGGGCCTTGCGGGCGAGCGGGCGGCGCTCCGCCAGCCTTCGCGCAGGGCCAAGAGGGGCTCCAAGACGTCTCTTGGAGCCATCTTGGAGGAGATTGATCAACGAAGGGGGGTCCCTCAATTAGGGTTCCCCCCTTCAGGAGCCATGATCCTCGTGAGGGGTGTCGAATTTTTGCCATCCCAGGGGTCGATCTTGGACGCTGTAACGCGACGCGGCCCCCCCTGTCCATGTCAGTGGGGAAGGGGGTAGGGGGAGGGGTAAACCCCTCCCCGCAGGGGAAGAAGGAGGGGTGGAAGAGGAAACCTTCTAAACCACCGACGCCTAGAGGGCTAGTGGGATTTCTTGGTTCCCTCAGTGGTTCTCTGTGGTTCTCAGTCCACTTAGTGGCTGGGTTCTGCAGGGTTCTCTTGGGGGTTTTATTTTTTCGATGTATAGACTTGTGGAAATATTTCGTGATGGTCAGGGGTCTCTGTGGTTCTCAGAGGGAACATCATAAGACATACTTTTGAAACTTATGTATTCAAAGGAACACATAATTTTCAATTTCGAATATTTCCACAAGTCTATACATCGAAAAAAGAGAACCCCCAAGAGAACCCTGCAGAACCCAGCCACTAAGTGGACTGAGAACCACAGAGAACCACTGGGGGAACCAAGAAATCCCACTAGCCCTCTAGGCGTCGGTGGTTTAGAAGGTTTCCTCTTCCACCCCTCCTTCATCCCCTGCGGGGAGGGGTTTACCCCTCCCCCTACCCCCTCCCCACTGACATGGACAGGGGGGGCCGCGTCGCGTTAAAGCGTCCAAGATCGACCCCTGGGAGGGCTAAAATTCGACACCCCTCACGAGGATCATGGCTCCTGAGGGGGGAACCCTAATTGAGGGACCCCCCTTCGTTGATCAATCTCCTCCAAGATGGCTCCAAGAGACGTCTTGGAGCCCCTCTTGGGCCCTGCGCGAAGGCTGGCGGAGCGCCGCCCGCTCGCCCGCAAGGCCCAAGAGCCAACCAAAACGTTCGAAGATACCTCCAAGACCCACCAGGGAGGAGGAAGAGGCGGAGGAGGAGGAGGAGGAGGAGGAGGAGGAGGAGGAGGAGGAGGAGGAGGAGGAGAAGGAGAGGGAGGAGGAGGAGAGGAGGACGAGAAGGCGGAGGAGAAGGAGGAAGAAGGGGAGGAGAACAGCTGCCGATCATCGCGCTCTTCGTTCGAATGCCTGGTGTAGGATGGGCTGGTGGGGATTCGCGAAGCGTCAACAATTAGACCTCGCCATCCCTGCGGGGGGCTGCGATCTATGAAACTGTCGCCATGTTCGAGGCCTGCTGGGGGCTCAGCACAGTGAGGGCGACGCGCAGATTCAAATTAGACCTCGCCATCCCTGGGGGGCTGCGATCTGTGAAACTGTCGCCATTTTCGAGGCCTGCTGGGGGGCCCAGCACAGTGAGGGCGACGCGCAGATTCAAATTAGACCTCGCCATCCCTGGGGGGCTGCGATCTGTGAAACTGTCGCCATTTTCGAGGCCTGCTGGGGGGCCCAGCACAGTGAGGGCCACGCGCGGATTCAAATTAGACCTCGCCATCCCTGGGGGGGCTGCGATCTGTGAAACTGTCGCCACTTTCGAGGCCTGCTGGGGGGCCCAGCACAGTGACGCCACGGGCGGACCCAAATTTGACCTCGCCATCCCTGGGGGGCTGCGAATCTGTGAAGCTGTCGCCACTTTCGAGGCCTGCTGGGGGGCCCAGCACAGTGACGCCACGGGCGGACACCAATCAGACCTCGCCAAACTCTGGGGGGCTGCGAATCTGTGAAACTGTCGCCACTTTCGAGGCCTGCTGGGGGGCCCAGCACAGTGACGCCACGGGCGGACCCAAATTAGACCTCGCCATCCCTGGGGGGCTGCGATCTGTGAAACTGTCGCCACTTTCGAGGCCTGCTGGGGGGCCCAGCAGTGACGCCCACGGGCGATTCAAATTAGACCTCGCCATCCCTGGGGGGCTGCGATCTGTGAAACTGTCGCCACTTTCGAGGCCTGCTGGGCGGCCCAGCACAGTGACGCCACGCGCGGACCCAAATTAGACCTCGCCATCCCTGGGGGGCTGCGATCTGTGAAACTGTCGCCACTTTCGAGGCCTGCTGGGGGGCCCAGCACAGTGACGCCACGCGCGGACCCAAACAAGACCTCGCCATCCCTGGGGGGCTGCGATCTGCGATGCCCGCTTTCGATGTGGCTAGGGTTGCTCAGGGGTTGTAACTAATCAGGGTAATATAGTCCTTGTCCTGTAGCCAGTGTCCTGCGAGTCTCTCGAATTCCGTCTGCAGACATATGTAACCCTCGCTCCGTCATCGCCCCCCTTATAAAGGGTCCTAAACTATTTGCGCCCCGCGTTTGCGCAGGGGTTGAACACCTCCGCAACCCTCCCATTCCTCGACACTCTCCCGCACTCTTCCCAACATTTTTGGAACCCTCCCATTCCTCCACATGCCTCCGGCACTCCTCCCGGAACCTCCGCGACCCTCCCATTCCTCCACACACCTTCGCACTCTTTCCAACACCTCCGCAACCCTCCCATTCCTCCACACACCTCCGTACTCTTCTCGAGGCACGTATGTGTCCCCAGCAATGGCAGACATGCGTGTGGCGGTTGAGGCCAGGCAGACTACCCGCCTCGCCGCTCACTCGATTTTTCCCTTCGTACTCTTTCCGAGGCACGTATGTGTCCCCAGCAATGGCAGACATGCGTGTGGCGGTTGAGGCCAGGCAGACTACCCGCCTCGCCGCTCACTCGATTTTTCCTCTCCGCTCCTTCTCTCTGCTCCGAGCTGGATTGTGCGCCGGCCATGCAATCATGATCATCATCATCATCATCATCATCATCATCATCATCATCATCATCATCATCATCATCATCATCATCATCATCATCATCATCATCATCATCATCATCATCATCAGCATCATCATTATTATTATCATCCCTCCGTCTCCTTGCTCATCCCTCCCACCCTCCTCCTCCGTTCGCCGGCTCCCTCCCTCGGAGGTTTTCGCGAGTCTTCTGGGAGGTTCGGGGGCCTCGGCCGGGGAGGTTCCGGGAACACCCGATGGCCTCCAGAGGCCTCCGAAAGCCTCGGAGCCAGCATTCGGGGATTTGAAAGTCTCGCCAACGCATCGCCGACACATCGGCGATGCATCGGCGACATCCCACGACACCAACTGTCCGAACCCCATCTGGGAGGCCTCCTCGGAACTGCATCGTTCGCATCGCCAACGCATCGCCGACACATCGGCGATGCATCGGCGACATCCCACGACACCAACTGTCCGAACCCCATCTGGGAGGCCTCCTCGGAACTGCATCGCTCTGGGGGTATAACTGTACAGTCAACCCGCAGAGTGAAGATGGGCAACCCTCCCAAGGGTACCCCTGCATCCTTGCCCCTTCGGCCCATCCTCGGCCACTCGGGCTGGCCAACCTCCCTCGAAAAACGTTCACATGGGCCTCCAATGCAGTTGCATCCTCACCGCGCACCCTCGTGATACGGGTTCACTGTAGTCGTAAACGTCGGGCTAGCGCCTTCTGAGAAGCAGCTGCCAGGGGGGCCCAGCGCAGATCCAAAAAATCCGCGCGGAACGCCAAAAGTTTATTTTGTATGCCTGCTTGCTTTTCATCTAGTGGAGCAAGGAGGGGGAAGGGAGGTGGCGGTGGTGTATATGCTTGGGGCCCGCCGCCCATGGCGCGCGCCCTCCCGTGGCGGGTGGCACGGGCGTGCACGGGCGCAGGGCGCGAGGAGTGGCCAGCCCGGATGCCTTGGCGGGCGGCGCGCGCCCCCTGAGATGTCCGAGGTGACGGAGCAGCTGCAGCATCGCATGCGTTTGTTCATTAATTCTTTTGCCGATCGGCGCGGGCCCTCGCACCCCCCTCCCCCCCCCCCGTGGAGTAGATCTTGGCTGTTTTTGTTGGCGCCTGTTTCGAGCAGGTGGAGTCTCCCCCATAAGACGCACGGTTCCAAACACTGGCACTAAGCAGAGGTCCAGAGCCACCCCCCCCCTCCTCCCCCTCCCCTTACGCGCAGTGTCGAAACGCCAAAACAAATTAAAAACGCGCACATCGCGAAATTCCACGACTGGAGCTTTGGACCCTTTTCTCTTGCCGGCACGATCGAACTCTTAACGGACAGTATGGGTACGAAGACCAGCAGCGATTCTTGCCCATTTTGAGCAGCATTCGCTGTCCGCGTCGCCGCGGACGTGGTCCCTTCGGGGCAGGAGGCCGCCTGCCCAACAGCGGCCGCTGTGGGTTTGGGACAGCATTTGTGGTGAGGCACCGTACAAGTTTTGTCCCGTGCCCATTGCGGGCGTCATCCTTTTTGCCGCGCTTTTGACCCGGAGCGACCTCTGAAACGGGAGGAGGGATGAGGGAGGACGGGGGAGGGAGGAGGGAGGGGGGAGGAGGGAGGAGGGAGGAGGGAGGGGGGAGGAGGGAGGAGGGAGGAGGGAGGGGGGAGGAGGGAGGAGGAGGAGGCGGAGGAGGAGGCAAGTCGCCACAGTGCAGAAGGATGGCGAAACGCCCGGACCTCGGGGGCGGGCGGCCGGGCTAACCCTCGCCCTGCGCCGGGCCCCCCACGTGAGCGCGCGTGAGCACCCTCGTCTCCGCCATGACTTGCCGCGCTGGTTTGGGACGACCGACTTGGGTACTCCAGATTTCGTAATAAAAGGGAGGGGGTCTGGACCCTCCAAGACAAGCCATTTCAGACCTCCCCCGTGGGAGAACCATGCAACACATCGTCCCCAGACCCCCCAGGCCCTCCAAGATAGCCTGGAAGAGACCCCCCCCCGAAATGAAACCCCCCTCCCTCTATTACGAAATCTGGAGTACAATGCCCAACACCAGCTCTGTTCGTTCGGTGTCGCCGCGGCCTGTGTCCATTTGAGACAGAAGGCCGCCTGCCCAACGGCGGCCGCTGTTGGTTTGGGGCAACATTTGTTGTTGGGCATTGTACCCATTCTTTCCGTACCCGTTTCGGGCGTCCATATTGGTGGCCTGCGTAAGCTTTCGCGCACTCCTCCTCCTCCTCCTCCTCCTCCTCCTCCTCCTCCTACGAGTCATACTATTATTACTAGTAGTATGACTAATACTCGTATCATAGTACCCGTAGTAAAGCATACCACTATTACTACTACTACTACTACTACTACTACTACTACTACTACTACTACTACTACTTCTACTTCTACTTCTTCTACTACTACTACTACTACTACTTCTACTTCTACTTCTACTTCTACTACTACTACTACTACTACTACTACTACTATAAGATGAAGAATACGGATACTGTTGATAACACTAGTAAGGTTAATCGTACTCTCAATATCATGCGAAGAGTAACGCTATTACGAACAATAACAGTACCACTCATAAACATAAGAACGGTAACCAACAGCGCCGGAATAGGAAACAGGACCCGTGTAAACTCAAAAACCATCAACGATGTTGGAACCAACCCTCGTTCCAAACTTCCTTTTCCATAGGCGCCATATAACGGCTCATTTCCATTTGGGGAATTGCTTCGTTGGAGGGCAACCTTTTGAAGACACTGAAGCATGCGCAAACATTGTTCCTGGGGTTCAAACTCCATTGGTCAATCTGACTGTTACTTACGTCTAGACGATTCTACATCGAGCCAGAACGCCTTTCCTGGGACTTCAACACCTTCGAATCAACGTAACCGTTGTTCCCGCGTGATTCAGAATCCTTCCAGGGCACCACTTCTGGTGCGTTGACCATGGGTCTCCATGGAACTTTTGCGCAGGAGGAGGAGGAGGAGGAGGAGTGGGGGAGGAGGAGGAGGAGGAGGAGGAGACCCTTCAGACGTCTCGTGGACCCAAATGGAGCTCCACCGAAGGCCCCAGTGCCACCGCGCGCGTGCGTCCGCCACATGTATGGCGGCACATCCCTCACGCGCTTCGTGGCCCCATACAGAGTTCCACCGAAGGCCTCAGTGGCAGGGCCCGCGTGCTTCCCCACCAAACATGTCGCCACACCCTTCACACGTTCCGTGGCCTCATAGGGAGCTCCACCGAAGGCCTCCGTGGCATGGCCCGCATGCTTTCCCACCACCAGTTTCGGCACACCCCTTATTAGTTTCGTGGCCCCATGAGGAGCTCCGCCGAAAGCCCCATTGGAAGGGCCAGCATCCCTCCCCACCATACATTTCGGCACACCCCTCACACGTTTCGTGGCCCCATAGGGAGCTCGACCGAAGGCCCCAGAGCCACCGCCCGCATGCGTCCGCCACACGTATCCCGTTACACCCCTCACACGCTACGTGGCCCCAGAGGGAGCTCCACCGAAGGCCTCAGTGGCAGGACCCGCGTGTTTCCCCACCACACATGTCGCCACACCCCTCACATGTTTCGCGGCCATCATGGAGCTCCACCGAAGGTCCCAGTGACATGGCCCGCATGCCTCCCCACCACCCATGTTTGCCACCCTTCACACGTTTCGTGGCCTCATAGGGAGCTCCACCGAAGGCCCCAGTCCGCCCATTTCGGCACACCCCTCACACGTTTCGTGACTCCACAGGCGGCTCCACCGAAGACTGTATTACAACTGTGGTTTTCACAACTGCATATGGTTGGGTCTTTCGCCAGGCTAACTTGTAAAGGACGGATCATCTAGGGCGGCGACGACGGCGACGGAGCGGCGACGGCGACAACATAGCCGCCAGACCGACATACAAGCCTAGACAACGGGCTGCGACGAGCCGGCGACGGCGACAACATAGCCGCCAGACTGGCAGACAGGCCCAGACGACGGGCGGCGACGAGGCGGCGATGAGGCGGCGACGATGCGGCGACGGCGGCAACATAGCCGCCAGACTGACAGACAGGCCCAGTTGCTTAGACCAGAAGCAAGAACCCCTCAGTGCAAGCACTGTTTGGGGAATCTTGGAACAGACTGGTACTGGAGGGGGAGGCGAAAATCAAGAAACTCCAGCGAAGTACAGGGAATCCTGGAGTTTGTGCCTCTTTCTTTGTGTCTCCCTTTGGCTCCTTCGTCTTCTCCTTCTCCCTCCCTTCCTCCGGCTCCTCCTGCTGCTGTTGCCTCAATGTCCGGTCCCCGCGGCAGGCTCTCATTCATCACGCGGACGTTGTCATGAAGCAGGACCGGGATGGATGAGGAAGAGGAGGAGGAGGAGGAGGAGGAGGAGGAGGAGGAGGAGAACGAGGAGGGAGGAGGAGGAGGAGGAGGAGGAGGAGGAAACAGGAGGAGGTGGAGGAGGAGAGGGAGGAGGAGGAGAGGAAGACGAGGAGGAGGAGGTGGGGGGGGAGGAGGAGGAGGAGGAGGAGGAAGTGGATGAGGAGGACGAGGAGGAGGAGGAGGAGGGAGAGGAGGAGGAGAGGAGGAGAGGAGCTGGAGGGAGGAAGGAGGAGGAGGAGGGGGAGGAGGAGGAGGAGGAGGACGAGGAGGAGGAGGAGGAGGAGGAGGAGGAGGAGGAGAGGAACAGGAGAGGAGGAGGAGGAGGAGGAGGGAGGAGGAGGGGGAGGGGGAGTTGGAGGAGGAGGAGGAGGAGGGGCAACACTATGTTGATGTTGGTATTGATGTTGATATTGATGTTGATGTTGATGATGGCGATTCCGGTGATGATGAGGAAGAGAAGGATGAGGATGAAGAAGAGAAGGAGGAGGAGGAGGAGAAGGAGGAGGAGGCAGAGGATGGTGTGCACCAGGGTTCGGCATTCGCTTGCTGCTCTTGACTGTCAGGTTACACGGTGCATCCTCGCCATCACACCTCCTCGTTCTGGTCGTCCTCAACGTCCTACTCCTCGTCGTTGTTGTGTCCGTCCGCCTGCTGCTCGTTTTCATTCGTGTTCCCCCTCTGCGACTTCTCCCTGCTCCTTCGCTACTACATATTCCATGCCCTCTCGCAGGAGAATGCCTTCATCTGGGGGTTGTGCCCGAGCGCGAACCCCATGAACATGGTGGCATTTGTATCAATCTTCCTCGGGCGTGGATGGAGACACAATATGGGTAGTTAAGTGTTACGAGCGCGCTTGGTGGAGAGGTGCTGGCAGAAAAGATCGCAGCTCAACGTGTCCTCGACATGCGAATCGCAGCCTGAAAGGCCCAGAGGAAAACTTACGCGAAGTGTCAGGTCAGCATGGCAGCATGTCACTGTCAGGGAGCGCGTGGGGTGCGGAAGTGGCAGCGGCGTCGACCAGGACTCATGTGAGCAGACGAAGGAAGGACAAGATGTAATTAGGGGATCGAGCAATGACATAAACATAAAAAAAAACTCGGAGGCCCGCTCGGATTTCTCGGATCGGCGCTGGGGCCCCCTGGCGGCGCTTCCGGCGCCGCCCCTAGCGCGCTCCGCACGCCACAGGGAGGGGGAGGAGGAGAGGAGGAGGAGGAGGAGGAGGAGGAGGAGGAGGAGGAGGAGGGAGGAGGAGGAGGAGGAGGAGAGGGAGGAGGAGGAGGAGGAGGAGGAGGGGAGGAGAGGAGGAGGAGGAGGAGGCGGACCGCGCCCTCCGCGCGCGCTCCGCGCGCGGATCCAAGAAATCTGCGCGGACCTCAGAGTTTTTATGCTTCTGCCATTGTTCGTTCCTCTGGCAGTGGAGAGCGGGAACGCAAGTGGACACAGGGGGCGCACAGTCGGAGGTTACCAGAGGTCCTGGCCCAAGGTGCCCCCCCCCTCCTCCTCCTCCTCCTCTCCTCCTCCTCCTCCTCCTCCTCCTCCTCCTCCTCCTCCTCCTCCTCCTCCCCCTCCTCCTCCTCCTCCTCCACCTCCTCCTCCTCCTCCGCCTGGCAACGCCCAGCAAGCGGAGAGGCCGGGTGGGACTGGTCGTAGGGGGAAATGCCGGGGGGCCGGGGATGCGAAGGGAGACACGGGACCAGCCAGGGCCGCCTACCCCCCGATTCGATGCGAACCGACTCGCGGGCTGGGGCCTGAATCCCGACTCGATTCGATTCGTTTCGGCTCACCACCACCAGCCGGGGCCAGCTGGAGCTGGGCGCGGCGCCTCCAGACGCAGCGGTCCGCCTGGCCGCGGCCACGGCTGCCTCCACGGCGGACGCCGTGTGTGGTGCCCCCGGCGTTGCCTAGCGCCCCCCGTCCAACCCCCCGCTCTTGCTGGGCAGTACGGGCGCCCCCGCGCCTTTTCGCCGGCGTTGCGCCGGCGATCCCTCGCGCGCCGTCCTGCCCTTCCTCGGCGGGGCGGTGGGCGGGTCCCGCAGAGGGCAATCCCCCACCAAGCCGCAGCGTGCTGGGCTCGGTCGGCCACCCCGCCCAGGTCGCCGCCGTAGGGTCCGTAGCCTCGTCGCGCGTGGCTCTTCTCCCCTGGTCCCCGGCCTGGCCTTTCTGCTTGCGGTTGCTTTCCCTCCCCTCCTCCCTGTCATCCTCCTCCTCCCTCCGCTTCTGCTCGTTGCTTTCCTCCGTTTCCTTTCCTCTTGCTCCCTGCCTGTTGTCTCCGCCTGGCCCCTCCTCTGCCTGCCCGCCCGCCCCGTCGGCCCTGACCTCCCGTCTGGGCGTTCGTCGTTGTCTGCCTGCTTCTCGCCTCCTCGTCCTCTTCCGCCGGGCAGCACAGCCTGCCCGGGACCAGCGTGGCGGCATGCAGAGACCGCTCGCGTGGCGCCCGCGCGGGGGCATGATTTTCCACCGCGGCGCTGCAGTCGGGACGGCTTGTTGGTGATCCAGCCCGCTGTCGCGTTCCGATCCAGCCCAGGCCTGCCAGCAGGGAGCGGGGCATCGCGGCGCACGTCCGAGGCCCTGCTCGACCAGTGCGCACCTTGCGCCCATCTCCCCCTCCCCTCTTCCTCCACTTCCTCCTCCTCCTCCTCCTCCTCCTCCTCCTCCTCCTTCTCTTCCTCCTCCTCCTCCTCCTCTTCCTCCTCCTCCTCCTCCTCCTCCTCTGTAGGCCTCCTAGATGGGGTCGGAGTAGATGGGGTCGGAGGATCGCGCCGCATCGCCGATGCATTGCCGATGCGGATGGATGTGGAGCCCGATTTGTTTCACGTCGGCGTCGCCGATGCATCGCCCGCGTCGACGATGCATCGCCGGTGCGTCGCCGATGCATCGCCGATGTATCGCCGATGTATCGGCGATGCGGCGCGATCCTCCGACCCCATGTACACTGACCCCATCTAGGAGGCCACTATCCTCCTCCCTCCTCCTCCCTCCTCCTCCTCCTTCTCCTCCTGTGCCGCATTCTGGTTTTGCCGCCCCCCGCTTCCCTGGCTTCCCTCCTTGAGGTCGTTCGCAGTCATGGAAGTGGGGTCGGCCAGGATCCAGGGTTAAATCGGGCTTGTCCCTCTACAGGAGGAAAATTCAAAAATAGTCAAACAATAGCCTGGAGACAATTTTTGATTTAGTTCGACTATTTTTGATTTTTCGTCCAAAATCCGCCTGTAGTGGGACATGCCCGACATGAATCCAGGATTAAGTCTGGCACGTCTTTGCACAGGAGAAATATTCAAAAATAGTAAAAACAAATAGTCAGGGGACGTTTTTTCGACTACTTCTGATTCTTTTTCTGAGCATTTTTTGACTACTGTGTATTTCTCTACCACAGTCCGCCTGTAGGGGCACGGCGCTGGACACTGTTGAATGAGGAGGTAGCTTTGGGGCCTCGATCTCGATGCGATTCGGCTCGGTTCACAGGCATCGTTTGGTTTCTCGCTGGAGCAGGGCGCGAAGGTCCCATTTCGGTTCGTTTGTGGACGCTTCGTTGGCGATCTTTTGTGTTCCCTCACCCGATCATTGGATTGAGCCAGTCAGGATCATAGCTTTCGACGCTGCGTGAAGTGGAGAGAGGACATGTGAGAGGAGAACGTAAACAAGACGGGAAGATGACACACGTTTGCCAGCGTGTGCCCCAAACAGTGGTGGGCTCTGGCACAGTCGACACTGAAACGGTGTGGCGCAGTCTGTGTATGCTGCACTCTCGTTGCAATCAACATGGTGCAACACATGCGCTGCAATATGCGTGGCACGTGCACGTGGGGCAACCACTGTGGTGCAGTGCATAGGATGCAGTGTGTGTTGTGCAAGTGATGTGGCACAAGCTATGTCGCGCACTCCAGGTTGAGCAATGTTTGGGGTGCAAGCTGGGTGGTTCAACCTGATATGGCGTACAAATCGCGTTGTGCAACCCATGTGTTGCCATCGATGTGATGCAATCAACGTGGCAAACCATTTGGTGCATTCTACGTGTTGCATGCTTCCGTGTGCAATCCATGTGGTGCAGTATGTTGCGGCCACCAGGCGAAAACGCAGCATCGCCATCCAGCGCAGGAGGCGCCTGGGCGAAGACCCAGAAATTCCAGTACCTCGTTGGGGAAGCGCGTGAGAGTCTTTTGGTGCGGCCACTGTCGGGGGAATGATATGATCACAAGAGAAGACAAGAGCGGAGAGGATCGAGGAGGAGTTGCAGGAAGGTTGCCAGCGGGCACGAGCCACTCACAGGCATGTCGCCAGGAGGGCAATCGCTCTACTCATTCTGTCCGCCTCAGGTAGTTGGGCACATCTCCAGAAAGAATGGCATGGTCAACGGCTTCCTGTACGGCAGCGCGCCCCAGCGTTTTTCCCGCCCTTGCTGGGTTTCGCATTAGACCCGAGGAAGCGCAACGGCGAAGGAACGCCATTCCTCCTCCCTCCCTCCCTTCCTCACTCCATCCCTCCCTCCGTCCCTTTTCTTCTCCTCCTCCTCTTCCTCCTCTTCCTTCTCCATCCCTTACCGCTTACATGTGATATAAATATAAGTACATATGTATACATGTACATATGTATGTCAATGCGTGCACGGGAAGGTTGTGAGCGAAATGACTTGATGAGACAGGTCAGAAACGAACCTATTGAAATGGGGGACCCCTGGACTCCATAGCCTTTCTTCGGTTCGAGATGGCCCAGGTCCCAGCGGGACACTGGGCTGTCCTCGCGCTGGGGCTTCTCCACATCTCCTCGCTCCTCTCGCCCGCGGGACCGCGCCCATCGGCTGGGCTGCCGCCCTGCGCGCTGGAGGCCGTGTGCCCGCCTGTGTGGCTGCCGCCCGAAGACGGAGGAGACGCCTGTCCTCCTTGTCCCGGGGCGCCGCCTTGCGAGGCGACTCCCGCCGTCTGCCCGGCCCCCGAGCTGGTGCAGGCTCAGGCGGAGCCTGAGGCGGACCCGCTCGGCGCCCTCGTGGCGGCGGTCCCTGGCGTGCTGGTGGCGCTGCTGCTGGAGACGTACCGCATCGTGCGAAGCTGCTGTGGCCGAAGGCCCCCGGCTGCGGAGACCGTGATCGGAGGGCGCGATGGCGCTGCTCCCGCGAGACGAGGGGCTGGAGTGGTGGAGGCTGCTGTTGCCGGGCCAGCGGCTCGTCGTAAGATATAGTGACGATCAGGTGGATCACGAACGCGTGCTCCTTTACCCGAGCTTGCCGCCGGGCACCTGGGCCGCGTTGACGCCTGACGGCGACGAGTACGAGGAGGACTACACGGGCGCGAGCCCGCAGACTGGGCCCGAGGGCGCAGCCCTGATGCCAGCAGGCGGAGGCGCGCCCGAGGGCTGGCCGCGGCCGATCTACCGCTTCAGGGCGGCCCTCTCGGTGGAGGAGCTCAAGGCGGCGATCATGCGTGGCCGCGCGCTGGTGGAGGAGCGTCTGCCGGGGATCGCGCCTGGGCCGCCTGCTGAGGTAGCGTGCCCGGACGACAGGCTGGTGGAGTGGGCGGACTTCTTCGGCGAGGCGAGGCGGCCTGCGCTGCGACGGCAGCGAGGAAAGCAGCCCTCGGCCCCGCTGGAGGACGACCGCGTCTGGGTGGTGGCCGAGCCCGCGGAGAGCGCGGCGGTGGGCACCGCCGTGGATCGCTCCGACGACCGCTTCGTGCCGGCGACCGCGCTGGTGGGCCTCTTCATGTTCCCTGAGGGCCCGCGCCGCGTGGAGGCCCTGCTGGCGGGAGACCTCCCTGGCTATGCGGCGAGGCGGCGGCACGAGATGGGCCTCAGCGACTTCCCCGCCGCCGAACCCGACCGCGAGGGAGTCGCCCCCGCTGGGATGGCGGACCTCCGCGAGCGCCTGGGCCGCCCTGTGGGCGCTGGAGGTGCTGCCGGGCCAGACGAGGTCGGCGGCGCAGCGACCCCTCCGCACGGGGCCGGGGGCGGCGACGGCGGCGATCTTCGCATCTTGGAGGTGGACTGCGACGCGCAGGGAGAGAGGTACAAGCCCTTCAGGACCGCCTGCCGAGAGAGTTCGCAAGAGACCTTCCCCGACCAGCCCATCGAGGGGCCAGCTTCGGCTTTGACGGTGTGCAAGAACATGGAGCGTACGAACGGCGACCCCAGATCCTGGCTGAGGGACTTCTTGAGGTCCAAGGGCATCGGCGACAATGACAGAGTGGCGCATGAGATGCGCGTTCTCTGCGACATCCTCTTCTGGGCCGCGGTCTACGACCAAGTGAATCTAGGCGGCCTGATGTGCCTGGAGACGGCGGCGAGGAGGATCGCGGGGCTGGTGGCGGTGTACTCCGACCCGGCCAAGCCTGTGTGGGGCCGCGCCCGCCTGTACACTGGCGCCGCGTCCTCGGACGACATCGCGGGTCAGGCCCTGCTGCAGTTCGCCACCAGGAAGATCAAGGAGCAGCAGGAGGCCCAAGCGGTGCTCTCGCATGGCAAGGGCCCGCAGCGCGCCGAGGGCGACGGCGCCACCGACGACGGCGGCAAGGGTCGGCTGGGGCGCCCGCCACCGAAGAACCAGAAGGGAGGGTCGGCGGGGGCTGACGCTCCCCCCAAGGGGCAATGATGGCCCCTACGGCCGGGGGGGGACCCCGTCCCCGGCCGAGATTCAGGGGTGACGCGGGGTCGGCTTGCCGCCTCGCGCTGTGCCAGGGAGCTCTTCCCGCTGCCGCGCTGGCGCCTGCCTGAGCTGCCCGTGGCCGGCTCCGTTCGGAGTAAGGCCCTGCGGCGGCGGGAGAGGCTGGTGTTCAAGATGGGTAACGAGGCGGTGGGTGCTCTGAACTGGCTTGCTGGTTTTCGGAACGGACCGGCCTACTTCGATCCCGACCCGATGCAGCTTGAGGTTTTGGAGCGGATCTGCGAGTTAGCCTCGCGGCGGTACCCGGGTCCTGACGCTCTCAGTGAACGCGCGGCCGTCCGACGGCTGCTGCGCGGGCATGCACCGTGCGATGGGGCGGGGTGCCTCACCCGTGTCGCGCCTTTCAGAAAGGGCCTTGTCCCGTTGCCCGAGACAGTGGAGGGCTGCCCGCCGTTTGAGGGCGTGGCCCCTCCAGAGGTCCGGCGATTCCTGAAGGAGCACCCCGAGCGCATGCTGCGCGCTGACAGTCCCTCTTCTACCGTGACACCTTACTTCGACCCCGCCCTGAAGCGCAGCGTGAAGACCTGCAGACAGTTCATCAGCGACCTGCGCCGACGCGGCTTGGTGGGCTGGACCACGCGCCCGCGATGCCAGGTCGGCCTCTTCTTTGTCGAGAAGGACGGAGGTCAGCGGCTCAGGCTCATCCTTGACGCCAGGCCCGCGAACCTTCTATTCGAGCCGCCGCCGGGCGTCAGCCTCTTGAGCGCGGAGGGCCTCAGCCGAGTCGAGATCGCCCTTCCGGAGGGCCTGGGCCCCTGGAGCGAGGGGGCGGAGCGGCTCCTTGGCAGCTACTCTTTGCACGTGGGCCTGGCCGACGTGAAGGACGGCTTCCACAGGTTGCGACTTCTTGGATGGCTCTCCGAGAATTTCTGCCTTCCCGTCGTGCCGGCGTACTTGCTTGGCGCGGAGGGCCAGATCTGGGAGGGCAGGACACTGGAGAGGCACGATCTGGTGAGTCCGTGCTGGGCCGTCTTCCCAATGGGCTTCACGTGGAGCTTGTGGGCTGCCCAGCGGATCAACGAGTACCAGGCGAGCTCTATCTGCCCGCAGCTGCGCGAGAGCCCCCTGACTGACCGTGGCAGGCCCCCCGTCTTCGGTCCCAGCGCCCCCAAGGGCCATGTCTCGCACTGCGTGTGCGTCGACAACCTGGGTGCGGCCTCCACCGACGAGCCCATCGTCACCGATGCGATCGCGCAGCTGGTTGAGGGCTTCGACCAGCGCGGCCTCCTCCTCCACGGCAACTCCGTGGGCACCGAGGTCGCGACGCTGGGCGCCGAGGTCTCGGGGGCCCTCTGGAAGACGAGAGTGGCGCAGAAGCGGTTCTGGCTCATTCGACAGGCCTTGAACGGCCTCCTGCGACGCCGCCGCCTCACGGGCTGGGCGGTTGAGGTCCTGGTGGGCCACTGCGCGTTTGCGGGATTGCTGAGCAGAGGTGCGTTGAACGTATTCCATGCAGTCTACGCTTTCATGCGGAAGTCTTATGCCGAACCGAGGGCGCTGTGGCTCGAAGCCCGCCAGGAGCTCGAGGCGTTCCGAGGCCTCCTCATCTTCTTAGAGAGTGACTGGACGCTGCAGTGGAACGATCTGGTGGTGGCGACCGACAGCAGCCTGGAGGCAGGAGCAGTCTCGACCACCCGTTGGCCCCGATCGCTGGTGGCCGAGGCGGGCCGCGTGCAGGAGCGCGCCCGCTTCCGGGAGCCCGCGGCGGTCGAGACCGACGGTGCTGCCGGGGGCGCTCCTGCTGCCCGCCGCGGTTCGCGAGAGGCGGCGCTGGAGGCGGCTGGTTTCTGGCGCGACGCCGATGGCGAGTGGCGGCTGGCCGAGGGCGCGATCGACGACGACGAGCAGGCCGCTGCGTGGGAGGCAGACCCGTGCTTCCCCGAGGTGCCCGCCGCGGGCTTGGCGAGCAACCGCTGGCGCGCCAAGCAGGTGCAGCGCGGGCGATTTGAGGAGGGCATCCTTATCAAGGAGGCCCGAGCGCTGGTGATGGGCGCCCGTCGTGTCGCCCAGTCTGTGTTCGGTGCCGCCTGCCGTCAACTGATCTTGTCGGATAACCTGTCAGTTGTACTATCTTTTAGCAGGAGCCGTGCAACAGATTTTGCTCTCCTCGTCCAGGTCCGTAGGTTTCAAGCCAACTGTCTCGCGAGAAATCTGAAGGTGTCCGTAAGGTGGGTTCCGTCTGAGTTGAATCCCGCCGATTATGGGTCTCGTTTTTTTTTTGGTTATATATATATAAGAAAGGGGCTAAGGAGTCTCTTGGTGCACTTCTTCCTGATGCATTTTTTCAGAGGAGTCCAGGTTCAAAGGTCCCCCTGAGGTTCGCGCTCCCTTCAATTTTTACCCGCCTGACAATTCTGTGCAGTGCCCGTTGCAGTGTGACCCTCAGAGAGCTCAGTTTGTTCTGCCCGAGTCGCCCGAGGAGTCCGACTGGTCTCTCGGTGCCCATGTTTGCTCTGAGCCCGTGTATTCGAGGTGCGGTCTGACGTCCTCGTATCCCGTTTCGGCTCGAACTTGTTTGCAGGCCCGCTCCTTCGGCGGGCCCTCGTCTTCGCATGCTGCGCCGAGGACTGCGGCGGGAGGCCCCGCCGCCTTCGCCTGGGGCTCTGGCGCGGCGACCGCGTCTGCTGGAGAGGGCCGCGTCGGCCGAGCCTGCAGCGCCGACCTCCCGACAGTTGGTGGCGCGAGAGTCGGGCAGCAGGACCCCCCGAGGGCCGCGGCGCCTGCCGAGGCTCACCGCGGCCCAGAGAGCGCAGGACTGGCAGACCAGGTTGAGCTTGGCCGAGCTGCCGCCAGCGCCCAGGCTGCCCGAGCACGAGCGCGACCTCCAAGCCCTCCCCCAGGGCTGGTCGCGCCCGATCGTGGCCGACAGCGACGACGGCAGCAGCACCTCCGACGATCAACAGGTCGTGCCAGCCGGCGAGAGGCGCGAGAGGGAGCTGCTGAGAAAGGCAGCTCGGAGGCGACGTGCGCACGGCGCGGAGGCGTCGCAGGACAGCACGGCGGTGGAGGGCCAGACGTTCCTGAAGAGGCGGTCGGTGTTCGGGCCCGCGAGGAACCGCTACACTCAGGAGCTGGAAGCCTTCCTGGATTATTGCGATCAGGGCCCGCGGCGGGCCTTGACCACGGCCTCAGAAGTGGGCGAGGCGATGGTCGACTACATGAACCATCTGTTCTTCGAAGGCCACGAGAGCGCCAAGGGCGATCAGGTGATGGCAGGCCTCGTGCACAGGTTCCCGGAGTTCTCGAAGCAGGGCGAGGCCAAAACACCTCGGGCCTGGAGGTGCCTCCGAGGATGGCGCAAGCTGGCGCCCGGGCAGAGCCGCCGCGCATGGCCTTTGGCCCTCTGGTGCGGGCTCGCCTGGCGCATGGTGGTGCGAGGCGCGCTGCAGATGGCGGTGTTCCTGCTCGCGATGGTCTCCGGCTACTTCAGGCCCAGTCATCTGCTGACGCTGACGAGAGGCAACATCATCGCGCCTGCGATGGGAGTGTGCCGCTGGTGGTCGCTGCTGCTGTTCCCAGACGACAAGCCCCAGATAAGCAAAACAGGACTGTCGGACGTCGGGGTGATGTTGGACAGCGGGTGGTTTCAGTGTGCCATGCCCATCTTCCGAGAGCTCGCCCGAGGGAATCCCGAAGAAAAGGTGTGGGCGTTCAGTTACCCTCAGTTTCTGGCAGTGTTCAAGAAAGCGCTGAGCGACTTACAGATTCGAGAGCGCATTGCCCCGTATCAAGCCAGACACTCAGGGCCCAGTATAGACAACGCTCGACGATACAGAACGATCGAGGAGATACAGAAAAGAGGCCAGTGGAAGCATGCCAAGTCAATGCAACGTTACGAGAAGGCGGCGAGGTTGGGTCAAAGCTGGTCTCTCCTGCCGTCCCGGCTGCAAGATATTTTGACACACTGCGAGCTACATCTAGAGGACATACTGCTCGGAAAAGGTGCAGAGACAATTACCCTGTGAGGCGGCACGGCCGCCAGCGTAAGTACATTCTAGATCGGTTCTCGGGTTCGAACTCGATGGGTAAGGCTGCTTTGAAGCGAGGTTTCAATTTCCATGGTTTTGACAGCCTCAATGGGCCCAATGAGGACCTTACTAGACCAGTCGTGCTTGCGCGTGTTAGGGCCGCTATATCTAGGCGTGAGGTGATAGCCGCGTCTCTTGGGCCTCCTTGTGCGTCTTGGGGAACTGCGGCTGATCGGGGTCGTCAGCCGGGTCGCTCGAAGGATTTTCCTTGGGGCATCCCCGACGCCTCCGAATATGCGACTAGAAGAATCTCACAGGGAAATGCCACCTTTCGAGCCGCGTTGAAATTAATGAAGGCGCTTTCCCGCTCGCAGGTGCCCTTTGTTTTTGAGCATCCGATAAACAGTAGAGCCTGGCACGCGCCTGAACTGAAGTCTCTTATCGAGCGATGTCGCATGCATTCTCGAGTGTGCGATCAGTGTCAGTTTGGGGCCCGCTGGAGAAAGCGCGCGCGATTTTTGTTTTTCGGAGTGGACCCCCAGGGCACTTTAAAAGTCCAAAGGCGGTGCCACAGTGTTGGCGGTGTTTGCTCGGCTTCAGGGGAGCCCCGCGTTATCATGGACGGCAAGGCCCCCTCTGGGGCCACGTGGACATCTCTGGCGGCTTCGTATCCTCCGAAGCTGGCTGGCTGCATTGTGAATTGTTTATTGTGCCGCCAGAGGGATTAAGAGGCGGCGTCCTTCTTTTAACCCGCCTCGCCCTCCCAGAGAACCCTTCTGGGATTTTGGGCTGTCAGTTGCGTCCCAGCTTCGCCAAGACGAGTGGCATGTGGTAGCAAAAACGTTCCCCACCGAATGTAGCAGTTAACCTGTCAGTGCGTGCGCGGGAAGGTTGTGAGCGAAATGACTTGATGAGACAGGTCAGAAACGAACCTATTGAAATCGGGGGCCCCTGGACTCCATAGCTTTTCTTCGGTTCCCGCCCTCCCTTGTCTCCCTCTCTGCTCTGTCGCCAGGCTGTCAGTTGCGTCCCAGCTTCGCCGAGACGAGTGGCATGTGGTAGCAAAAACGTCCCCCACCGAATGTAGCAGTTAACCTATACATTTACATCTAACTGTATGTATGTTTGCATGCATGCATGCATGCATGCATGCATGCATGTGTGTGTACGTATGTATGCATGCATACATGCATGCATATATGTATGTATATGTGTATGTGTATGCATGTATGTCTGCATGCATGCACGTAGATTTATACGTAGGTGGGTATGTATGTATGTATATAGGTAGGTCAGCATGTCTGTATGTATGCGTGCATGTAGGTGTGCTTGTCTGCATGTATGTACGTATGCATGTATGTACGCAATTCGGTAGGCGTTTATAGGTGTAGTAGATGCATATGTATATGTTTGTGTATATGCGTGCATGTATGCATGTACGTAGGGATGCATGTATGCATGTATGCATAAGGGTACGATACGTACATGTACATGTACATGTACATGTGCATGCATGCATATATATAGACATACATGCGTTAATGCATGTATATGCGTGTGTTTGGATGCACACATGCGTGACCATATGTGTATATGTATGTTTGCATGCATGCATGTATTCATGCATGTATATATGTAGTGCCTGAAAATGTATATGTACATGTATATGTATTTGCATATATATATATATATATATATATATATGTACATGCATGTATATGTATAGTTAGTTGTACATGTAAGTGCGCATTCATGTATCTATGAGCGTATGTATGATTGCACGTCTGTCTGCATGCGTGTGTGTATGTATGCACGTATGTACGTACGTACGTACGTATGTATGTATGTATATATTTTTGTATGTATGTATATATGTATACGAGTATCGATGTACGTATGCAGGTGTATGTATATATGTATAGGGGTTTGTATTTATATGTATGTGTGCATGTATGTATGTATGTCCGTATGTATATAAACACGTGTATTTGTTTGTCTGCATGCATACATGCATGCGTGTACGTGTGCACATATACACATATATATATATATATATATATATATATATATATATAAAATTCTTTGCGCTTCGCGTATCCCCACCAGCCCATCTCACAGCAGCAGCTCTCGCGAAACGTGTCGACAGTTGTGTTTTTCAGGCGTGTGTCCGCTGGGCTCCGTATATCCCCTGTCCCTCCTTCCTCCCGCCTCCTTGTGAATCTTCCTTGTGGGGGGAGCGGGAGAAGGACGAGGCGGAGGAGGAGGGAGAGAACGCGCTCCTCGTGATTTGAGTCGTTTGGGGTTTCTCGTCCTGGTGTGAGTCGTTCGGGCCCTTCTTCCTGGTGTGAGTCGTTCGGGCTCTTCGTGGTGTGAGTCGTTCGGGCTCTTCGTCCTGGTGTGAGTCGTTCGGGCTTCTCGTGGTGTGAGTTGTTCGGGCCCCTCATCCTGGTGTGAGTCGTTCGGGCCCCTCCTCCTGGTGTGACTCGTTCGGGCTCCTCGTGGTGTGAGTCGTTCGGGGCCCGCGTCGTGGTGTGAGTCGTTCGGGCTCCTCGTGGTGTGAGTCGTTCGGGCGCCTCGTCCTGGTGTGAGTCGTTCGGGCCCCTCCTTGTGGTGTGAGTCGTTCGGGCTCTTCGTGGTGTGAGTCGTTCGGGCCCCTCGTCCTGGTGTGAGTCGTTCGGGCTCCTCGTGGGGCCTCTTGGGGGCCTCTTGGAGCCTCTTGGGGCCTCTTGGGGGCCTCTTGGGGGCCTCTTGGGGGCCTCTTGGGGCCTCTTCTGGGGGCCTCTTGGGGGCCTCTTGGGGGCCTCTTGGGGCCTCTTGGGGGCCTCTTGGGGGCCTCTTGGGGGCCTCTTGGAGGCCTCTTGGGAGCCTCCTGGGGGCCTCTTGGGGCCATCTTGGGGCCTCTTGCGACCTCCTCAGAAGCGCAAATGAGCGCTGCCCCCTGAGAAGGACAAAATGAGCCCAAAACCTTCGTACAATCAATGATTTGGCTAGGAAGGACGATGAGCGCGGCCCCCTCAGAAGGCCAAAATGGGGCCAACACCGTAGTAAAATCAATGATTTTGGCTCCCAAGAAGAGCAGAGGGGCCAAACTGCGTCCCCCCGTCGGGGCCAGAATCCTCGTGAGGGTCGTCGTTTTTTGGCCCTCCCAGGAGTCGAAAAAGACCCCCTTGCCACCACTCGGCCCGCCCTCTCCAGGCCCAGGGGAGGGGGTAGGGGGAGGGGTAAACCCCTCCCCGAAGGGGACGAAGGGGTGAGGACAGACGGGGGCTCTCTAAACCACTCACGCCCAAAAGGGCTGGTGGGACTCCCGCCTGTCGCGCACCCGAGGCGTGCTTGGGCAGGGCGGCCTGGGCGTGTCGCTTTTTCGCTCGTCCTCACACTCCTCCTCCTCCTCCTCCTCCTCCTCCTCCTCCTCCTCCTCCTCTTCCTCCTCCTCCTCCTCCTCCTCCTGAGTGGTCCATTTTCGGTTCTCGAGAGGGCGCCGCGGCTGTCGGCTTCCAGGCCTGCGCTCGCCAGGTTCGGGCGGCGGTGGTGGTGGTGGTGGTGGTCAGTGTCGTTGAACCGATCCCTATCCCCATCCCCATCCACATCTCGAGGCCCACCGTCTCATCACCTCAGTGTGGGGTCTGCCTTGGGGATTGGCTCGAGACCTCCCCGCCCGCCCGGCCTGCTGGGCTGCCTAAGGCCGCCCTGTCGCTCGCTCGGTGGCAGGTCGTGGGAGCTTGGCAATGCCCTCTGAATTCCGTGTCTAGCGTCGACCAGCGCCGATTTCAGTATCGTTGAACCGATCCCCATCCCTATCCCCATCCACATCTCGAGCCCCACCGTCTTACCACCTCAGTTGGGGATCTGCCCCTCGAAGCCCGAAGAGAGCAAGCTACATCCCCTATCAGGGGGGTACATCGGCCAGTGGGGCCCAGCCCACGCTGGTGGGGATGGGGATCGGTTAAACGACGCTCAGGTGGTGGTTTCGCATGAGAGTATTCATCGTGGCGCCGCGCGCATTGGTCTGAACACTTTGCTTCAGCTCCAGGCACGGGTGGCGGCGCGTGTTCAAAGCGCGGCCCCTCGCCCGAGCGCCGCGCGGACTCGTCCCCGCCAGCTGGCATCGGTTGCAAGGGTCGGATGTTGCCAGAAGCACCCCGGACCCAAGGTGCCCCAAGGATGAGGATGAGGAGGAGGAGGAGGAGGAGGAGGAGGAGGAGGGTTGCGCGGGAGGGCCAGGGAGGAGGATGAGGAGGAGGAGGAGGAGGAGGAGGAGGTGCTGCTGGAGGGCCAGGGGCACCTCCAGCAGCACCCGAAAGGGTGGCGGACGATCTGTCTCCGAGCCGAGCTCTCGCGCGAGCCCTCCCGTGAAATCCTTGCGCCCCGGGGCCCGAGAGCGCCGTGGAAAAACCGTGCGGCGGCTGCACGGGCAGAGGTGATGCCTCTGCAAAACTTCCGGGGCTCTCGCTCGAGGTGCCCCTCCTCCTCCCTCTCCCCCTCCCCTCCCCCTCCTCCTCCTCCTCCTGCTGTTCTCCTCCTCCTCCTCCTCCTTCTCCTCCCCCTCCCCCTCCTCTTCCTCCTCATCCTCCTCCTCCTCATCCTCCTCCTCTTCCTGTTTCTCCTCCTCCTCCTCCTCCTCCTCCTCTTCCCCCCCCATCCGCTGCCACACGTGAACTTCCGCGCGCTGATTCAGCATGTGGGGGGAGGTCCTTTCGGCGTCGCCCCAACATGCTTCTACTATATGTGCGTCGACCCCCCCCCCCCTCAGGGGCGACGCGCGCACCGAGAAGTCTTATATGCGTCGTGGCGGGCGCTTCCTGGCCACGCCGCTCGGGAAACGATATAATACAAGATGGGTATGCTAAATGCTCCAAGGAGGACATATAGTATTAGTCGGAGGGGAGGGGGTGAGATCGAAGTGGAACGGAGAGCCCCCCTACCGGGAAATCGGTTTCGGTTTCGTGTTGGTGCATGCCGTGCGTGCGGGCGAGGCGAAGCTGCGTGGGTGGGCGAGAAGAAAGTCTCCTTCGGCTGAGGCGCGGCCGGACCAAATGATTCCTCTCCGGGGGCCGGTGCCGCGCGGTGTCCCGCCGGTGTCCCGCTTCCGGCTGAGGCGCGGCCGGACCAGATGTTTCCTTTCCGGGGGCCGGTGCCGCGCTGTGTCCCGCCGGTGTCCCGCCGGTGTCCTGTCGGTGTCCCGATGATGATGATGATGATGATGATGATGATGATGATGATGATGATGATGATGATGATGATGATGATGATGATGATGATGATGATGATGGTGATGATGATGATGATGATGATGATGATATGCTGATGATGCTGATGCTGATGATGCTGATGCTGATGATGATGATGATGATGATGATGATGACGATGATGATGATGATGATGATGATGGTGGTGGTGGTGGTGGTGGTGGTGGTGGTGGTGGTGGTGATGATGATGATGATGATGATGATGATGATGATGATGGTGATGATGGTGACGATGATGATGATGATGATGATGTCGATGATATCGATGATGATGATGATGATGATGATGATGATGATGATGATGATGGTGATGGTGATGGTCGTGATGACGATGGTGTCCCGATGATGATGATGATGTTGACGATGTTAATGATGATGATGGTGATGGTGGTGGTGATGATGGTGTCCCGATGATGATGATGTTGATGATGATGTTGCTGATGATGATGGTGTCCCGAGGATGATGATGATGATGATCTTGATGATGTTGATGATGATATGATGATGAGAGGATGATGGGATGATGATGATGATGGTGATGATGCTGTTGATGATGTTGGTGGTGCTGATGATGATGATCGTGTCCCGATGATGATGTTGATGATGATGGCGATGATGGTGTCCCGATGATGATGATGATGTTGATGATGAGGATGGTGATGAGGTCATGATGAAGATTTTGATGATGGTGGCCCGATGATGGTGATGATGATGCTGTTGCTGCTGATGATGATGATGGTGTCCCGATGATGATGATGGTGATGATGGTGTCCCGATGATGATGGTGTCCCGATGATGATGATGATGTTGATGATGATGATGATGATGATGTTGCTGATGATGATGGTGCCCCGATGATGATGATGATGTTGATGATGTTGTTCATGATGATGATGATGATGAGATGATGATGATGATGATGATGATGATGATGATGATGATGATGAGGATCA
>CAUYUJ010001462.1:24366-29366 GCA_963575745.1 Prorocentrum cordatum | reverse complement strand
CTCCCCCAGAGGCCGCACTCTTGCAAGCAGTCGCGCTAAGCAGAGGTCTGGAGCCAGACCCTCCCCTCCCCCCCTCCCAATGTCGAAACGCCGAATAAAAAAAAGCTCACAAGCTGTTGCAAATGTTGAACGCGAATGGGCGCGGCGCTAATGCGAGAGCCACATTATGAAAAGGAACCGCCGTCCATCCTTGAAGCTGTTGTGAATGAAAAAGACGAATCCGAGAGCCACATTTTGAAAACAACCCGCCCTCCATCTGTGAAGCTGTTGCAAATTTCAGGCTCCAGGATGGTAAGTGGTGGGGAACTCTATGGCGAAACGCCCAGCCCGCCCCACCGACACGTCTGGAGGTGTGACGAGCAGGGGTTCTTCCCCTATCAGGCTTGCCTGAGGGTTCTTCCTTGGTTGAAGTAACGGTGCCTCGGGGCCCCCGAGGCACCGAGTCGGGGGCTTATTTGGCCCGTTGCTCGGAGATTCCTCGGGTTCCCCAGCTTTTTCGGGTTCCTCGGGTTCCTTGGTTTCCCCGGGTTCCTCGAGCTCCTCGGGTTCCTCGGGTTCCTCGGGTTCCTCGGGTTCCTCGGGTTCCCCGGGTTCCCTGGGTTCCCTGGGTTATCGGGTTCAAGAAGGTTGCCCATGTTTCCCGGGTTCCTCGGGTTCCTCGCCCCCAGTGCCTCGTATTCTTATTGTGCCCGTTCCAAAGCAATGCGAAGCAATGCCAAGCAATGCCAAGCAATGCCACGCAATGCCAGGCAATGCCAAGCCCGGGTTCCACGGGTTCCTCGGGTTCCTTGGGTTCCCGGGGTTTCCAGCCCCAGTGCCTCGTTTTCTTATTGTGCCCGTGCCAAGCAATGCCAAGCAATGCCAAGCACTGCGCCTATGCAACAGGAAGCTTTCTCCTACCTGGGGTCGCGCCGGGTTCATTCCAGGAGGGAAATGGATGAAGGTGTGGACATCCCCGTTTCAGGCCGAAGCTATCGCGCCTGAGACGGGGCTCACGGAAATGAGGAAGTAATAGTGAGGTTTCGTGCGTTGTTTCACACCCACGCATTGTGGCATGGATTTCACGTTTTGCACTCTTCCGTTGTGGCGCTGCCACTGCCTTCCGCCGGGGAAGCATTGGGGACGCCAGGGCGTAACCGTCTGCAAAAAAAGAAATGGATGGGGGTGGACGAGGTCGCTTTACTACGGACCCAGGCCAGAAGATCATCCCTCAAGCACATGAGACCCTCCGCCGGCCAAAACAAGCTACACCAGAGGAACACCCCAACCAGTGGATGGTCTGACCGAGAAGGAGATCGACCGGGAACCCGGGAACCCGGACCCCACCGAACTCGGCCCTGAACCTGCAGCCAGGAACCAGGGCACCCGGAAGCGGGAACCCAGGAACCCAGCCGGCCACCAAGCTCGGCGGGGCACGAGGTCCGCCAGAGGACCCCTTCCGTGCCGGCAATCACGATTGCGGGGCATTCATCAGCGTCCAATTGGAATCTTTGTTGGACGGCCCCGAGTACCGATCGTCGAGATTCGCGGGGAACGTTGGGTGGCGTAGAACAATATTGTTACTATGTCAACGGCCTGTGTTTCCTATGGGCATCCAAGGGCACCCCCGCGAGGGTGCGCGAGGGCGTCCAGCGAGCCCGATCTCTCTCTTTCCCGCCCCCCTCTCCTCAGGCGGGGGCCTCTCGGCCTCTCCGGGGCGCTTCGGGCGCGTCGGCCGCCGCGGCGGCGCGGCGCGGTGCGGTGGTGGAGCGCTGTGGACCCCGCGGGCCTGCGGCCCCCCTCGGGAGCGCAGCGAGTAAGCGACAGGCCCCACGAACAGCAGCTGCAGCAGGGTGCCCTCCCCGAGCCGGCCGGCCTGGATCCGGAGGGGACAAAACGCACACGCAGGCACACTTCGGCGTCGATCCCCCAGAAAATAGGGGGAGAACTACGAGGAGTGGGGGGGAAGACAAAAACCCAGAACATCTGGGAAAGCATGGGGAGTCCTGCGATTTCAGTGTATTCACTTGTGTGTCCCAGGGCCCCTTCAGAATTGGATCAACTGTGTGTTTTGATTCGCGTGTTTTTCTTTGTGTGCACTTGTCATCTGTGTGTACTTATATGTGCGTATTTCTTTGGGGAACATGGGAAATCATGGGGGGTGCTGTGATTTGTGTGTGTGTGTGTGTGTGTGTTCACTTGTGTGTTTCCCCAGGGCCCCTTCACCATGGGATTAATTGTGTGTGTATTTATCTGTGTTTACTTCTATGTGTGCGTATTTCTTTGGGGAACATGGGAAAGCATGGGGAGTGCTGTGATTCGTGTGTGTGTGTGTGTGTGTTCACTTGTGTGTTTCCCCAGGGCCCCTTCCCTGGAGCGTCTGCCCCGGAGGGTGCAGGCCCCGGCGGGGGCGGGCCCCGTGCTCCGAGCGGGCCGTGCCGCGGCGCGGCTCGCGGGCCGCGCCCTCCCTGCCTCTCGTCGAGCAGCGGCGAGGCGTCTGGGCTCCCCCTGCAGCCCCACCGAGCTCGGGGGCGGCAAAGGAGGAGGAGGAGGAGGAGGAGGAGGAGGTGGAGGAGGGGGAGGAGGAGGAGGAGGAGGAGGAGGAGGAGGAGGAGGAGGAGGATGAGTGGAGGAGGAGGAGGAGGAGAGGAGGAGGAGGAGGAGGAGGAGGAGGGGGAGGAGGAGGAGGAGGAGGAGGAGGAGGAGGAGGAGGAGGGGGAGGAGGAGGAGGAGGAGGAGGAGGTGGAGGGGGGTGATGGCTAGGGGGGGTGGATATCGTGGCGGGGGCCATGATATATCCTCAGTTTTCGTGGCGCCTCTTCTTGTTTCATGACGTCCCTGGCCCCCCCGCTGGGCCGCGCACATGCCGCCGGTCATGATTTGCACCGTCCCCTCTTGGACGCCCCCCTCTTGGCCGCTCCCGAAATGTTCTGAGAACCTCCTGTGGTTTCCACGAGATGTTCTTAGAACATTTCTGGCGGAGGCTGTTCTGAGAACCTCCTGTGGTCTCCACGAAAGGTTCTTGACGCTTCGCGTATCCCCACCAGCCCATCCATAATTGATTGCCAGTTTTCTTGAGGCCTCTTGGAGGCTATCTTGAGCCATGCTCGGCTAGCGTCTGTCGGAGGCTATCTTGAGCCATGCTCGGCTATCTTGAGCCATCTTGGGCCTATGGCCCCACCGAGCAATGTTCTGAGAACCTCCTGTGGTTTCCACGAGATGTTCTCAGAACATTTCTGGCGGAGGCTGTCCTGCAATGAACCCATCGTTTTTTTGTGTTCTGAGAGCATTGTTTTTGTTCTCAGAGCATTTGTGGGTTCTGAGAACATTTCGTGGTAGGACTGTAGGAATGCCAGGACGGTCGGTCCCTGCTCAATCTCGTGAGTTCGATGCTCGTCTCGGGTTGTGGAGGACGATCAATGGAGAGAAAGCGTGTGGCCAACTAGTTTCCAGATGCCTAGAACATGTGTTAAAATTGTTTACGGCATGCAACAAAAAAATGTTTCAAGCATTGCCAGGGCAATTTTTTGACATTTTAAGATCATGTTTCATTCGATGATAGGACTGTTAGAGTGTCCATTGTCGTGGCATCCACAAGTCTTGGGGACCTTCCTTCGGAGGAGGAAAAGGTACCCATACCTCTCTACCCTTCCCTCGTTTTCCCTTTCTTGGGCCTCCTTGGAGGCCCTCGTCGCCACCGCTGGATTCGCCTCGAGATTCTTGTCAGAACGCAACCCCGGAGAGGCCAGGGGAGTAGCTGTATCGGTACCTTCTGGTTTCCCCATTCTTGGGGCCCACCTAGCGTCAGGCGATCGCAACCATGGATCAAGGCGGCGTGGGTCAGCGACGGGCCCCGTTTCCATGGGAGATCGCGGATCTGCGCTGCCGAGCGCGGGTGCACCGGCCGCATTTTGGGGAGGGCACCTCTCCTGATCCATGGATGCGCGCCCCCGATAATGGATCTGTTCGACTCTCGTTCGACCCCAGTTGGGCTCAGGTTCGACTCGAGCTCGACCCAGGGTCGACTCGGGTTCGACTCGGGGGGGACTCGATGCGACGAATGTTCGACGCAGCCTCGACGCACGAGTGTCGGGGAAACGTAAGACTCGAGTAAGCCAGAACTCGGATTTGCCGACGTTTTTGGACGAGAGTGGCGTGGATTCTGACGGTCCAGTTTTCGTGGGCTGTCTGCAGCGGGAGCTCGCGTCAAATCTCAGATCGGGTCTCGTCATTTGCACGATGGCCCCGTTAGGCCAACCCGAGTCGCCCGTACCCGAGTCTTACGCTTGGCATCGCTCGGACGTGTGCATTTTTCTTTCGGCGAGGACCATCGAGGAGCATCCTTGATCATTTGGCGAAGAAGCCACGCACGAAACCGAAAAAAGCACAGGGAATGAACGTCCGAGCGATGGCCAGTACGTCTCCCCGACCTTGGGGCCCACGCATCGAGAAGCTTGGAGCAGCCGGACGTCCGTGGAGGCATCGATCGGGCATCCGGGGCCCGGCCACGCCCTGCCAGCACGTGCGCGTCGGTAGGGAGGAGGAGGAGGAGCAGGCGCGCCCCCGCGCGCCCGCCGGGCTCTCGCCGCCCGTCTCGTTCCGTGCCGTCTTACGCCCGGGCGCTGCGCAGCGTTCGCTCGCTCGGGGGCGCTGCTCGCGCCTCGCTGCTCGAGCCTCCTGCAGCCTAGTGTGTGTCACGGATGCTGCTCGGATTGGGATATATATATATATATATATACACATACATACATATACATACAACACACATGTGTATCTATCGATATATATATATATGTATAGAGAGAGATCGATATTTCTGTGTATATATATACGCAACAGAAAACGAGCAATTCGGCTCCTTCAGTCCTCGACTCGACGCTACGAGGCCGTGGCGCTGAGGCACCTCATGGGGCGGCGGCACTTGCGCACGGGCCTCCCTCGGAGGGGCCCTCGCTGCCGAGCCGCCGGTTCCGGGGCCTCCGGCCTGCTCAGGATCACGTGCAACCCCATTTCGTCGGCTA
>CAUYUJ010001462.1:19366-21866 GCA_963575745.1 Prorocentrum cordatum | reverse complement strand
ATGATGATGATGATGATGCTGATGACGCTGATGATGATGACGATGATGCTGATGCTGATGATGATGCTGATGATGATGACGATGATGATGGTGGTGGTGGCGGTGGTGGTGGTGGCAGCGGTGGCAATGCTGATGATGATGCTGATCTGGATGTTGATGATGCTAATGATGGTGAGTGCCATGACGATGACGGTGATGCTGATAACGACGATGGTGTTGATGATGATGATGCTGATGACGATACTGCTGATGACGATGATGTTGATTGTGTTGATGGTGGTGATGGTGATTGTGATGACGATGACGATGCTGATGATGATGATGATGAAGATGATGATGATGATTTCGGTGCTGACGATGTCGAACGCCATGACGCTGATCATGATGCTGCTGGTGATGGCAATCGCGATGTTGACGACCACGATAATGGTGACTACGACGACGATGATGCGGATAACGATGTTGATGATGATTACGACGACGATGCTGATGCCGACCGATGCCGATGACGCTGACGATGGCGATAGCGGTGATGGTGATGCTGTTGATCATGATGATGCAGCTGACGATGCTTATGATGGCGGTGGTGACGATGACGATGCTGCTGATGATGGTACTGATGCTGATGTTGTTGTGGATGATGGTGGCGATGATGCGGATGCTGATGCTGATGATGCTGCTGATGATGATGATGCTGATGATGATGCTGATGATTTCCATAATCATGATTATGATGCTGATCATGATGGTGTTGATGATGCTGATGCTGATGCTGATGAGCTGTTGATGATGATGATGCTGATGATTCTGATGATGATGACCTGATGATAATTCTGATGATGGTGATGTTGATGATTGTGGTGCTGGTGGGTGATGATTATGATGATGATGGTGATGAAGCTGCTTATTATGATGATGACGATGATTATGGTGATGGTGATGTTGATGATGATTGTGGTGTTGGTGGGTGATGTTATGTTTGTGATGATGATGACGGTGATGAAGCTGCTTATGATGATGATGCTGATGATGACGATGATGATGGTGGTGGTGATGATGATGACGATGATGAAGATGATGATGATGATGATGCTGACGACGTACGTGATCGTGATCTGGATGAGGAGGAGTGATGATGCTGATCATGCTGATCATTGCAACGATGACGACGTCGACGAGGACGACGACGATGATGTGGATGATGATGCTGATGAGGATGGTGATGTTGATGCTGATGACGATGATGATCATGATGGTGATGATGAGGATGATGATGGTGATGATGATGCTGATGATCGTGATGGTGATGATGATGATGATGATGATGATGATGATGATGATGATGATGATGCTAATGCTGACGATTGTGATGATGTTGTTGATGATGCTGATGATCATGAAGATGATGCTGCTGCTGCTGCTGATGATGATGATGATGATGATGATGTGATCGTGATCTGGAGGTGGGATGATGATGCCGATGATGACGATGATGCTGATGATGCTGATGCTGATGCTGATGCTGATGCTGATGGTGCTGATCATGATGATGATGATTGCGTCGACGACGACGACGACGACGAGGAGGAGGAGGAGGAGGAGGAGGAGGAGGAGGAGGAGGAGGAGGGGAAGGAGGACTCCGCTGTAATCAGGGGTCAAAGACAAGTTTTATGAAGTGCCTTGTGGGTAAGCCGAGTCAGCGGTATGCTAAGCCACTTGACGGATCGGATGTGCGAGCAAGCTTGAGGCAAGCTGAGAGCAAGCTGAGAGTGCGCTGTGCCAGGCTCCCCTGGCCTGAGGGAGGTACGGCTCTTCTGCCTACCCTTCCTGTCCTTCCTCCTCTTCGTGCTTCTGCTTCTGCTCCTCCTGCTTGTGCTTCTCTTGCTCCACCCCTCCCTCCTCTTCCCCCCCTCCTCCCCCCTCTCCCCTCCGCTCCTGGAGCCCTCCCCCTCGACCTCCTCCATCCTCCCTCCTCACCTTCCTCCCCTCCCTCACCTGCTCCCCCTGCTGCCCATCTCCCTTCTCTCCCTTCCCTCCCCCTCCACTTTGACAAACCAAGGACAGTCATGCAACATCGGACTTGAGATTCGAGTCCTATGCACCAGAATTGGGGGTTCCCCCCTCCTTTCTCTGCCCTCGCCCTCCCTCGGCCCTCCGCCCTCCTGCCTCTCCCCTCGCCCCTCGCCTTCCTTTCTCTCCCCTCGCCCTCCCCTCGCCCGCCTTTCCCCTCCCTCCCTCGGCCCTCCGCCCTCGCCCTCCCTTCTCTCCCCTCGCCCTCCCCTCGCCCTCCCTTCGCCCTCCGCCCTCCCTCGGCCCCCACTCCCCTCCCTCCCGCGCGCGCTCGCGCGCCGGCGAGGACGATCTTCAAGGCTCCCGAGGGCATCAACCTCCTCTACAAGGCTGGCGTGGCCACGCGAGCCACCTCGCTCCCGCCACACCGCTGAGGAGGGAAGAGGATGAGGAGGAGTTGGTGGAACAGAGGAAGGAGGACGGCGAGGAG
>CAUYUJ010001462.1:0-7500 GCA_963575745.1 Prorocentrum cordatum | reverse complement strand
TGTCTGCGTCGCTATGTGTCGCTGTGTCTCGCTATGCGTCGATATGTGTGTGTGTCGATATATGTCTCTATATGTCGATATGTGTCGACATGTGTCGCTATGTGTCGCTCCCCAGCACCCCAAGGCGCAAGGCCGCCCGAAGCGCAAGGCCGCCCCTCCGCCCCCGACGAACTTTATTCGGCGTCTTCGGTCGCCCGCCCCCCCCCTCTCCCTCTCTCTCACATCCCATCGCGTGCCACCCCTCCGCCCCACCACTTTATTTCGCCGTTGTGTCGACATTTGTCCGGCTTGGTGTCGCTCGCCAGCAACCCCGCGCTCTTGTCCCTCGCCGCGACCGACTTTCTGCCTTCCTCCTGCGTCGTCGCCCCCCCCCCCCCCTCTCCTCTCTTCCTATGCAGCCCAGCGCGCTGCCCCCGCCGCCCCGGCCACTTTATTTTTTTCGGGGGCGTTGTGTCACGACATGTGTCGCTATGGTCGCTCCCCGAAAGCCCAGCTGCCACCGACCCCTCCGCCCCGATCACTTTGTTTCGGCGTCGTCGTCGCCCCCCCTGTCCTTTTCCCCAGCAGCCCAGCGCGCCGCCCTCTCCGCCGAGACCACTTTATTTCGGCGTCGTCGTCGCCCTATTTCGGCGTTGTGTCGACATGTGTCGCTTTCCCCAGCAGCCCAGCGCACCGCCCTCTCCGCCCCGACGACTTTATGTCGGCGTCGTCGTCGCCCTATTTCGGCGTTGTGTCGACATGTGTCGCTATGTGTCGCTCCCCAGCACCCCAGCGCACCGCCCCCTCCGCCCCGACGACTTTATTTCGGCGTCGTCGTCGCCCCCCCCCCTCTCCCTCTCCTCAGCAGCCCAGCGCGCTGCCCCCTCCGCCCCGACCACTTTATTTCGGCGTCGTCGTCGCCCCCCTTGCCCCCGGCCCTGCCTTTTCCCCTAGCAGCCCAGACGCGCCGCCCTCATCCGCCCCGACCCTTTATTTCGGCGTCGTGTCGCCCCCCCCCCCCCATCCACTCTCCCCAGCAGCCCCAGCGCGCCGCCCCCTTCGCCCCGACCACTTTATTCTCCTGCACAGCTGTGCTCTAGAGCTCGGACCACTTTGTTTTCGTTCGTTCCCCGTCGCCCCCGGCCCCTGGTCCGGCCCCGACCCTGGACCCAACCTCCCCACCCCGTCCTGGCCTCAGCCCCCCTCGCCCCGCTGGCCCTGGCCCTGGACCCAGCCTCCCCCCCACCCGGCCCTGGCCCCAGTCCCCCTCGCCCTGGACCCTTTATTTTCGCTCGTCGTCGTCCCTGGTCCGGTCCTGGCCCTGGACCCAACCTCCCCCCTGGTCCTGGCCCCAACTCCCCTCGCCCCGCTGGCCCAGGGCCTGGACCCAGCCTCCCCCCCGCCGGCCCTGTCCCCAGTCCCCCTCGCCCTGGACTTGTCATATATATATATATATATTATAATTATATATATTATATATATATAATAAGATATATATCTATCTGTAGGGCTTCGCCCCCTGCCGCCGGCCCCCTCTCTCGGAGAATGGGCCATGGAAGAGCTAAGTCATGATGCCTTGGCGCTGTCGTGAAGCAGTATCGAAACTTCATGCGAAGCCGATTCGCAATCAGCAAAACCAACTGATCACAAGAGGGGTTACCACCCCTGGCGATTGGTAAGACGTGTATGGTTTACGGGCTTGGTTACCACACCTTGCGATTAAAGGGCCGAGGGAGTTCTCGCAGTTTGGGTTACCACGCCTTGCGATGGATGTGCGTGAGGGGTGGCACCGAATTTCAGAAATGTGGCAAATCCCTGCTGTTTTTGGACCCTGACCCCGCGGATCTGCGTGAGGGGTGGCACCGAATTTCAGAAATGTGGCAAATCCCCGTTGATTTTGGACCCTGACCCCGCGGATCTGCGTGAGGGGTGGCACCGACTTTCAGAAATGTGGCAAATCCCCTGTGTTTTTGGACCCTGACCCCGCGGATCTGCGTGACCCTGACCCCGCGGATCTGCGTGAGGGGTGGCACCGAATTTCAGAAATGTGGCAACCCCTGTGTGTTTTTGGACCCTGACCCCACGGATCTGGGTGAGGGGTGACACCGAATTTCAGAAATGTGGCAAATCCCTAGTGTTTTTGGACCCTGACCCCGCGGATCTGCGTGAGGGGTGGCACCGAATTTCAGACATGTGGCAAATCCCTTGTGATTTTGGACCCTGACCCCGCGGATCTGCGTGAGGGGTGGCACCGACTTTCAGACATGTGGCAAATCCTTTGTGTTTTTGGGCCCTGACCCCGCGGATCTGCGTGAGGGGTGTCGATTTCGAGTCCCCCCAGCAATTCAGACAACGCGCCCAGGGGGTGCTAAAAAATGTGGTTTGGGCCTCCCTCCCCTCGCGCGGTCAATCAACTAGTTACAGTAACCAGCAAGAAGCAGAACTGTAACACTGGAAACTACAAACTACAACTGGTACACGAAACTGCGAATCACGGGCCTACAGCCTGGTGGCCCCACAAGGGGGCCGGCGGATTTTCGTTTGTCGTTGTCCCTCTGGTCCCGGCCCTGGACCCAACCTCCCCGCCTGGCCCTGGCCCCAGCCCCCGTCGCCCCGCTGACCCTGGCCCTGGACCCAGCCTCCCCCCTGGCCCTGGCCCCAGCCCACCTCGCCGTGGCAACCCTTTATTTTCGCTCGTCGTCGTCCCTGGCAGCTGGTCCGGTCCTGGCCCTGGACCCAACTCCCCCCCTTGCTGGACCCTTTGTTTTCGTTCGTCGTCCCTGGTCCGACTCTGGCCCCTGGACCCAACCTCTCCACCTGGTCCTGGCCCCGTGGAGCCCCCCTCGCCCCGCTGGGTCCCTGGTCCGGTCCTGACCCTGGACCCAACCTCCCCCCCTGGTCCTGGCCCCAGCTCCCCTTGCCCCGCTGGCCCAGGGCCTGGGCCCAGCCCCCCCCCCGCCGGCCCTGTCCCCAGTTCCCCTCGCCCTGGACCCTTTATTTTCGTTTGTCGTCGTCCCTCTGGTCCTGGCCCTGGACCCTGCCTCCTCCCCTGGCCCTGGCCCCCCGCCCCCCTTGCCCCGCTGGCCCTGGCCCTGGACCCAGCCTCCCCCCCCCCGGCCCTGGCCCCAGCCCCCCTCGCCCTGGACCCTTTGTTATCTTGCGCAGCTGTGTTCTAGAGCTCGGACCTCTTTATTTTCGCTCGTCGTCGTCGTTCGTTCGTCGTTCGCCCCCCCCCCAGGCGGCCACAAAAATAAACTCCTGGAGGAAGGGGGCGAAAGCCTCCTGTCTCTCGCGCTCCTTAGTGTCAATAGCCAGGTCACTCGTACACTTGTTTGTGGTCCCTGGCCCCTTCATTAAAGTCGATTCGGTGACGAGCTGCACTGATTGAGCTAGCGGCACGTGCAGGGCTGGACGGGCAAGAAGTTTAGTAAGCAGTGAAGCCCTGGTGGGGCCCTGAGTGGAACCGCTGTCAGCTGAGACAGAGAAGAGAAGAGAGAGAACGGGGGTTTTCTCCGAAGGGCTTAGGCGAACCCGTCCCTCCTCCTCTCTCCTCCTCCTCCCCTCCTTCCTCCCCCTCCTCCTCCTCCTCCTCCTCCTCCTCCTCCTCCCTCCTCCTCCTCCTCCTCCTCCTCCTCCTCCTCCTCCTCCTCCTCCTCCTCCTCCTTCCGTAGCCATTTTGGCTCAAGCCGTCTTCCTGTTGGCTCCCCCGGAACCGCCTGACCCCGCGCTCCTCGGACGAGCTCATGGCGTCCAAGGCCCTCATGGTGCCCGCCGTGTTCGGCTGCGCCGCCGCCTTCGTGCCCGCGGGGCCCCAGCTGCGCGCCACCGGCGCCGTTGTGGGCCAGGACGCGGCGCCGATGCCCAGCGCCGCCCCTGCCGCGAAACCGACGGTCGGCGGCGCCGTGGCCGCGTCGGTGGCGGTGGCCGGCGCTGCCGCCCTCGCCGCGGGCGGCGTCCGCGCCCGGCGCGCGGGGAGGCCGGCGGCGGCGCGCTCGCTGCGGGCGGTGGCGTGCAAGGCGGAGAACCCCCGCGTGGCGGCGCTGCGCTCCGGGGAGAAGTCCGTGAAGATCTCGCCCTCCATCCTCTCGGCCGACTTCTCGCGCCTCGGGGAGGAGGTCGGGGATGCGATCAAGGCGGGCGCGGACTGGGTCCACGTCGACGCGATGGACGGCCGCTTCGTGCCCAACATCACCATCGGGCCTCTGGTCGTGGACGCGCTCCGCAAGAAGTTCCCCGACGCCGTGATGGACTGCCACCTCATGATCGTGGAGCCCGAGAGCCGCATCGAGGACTTCGCGAAGGCTGGGGCCGACATCATCTCGGGTCGGGCGAAAGGGGGGGATTGGGAAATGGGGGGTTACGAAATTTGCTGCATGCAGCTGTTTTCGGCCTCACCGAGGGGCCCATTCCTCGATACGTAGACGCCTCTGGCGCCGGGAGGCGCCGGGAAAATCAGCTACGTGAGCTGATTCTCAAACCCCCCCTTTGCTATCCCCCCCTTTCGCCCGACCCGATCATCTCCGTGCACGTCGAATCTGCGTCGACGATCCACCTGCACAGGACCGTCCAGAGCATCAAGGCGTTGGGCTGCGCTGCCGGGGTCGTCCTCAACCCCGGCACGCCCCTGTCGGCCATCGAGTACGTCCTGGAGGAGGTCGACCTCGTCCTGATCATGTCCGTCAACCCCGGCTTCGGCGGCCAGAGCTTCATCGAGAGCCAGGTCGACAAGATTAAGGAGCTGAAGGCCATGTGCAAGGCGAAGGGCGTTGACCCGTGGATCGAGATCGACGGCGGCGTCGGCCCTGCGAACGCCTACAAGGTCGTGGAGGCAGGCTGCAACGCTATCGTCGCCGGCTCAGCGGTGTTCAACGCCCCCGACTACGCGGCGGCCATCGAAGGCATCCGCGCCGCCAAGGCGCCCGTGGCCGCCTGAGGGCGCGTCCGCAATTTTTCGAAGAAGCCTGGCCGCGACGGTAATTTTTCGAGGAAGCATGGCCGAAGGCTTTGCTGATCCTGTCTTCGCGTGGCTGGCCCTGAGGTGGTGCTCATCGCTTTGACATTATACGGGTGAACTCCTCCTCCTCCCCCTCCTCCTCCTCCATCTCCTCCATCTCCTCCTGCACCCTCTCCTCCACCTCCTTCCTCCTCCTCCTCCTCGGGTCGCCTTCGGCCCAGGGGGAAACCGTACAGGGAGAGCGGGGAAAACGATATCATTCTTTCTCCCATCCCCTCCTCGTCTTCCTGCCCCTCCTTCCCTTCAGTTTGTCCGTTGTGTCTAGGCCCGGTGCTCTTGCCGCCGACGGCTTGCCCGGTGCTGCATTTTTTGATCGCCGCTGCCCGTGGAGGCAGCGGCGTCAGAAGCCTCAGCATCTTGTCGAGTGCAAGCAGTCAGATGATGCTTATGGTGATGCTGATGATGCGACGATGGGTGATGTTGGTGGTGATAATGATGATCTGAGCATGTTGAGGCGAGTGAGGGGCCGGTTTGTTGGGACGAGTGTTTCCCAGCTTCTCATCCTATGACGGGCTGTTTGTCCCACCGCTTTCCACCAACATGCATGTGAGTTGTATCTATGTGTATATACATACAGATGCACATTTGCCTAGAAGTGCCCAAAGATCCGATACCGTGATTTTTCCTATGCGCGGTCCTTGGAAGTCTCGACCCATTCCCCGGGACCAGTTTTTCATCCCGAGCCGTTTTTTGCCGGTCCCTAGGCCCGGCGAGGGCCTCTGGAGGCCGACACCGGCGAAAAACCGCCGCCGCCTTGATTTTTCCCAATGCGCCGGATCTCTGGGTGTATACACCAGCTGCATGTATGCGCATGCGCAAACACACGCGCACCTGGGGATAGGCTCCGAGGCCCTCGGCCAGCTGCTCTGCACATCCGTGGGCGTCTCCTGGTGCCGTCCTGGGCGCGTTCCGGGTCTCGGGGGGGGCGCTCGCCTCCTCCTCCTCCCTCAGCTCCTCCTTCTCGCCCTCCTCTTCCTTCTCCTCCTCCTCCTCCTCCTCCTCCTCCTCCTCCTCCTCCTCCCTCCTTCGCTCTCCTTCTCCTCATCCTCGCACTACCTCCTCTCCTACTCTCTCCCCTCCTCTCTCCTGCTCAGCTCCTCCTCCTCTCCTCCTCCTCTCCTCCTCTCCTCCAGCTCCTCCTCCAGCTCCTCCTCCTCCTCCTCCTCCTCCTGCGGGAGGAGGAGGAGGAGGAGGAGGAGGAGGAGGAGGAGCTGTGGAGACTCTTGGGACCCAGAAGCGTTCGGTGGCAAGTCATGGGAGTCTTGGATGTCCTCGTGATGATTCCGTATTTAGAGTGCGTTCGCGTGCGCTGGCGTCTGGTAATCGATGGGGAAGCGCCGAATTAGCGTCGATTCGCGCCGATTTCGCGTCGATGTCGCGTCGATTTTGCGTCGTCTAGCGTCTATTCGCGTCGATTCGCAAGAGCCAGCACGATGATATGGGAGGCTCCCATGAGTTGCCACCGAAGTGTGGGTGCACTGCGGGACCCAGCATCGCGTCCAAGAGAGCGGGCAAATCTGGCCCCAAGTAGCCCACGAGGAGGCTGAAGAGGGCTCCCCAGAGGCCCCGAAAGCGGTCCAGGAGTGCGCTGCCGAGGTCCCCTGGCAGTCAACGTTCATTGATTATCCATACGGTTTTGACGCATTTCGCGGTTCTCGCCATCTCGAACGTCAGGACGTCCAAGACGGCCCAAGCTGGCCCAAGAGGCTCCAATCCCATGGGCGGGAGCGAGAGAGGAGCGAAGGAAGCAAGTCACCTGGCAGGAGCGGGAGGAGGAGCGAGTGGAGGCGTAGGAATGTGAGGATCTGGAGGGAGGCGGATGCAGGGTTCCCCGCATGGCATCTGTGGCGACACGGAGGAGGGGGCAGCCTCAGCACACTGTCACTGTTCGACGGCCTGGTATTTGGCAGCGATACACGCCCTGTTTGCAACTGTCATGCCGATGCTGCACGCAAGCTGCGCAAGCTGCCGCGGGCGCGCGGGCTGGGGGCGGCGCAAGGCGGGGTGGACGATCTCGGTCCCACTTCACGGAGCATGGCCATGTGCGCCACTTGCCTTGGAGAGTCTTCCTCCTCCTCCTCCTCCTCCTCCTCATGCTCCTCCTCCTCCTCCTCCTCCTCCTCCTCTTCCAGTGCTGCCATGCGCTCCGCGAGTGCGATGCGGGGGCCCACGGGGCCCGTGTTCACCACATCGGTTGCGTCTCCGGCCAGAGCGGGCCGCGAGAAGGCCCGGAAGGCTGGGCACTGCACTGCTCTGCCCACGGAGCAGCGCGCGGAGGCGCAGGCGGCCTTCGATGCCGCGGAGCCCGTTGGCATTTGTGGCGCAGCTGGGGGAGGAGGAGGAGGAGGAGGAGGTGGAGGAGGAGGAGGAGCAGGATGATGATGATGATGATGATGATGATGATGCTGATGATGCTGATGATGATGATGATGATGATGATGATGATGGTGGTGGTGGTGGTGGTGGTGGTGTTGGTGGTGGTGGTGATGGTGGTGGTGGTGATGATG
>CAUYUJ010001461.1:80000-101000 GCA_963575745.1 Prorocentrum cordatum | reverse complement strand
TGGGAACGTTTTTTTGATTATTAATTGCTTCGTTCACTCCGCCGGCCCACCTTGCAACATTGGCGCCATACATTTGTTTGTTCGAGACGAGCGAAACGGTGAAGGAGGAGGAGGAGGAGGATGAGGAAGAAGAGGGGATGATGAGGATGAGGAGGAGGTCTCTGGAGAGCTTTTTGTGTCAAGCTGGGGCGAAACTTGTCATGGACAAGACGCCTCTTTGGTTGTCGCTTGGGGTCTTCTGGGAGGCCTCTCGGGGGCCCCTTGGCGGTGCGCTTTCGTTCGAGGATCGAGGGTCGTTGAAGCAGAGGTGGGATAAGGAGGAGAGGGAAGACAGAAGGAAGGGTTGGTGAAACGATAGGAGGCCTCTTTTTGGGCCTCTTAGCGGTAGGTCTGACACCTCCTGGGGCGGTACGGGGGACTCTTGGGGGCCCTTTTGGGGGTCTCTTTGGGCCTCTCGGGGCCTCTTGGGGCTTTTTGGGGGCCTCTCGGGGCCTCCAGGGAACCTCGCTGCGTCTGGAGCTCGAAATGTCCGTTGACGTCCCTCGTCTGTGTCCGCTCTTGGAGCCAGCCGTCTTGGGGGCCTCTTCGGCAATCTTAGAGGCCTCTGGGGCTGTCTTGGGGCCCTCGGGGGCCGTTGTGGGCGCTCTTGGAGGCCTCTTGGGCCGTGTTGGGGTGATCCTGGAAGCCTCTTGGGCCGTCTTGGAGCGCTGGTAAGCCTCCAAGACGAGAACGCCAAAAACCTTGGAACATCGAAAGGAAATCAATACATTCTGCCTCTGTGGAGCCTCTTGGGAGGTCTCTTTAGCCCTCTCGGGGTTCTCTTGGGGCTTCTCGCGGGCCTCTTGGGGGCTTTTTTAGGGCCTCTCGGGGCCTCCAGGGAACCTCGCTGCGCCTGGAGCTCGAAATGTCCGCTCGGGTCCCTCGTTTGTGCCCGCTCTTGGAGCCGTCTTGGGAGCCTCTTCGGCCATCTTGGAGGGCTGTCTTGGGGCCCTCGGGGGCCGTCTTGAGCGCTCTTGGAGGCCTCTTGGGCCGTGCTGGGGCGATCCTGGAAGGCTCTTGGGCCGTCTTGAAGCGCAGGTAAGCCCCCAAGGCGAGAACGACACAAACCTTCAAAACATGAAGGGAAATCCGTAATTTCTGCCTCTGTGGAATTTCTTGGAAGGTCTCTCGGGGCCTGGGGGCGTCTTGCAGGCGCTTTGGGCTGTCTGGAGGCCATCTTTGGCGTCTTGGATCACTCTTGGGCCGTCTCGGGCCATGTTGAGCTCTCTTGGAGGCCACTTGAAGCGCTCCTGGAACGCTCTTGGGAGCCTGCTGGGACCTGGCCCGAACCTGCCCAGGACCTGGCTGGGACCTGGCCGGGACTTGCGGGGGTATGCTTCGTCCAGGGACCCCCAGGGGCGGCCCTGCGCGCGCGAACTAGAATATTGTCAACCAGTCACTGAAGATCTCAGCACGCCCTTGGCCCGTTGTGCCGGCGAATTTTTCGATCAATTTTGAGCTACTTTTATTTTCTCGTCCAAAATCCGCCTGTAGGTCCTACAGTGTGGGAGGACATGCCCGACCTAATCTTGGCCCCGCGGATCAGACAGGGCTGGGGGTGTCAGCGCAGCCACAAGTCCAGAGACACAGCAGGCCGTCTGCCTGGCCATGGCTCGGGCGGCGCGTGGACCACCACTTTGTTGCCAGTGACAGCGTGCACGCGGTCGCTGGTCACTTCGGCGGTGCGGACGAGGGCAAGGAGCTTCCCCATGGTCCCCGCCTGGTGTAAACCAGTGAAGGGGCCGCCAAGGCGTGATGCCTCAACTTGGAGAGGGGACGCAGAAACGCGGCCGCTCAGTCGCCGATTAGCTCGTCCTCGTCCCACGCGGCAGGCGTCGCTGCGGTCCACGATAGTCTGCGCGACTGCGGGTGCGATGTGCACAGGCCGCCCGAAGTACTCCCGACCGCTTCACACTCCACGGCGCCCGTGCAACAGCGGCGGCGCAGCCTCGACGGCAGCTCGTCGGGCAGGACGTCGTCCCTCCGCGTGGCAACCTGAGCCTGCCGCGGGCGCTGCTGTGCGCTGCTGGCCGCTGGCCGTGGGCAGAGGGGTGGCCGCTGGCTGGCTGCTCTGCCGCTGCTCGCGCTCCAGCCCCGCTGCCCTGCCGCTGCTCGCGCTCCAGGCCGGTCGGGGTGCTTCTGGGCCTGCTGCTAATAATTTCGGGGGCGAAAAAGAGGGGGGTGATGACTTAGGGGGGGGGGGGGGATATCGTGGCGGGGGCCACGATGTTTCCCCAGATTTCATGGCGCCTCTTCTTATTTCATTACGTCCCTGGCCCCCCCGCTGGGCCGCGCACATGCCGCCGGTCATGATTTGCACCCCCCCCTCTTGGACACCCCCCTCTTGGCCGCTCCTGATAATTAGGACCCTTTTCGGCGCCTGGCTCCGCAGTGATACCGAGCCCCCTGGGGCTGCGTGTTGGCAGAGCGGCGCCGAGGTCCGCTTGCGCGTGAGCGAGGAGCTTGTGGGTATCCATCATCAGACCTGCGTGCAGCTAAGCCAGCTTCGCGGAGAGCATAGTTGGACCTAGTTGCAACTAAGTCGCGCTTCGCGGAGATCTATTAGAGACTAGAGAGTATGGTGTTGGCCTGCTGGCCGATGAACGCGAGCATAGCGTGGACAACAGACACCAGCCGTCGCACTTGGCGCTACTACGCTGCCCAAGATAGCCTGCTAGGCGAGCGTGGGCGCAAGACCATACCTCGGGCAGCGCGCGTTCGCAACCGCGCGAACGTTCATTGGGACGTCTATGCCCGAGTCCTTGTCGGCGGGATCCACTGCCACTAGCGTGGTTATGCATCTGCTTGTGCCTGGACCTGGCAGTCAATGCAAGGATGATGTCGCGGCGCATCCTATAATGCCGCTGTGCGAACGCTTCCGTCATGGCGATGTTGGTGACCACCTGGGCGTTGCGAGCAGTATGCGTGAGCTTGTGGAGGCGGAGTAAGCTCCGACGGGCAGTGAGTACGCGACGTCGATGGCGCGGACGCCGTTTCCTTCGGGAACGCCCACACTCAGTGCCGAGATCTGTGAGGAACGCATCTGCGGCCAGCCGATGGCCAGCTGCTCCGAGCCGGCTCGTGCCTTCGCGCTCGAGCAGAGCCGATGACGCGCGATCGCTGTACATTGGCCGGGAACCTGCAGGCTGCGCGGAAAAGCTCGAAAAAGCGGAGTGCAAAAAAGCCCAAAACGCTTGCCAAAAATTGCCCCAAGCTCCTCAGTGCCGGCGGCAAAAAAAAGCTTCCCGCGTCGGCGGTGGCGTCGGCGTCCTTGCCGGCCTCGCCTCTTCCTGCCCCCCGCAGGGGGCCATCTGCCTATAGCATTGGCCGGGAACCTGCCGGCCGGGCGCCGCAGTGCCGGCGCCAAAAAAAAGCCTTCCCGGCGTCGGCGGTGGCGTCGGCGTCCTTTGCCGGCCTCGCCCTTCTCCTGCCCCCCGCAGGGGGGCATCCTGCCTGTGGCATCTCGTGCCGATGCCTCAGGGCGGGCACTGGTTCCGTAGCGCCTCGGATCAAGTCGCCTGCGCTGTGTCTGAAGTGGATCTACATACCACGGTGGACCGCCCCAGGGGCACCCCGGGCCGGGACCTCTGAGTTCTGCACGAACGAAATCGGTACGGAAAGAATGGGTACAATGCCCAACAGCAGTTCTAGTTCATTTTGAACAGGGCTCGCTGTCCGCGCCGCCGCGGCCTGTGTCCATTTGAGACAGGAGGCCTCCTGCCCAACAGCGGCCGCTGTTGGTTTGGGGTAACATTTGTTGCTGGGCATTGTGCCCATTCTTTCCGTGCCCATGTCGGGCGTCCAAATTAGTACACATGTGTGATGCGGGGGCCGGGTCCGCTGCAGCGAGGCCCCAGATCCGCCCCCCCCAGAGCGCTGTCGTCGAGGCGGCTCAACACGGCCCCGAGTCGCTCCCAAGACGGCCTCGGGGAATCTTGGACGGCTCCCGCGGCGTCTCCAACGGTCCCAGTGGCCTCGAAGACGCACCAAGACCGCTCCCCGACGACCTCCCAGAGAGCACCGAGAGGCGAAACTCGTCCCATTCTTATCTTCAAACGTACATTTTCAACGTATCCGCTTCTGTCAGGAGGGAAAGACACACACAGACACAATGAATCGTCGATTCCCCAGAAAATTTAGGAAATATGGGAAGTGAGAAGGAAGACAAAAACCCAGAAAAAAAATAACATATGGGGATTATTTTTCTTTGTGTGTATTTATTTGTGTGTCCTGGGACCCCTTCATTCTGGGGTGTTCATAGCGACCACGATGGCCCCGGAGGCCCCAGCACCACCCCAAGACGACCCCTGGCCCCCACGAGGGCCCTCAGACGGCCCAGAAGGATCCCAACCTATCCGAAGAGACGCCCGCGACGGCCCAAACGGGCTCTCCGAGAGCCCCAGGAGAGGTCCAGGGATGGAGGACTTCAACTGACATTTCCTGGGGTCCGCCCCCAGCGGGCCCCTGAGCCCGCCACCATGCTCTCCCATGACGCCCCCAAGAGGCCCCAAGAGGCTCCCAAGAGGCCCCAGGAGGCTCCCGGAAGCCACCGGGAGGCGCCGAGGAGGCCCCACGACGCCCAAGGAGACCGTGAGTTTTTGACTTGAGCGGTTCTCGCGTTCTCGCTTTCCCGGGTCTGGCCGGGCCCAAGACATCCCCATGAGCTCCCACATAGCCTCAAGCCGGCCCAAAAGGTACGCGAAGAGCGCCCCAATACGGCCCAAAAGAGTTCAGGACGGTCAAAGAGAGCCCCAAGAGGGTTCCACTAGGGCCACGAGCTCCCGGAGTCGCCCGGACGCTCTCGAGAGGCCCCCGAAGAGGCCTCTGGGAGGCCCCTGGTAATCCTTCGCCTACGCTCCGAGAGGCATCTGAGCGAAGCCACCCTTCACCCACGACCCGAGGCACAGGCATGGAGTCTCGTGGGTTATGTGTTGTTCGGGGGTGGACAGAACCCCCATTAGTGACACGTCGATTAGTGAATTGTCCGTTTTCGGTTCTCGAGAGGGCGCCGTGGCCGTTATTTTCCAGGCTTGCGCCCGCCAGGTTTGGGCCTCAGGTCGTTTTCACTAAACCACGTTTTACTAAAGGGGGGTCTGTCCATCCCCGAGTTGTACTCATGCGCGTGCGAACATAATGGGGGATGGCGATTAATAAATGACCGGGTGTCGTGTGCACGCGGCGGCGCCCGGGAGGACGATTTGAAAAAACCGGCCGCGGGCTGGAGAACTATTTTTTTAACGTTCTCCTCCTCCTCCTGTCAGAAAATTGTGCATGAATAGCAGAAAACTATGCTTTAATCGTTATCTCCCATCTTTTTAATTGATCGTCATCCCATGCATGCATGCATGTGCGAATCGACATTAGGACACTGCGCGAATCTTCCCAGCTCGACCGCAGGTGGACTTCTCTGCGGCGCGCGATCCATGCGACGGGTGTGCTGACGTGGGCGGAAGGGACAGGCTCCCGAAACGCCACAGGACGCTCCCCAGAATCCCACAAGCCCCCAGAGGCCCCCCACAGGTTCAAAACGCCTCCAAGAGGCCCGAGAAAGTCCCCGCGAGACTCCCAGGAGTCGCCAAGAGACTCACGGACATCCGAGGAGGCCCCGGAATTCCCCCTCAAAGATTACAGGATGCGCCCACGAGTCCTTCAAAAAACCCCAAGAGCCCCCAAAAGGCTCTTCAAGACCCCGAGAGACCGCTCTGAATTCCCCCCCCTGAGCTTCCCATGGGCCGGGACTTGTCGAGGGTGCTTGGGGCGACGACGAGAAGAGGCTTTCTGGACGCTCATGAAAGACCCCCGAGACGCCCCCAAGACAGTACACTGACAGTTCCGAGACCCCCAGAACTCAGTTGGACAAAGAGCCCCCGCCCAAGGGGGGGACAGTTTTTCTGCCAGACACGCCTGAACCTGACCTCGTCGGGCCTCTTGATGCTTTGTTGAGGCCGCGCTCGGGAGTTCTCTGGGCCGCCTCGTACCGCCTCTTGCGGCCTTCCCCAAGCACCTCCGGGAGCCCTTTTGGGACGCCATTGACAGCATTTCTGAGTCCTCTTGAGAATGTCACTCGGGCCCTCGCGAGGCCGTCTAGGAACTTTTCTGCGCCCCCTCTTGGAACCCTGAGAGCGCTCCGGAACGCTCTGGAGCGATTTATCCCGATCCTAGCCATGTTTTAGGTGGGCCCAGTAGTGAGCCCTCCGTCGACCAGGCGGCCAAGCTCCCCCCAGGGCCTCATAAGGGAGATGCTTGAGGTCAGGGCTGTGGACCCAAGCGGTGTTTCTGGCGATCTCGTGGGCCGTTTTCGTTCCGATGTCGTTCTGCAGCGAAGGCGAACTCGAGACAAAGCGAGGGAGAACGAAAACAAAGCGGAAACGAGAAACACTGTTTAGGTCCAGCCCTGCTTGAGCTCCTGCGGCCCGGAGCAGTCTGCTCCGCGGCTGGTGTAGCTAGAGTACGCCTGCAGTGCTTCCCGTGCGCTCACACGCTGCGCCTCGGGGCTCAGGAGAGTCTTCCTGGGAGCAGCAACTCGGAGAGTACTCTAGATCGGACTCTCGTGATCCGAGGCGCGAGCCGTCCACTCATCGAGCAAGTGCACCCGCTTCGTGTCTAGAGCGGCTGCACCAGCAAAGGGGCCTCCAAGATGTAGAAATTCATCTTGTACGAGCTGGCGGTCACTGGCGAAGCAATGACGGTCGCGGCTTGGAGGCACGCTGCTGCGTGTCAGTCTGCTTCGATCTCTCGCGCGGGTGAGGCCACCGTAGGCCCTACTGTGTAGTGAATGCGGCCTGCTGCTCTCAGACATCTAGGAGTCATCAGCACACTTGGCGAGAACTCGACGCAGTGACCAGCCGTGGCTGGGAATAACTCCAGAAATGAGATTGGGACGGGCCCGGGCAGGCCCCAGCAGGCCGAACCTCCGGCCTTGGGGACAGCCGCGCTGACGAGAGGAGCGCACCAGAAGTGTGTGTGGGTGTGTGTACTTACGGATACGTATGCAGACGAGGGAATCGCACGCCCTCCAGCAGCAGGAGCCAGCCCTTTGAGAACGGGACCCGAGGTCTTCCGCTCTACAGGGGGCGGCTCCCGAGGAGGGGGACTTGCAAACACCGAAGGAGGAGCACTGAGGGGAGGAGACAAGGCGGCAGCATAGCGGTAGCCTCAAGCCTGGGATCACCAGGGCACGGCGAAGGAGGAGCACATCACCAGACAGCGCCACCGCAACACGCAGGTGCAATTGCCATTCGTGAACACGACGGCCAAAGCATCGAATACCACAGCCAAAGATTACAAAGCACCGGCCGCCAATCGAAGAGTTCCACTAAACAACATGAGCTACGATCCAGCAAAACCCCTGGCGCCCAGCAAACCCGGCACGTCCTGCGAGCGACCGAAGTCCAACCCACGGACGGGGACAAGCGAGCAGGAACGCGCAGCGGCGACGCTGAGTCCGAAGGCGAAAGACACCAGACTAGCCTCGCAGCACACTCATCCAGTTTCAGTCATTGTCGAGGGAGAGTTCTGCAACATGTCCTTCAATGCCCCTGACGGGGCGGCTCCGAGGGCGCGCTTGGCCCCGACCTGGCCCAGAGCTAGTCCCAACAGGTGTCCCAAACGCGTGCCCGAAGGCATTGAAGGCCCTCTAGACGTGTCGGACGCCGTCGTCGTCGTGTCGATGTCCGCTGTGTGTGTGTGTGTGTGCGTGCGTGCGTGTGCGTGTGTGTGTGTGTGTGTGTGTGTGTGTGTGTGTGTGTGTGTGTGTGTGTGTGTGTGTGTGCGTGCGTGCGTGCGTGCGTGCGTGCGTGCGTGCGTGCGTGCGTGCGTGTGTGTTTGGAGCTTCCGTTTGTTGTTCTGGTCTTAGCACTCGGTGATGCGGAACAGGCGTTCTTGTGTCCAGAGTTCCTCCAGCAGGCCAAGCAAGCTTTTGAAACAAGGTTCCTCCACCAGTCCTTTGGCGTAGAAGTGGTCGTACCCATATGGGTCTCGTCGAACGTCAGCTCTGGCATCGCGGGCAGCAGGGCACGGAGGCAGGTGCTCAGGACGGATGTGCAGTTGAAGCTGAGCAAGATTGGGCCAGTGAGATGCTAAACGTGGGGCTTTTGACAGGCACGGCAACGATTTGATGTACAGCAGGTGCGGGACTAGCTCCGCAAGTACCGACACGATAAGCAGCACACGAGCTTGATGTTGCTGATCTGCGAAACGCAAGCGCCTGCAAGCAACAAGGGCACTGGTTAGTGATCTCGCACTCGCGAGGAGGTGGAGGAGGAGGAGGAGGAGGAGGAAGAGGATAAGGAGGAGGAGGAGGTCAAGGATGAGCAGGAAAGAGAGACAATAATTGGGGAACGGTACGAGCATGTGGAATCAGTGAGAGGAGGAGTGAGGTGATCTGGCATCATCATCTGCAGTTTCCCTTTACTTCGCGCAGGGTCCTCGAACCTCTAGAAGCGTCGTGTTCGCGTTTCGCCAGAAAGGTATGATTACCTCAACCAGAGGCTGGCGGAATCGGTTCTGTGACTGATGTGTGCCTGGAATTCTATCCTGTTTGCCTTTCAGCACCTTGCCCTAGTCCCCCTTCATATTTCCCCAATTCGGCTTGCCGAATGGGGTTCTTGTTGAGTTAAAGGTTGGTGCCTCGGAAGGCCACTTTGCCCGCTCCTCGGAGGTTCCCCGGGTTCATCGGGTTCCCCGGGTTCCTCGCCCTCGGTGCCTCCGATCCTTCCGTTGCCCGTTCCTCGGAGGTTCCCCAGGCTCCTCGGGTTCCCCTGGTTCCTCGGGTTCCTCGAGTTCCCCGGGTTCCTCGTGTTCCTTGGGTTCCCCGGGTTCTTCTAGTTCCCTGGGTTCCTCGGGTTCCCCGGGTTCTTCGGCAATGCCAAGCAACGCCAAGCAATGCCAAGCGATGCCAAGTTTTGCCAGCCCATGCCAAGGAATACCAAGCGATGGGTCCAGCGATGCGCCCAGCCAAGGCTTTCCCCTGATTAGTGTCGCGCCGGGTTCATTGCCCTTTTCCTGCTTGCCATATCCAAGAGGATATCGCCATCCCGCGACCCGAGCCAGACACCTCCCCTCCAGTTCGGACGCATCCCACGCCACACTTGCATCGCACGCCTTCCCGACTCCCGCAGGCGGGCGTCGGCGGATTTCCACCTCGTGTGCTGGTCTAGGGCCCAGGCCTCCCAAAACGGGTCAGGGTAGCTCGGGTCATGAGAGCATCACATGGCATTGCCGACGCATCGGCGATGCGGCCCGATTTGGAGCCCGATTCTCTCCACGGTGGCGTCGCCGATGCATCGCCAGCGTTGCCGATTTATCGCCAATGCATCGGCGATGAGGTGCGATCATCTGACCCCATCTAGTCGGACCCTATTTGGGATGCTTCTATGGATGTTTGCTGCATCGGCGATTTTCGCAGGTCTCGAGACGTCATCCTCGTGGTTGCCTGTGCGCCACAGGTGTGGTAGGCCTGCGTTTTTCTGTACAGGAATGGTTCACGTGCGTGGGCAGCCGATCTGAGACACGATCGATTTTCGCTTTCGGTTGCCGCGGAGTGGAGAATGGCCCAAACATGTGCTTTCCAGAATTGCGGTTGGACATCGTTGGTATTTGTTCTTTCTTCTCCGCCGCGATGCAGCAATTTCGAGTGAGGAACCTTCGGGGCACGAGAAGTCAATTGCGACGACGCTCAGGCCACTCCACCTCACGCCGTGCTCGGGGGAAGCGGGAATGAGTAATGCACGAACAGCCGTGAGAAAAGGCATCGCTGGAAGCAGCAGTGGCCATAATACTTCGTTTTGCTATGCGTTTTTTTGGTGTGTGTGTGTGTTTTCGTGTGTAAGTCAGTCCTGCGGTCAGCTTGTTGTCTCTTCCTCCCCGCGCGGGGCGCGCGCGGGACTCGCTGCCGCCGCGTGGCGCACGCGGCCGCCTTGCGGAGAAGTGTGCGCGTGTCGCGCTTCTTCAGAGTTGCGCCTTCCCCCCCCCCTCTGTCCCTCGTCCTCGCCACCTCTCTTGGGCGACGAGATCTTTTTTTTCTCTTCAAGCTAGGCCGAAAACCTGTGCAGACATATAAATTCAAAGGCATGCAGACGTGTGGCTAGCGGAGGCTAGGCCTGAGCAAGCGCCACTTCGTCAAGCGACACCTTTGTGCGCAGCCGCTTCCGGGGCCAGATGGCCTCCCACGCCACCGCGTTGGGCGGAGGGCGAGGAGATTTTGACATATCCGCCGCCGCTGGCCAGGCCCATCCCGGGCCCAGGAGCGGTTCAGATGATCCTTCGTGGAGGGTTGGCAGCTCCCCCCCTCACCCCAGATGGGATGAGCCCCAGGATGCCACAGCCCCCCATCAGATGGGATGGGTGGGGACGACGACGACGACGCCGACGCCGACGACGACGACGCCGACGACGCCGACGACGACGCCGCCGTCGCCGACCACGGCAACGGCGACGACGTCGACGACGTCGGCGACGCCGACGCCGACGCCGACGCCGACGCCGACGCCGTCGCCGTCGCCGACGCCGACCTGACGCCGACGCCGACGCCGACAACGCCGACGCCGACGCCGACGCCGACGCCGACGCCGCCGACGCCGACGCTGACGACGACGACGCCGACGCCGCCGACGACGACGACGACGGAAAACGGAAAATGGAAGACGGAAGAGGGAAGACGGCGCCGACGCCGACGCCGACGCCGCCGCCGCCGCCGACGAAGTTGCCGACGACGGACGTCGACGCCGCCGATTTCGCCGCCGCCGACGACGACGCCGACGCCGACGCTGCCGCCACCGACGACGCCGACGTCGTCGACGACGATGACGACGACCGCGACGTTGACGACGACGTCGGCGACGGCGACGAACTACATCGTCGTCGTCGACGACGACGCAACCGCAGCCGCCGCCGCCGCCAACGCCGACGCCGACGCCGTTGCCGACGGCGAGGCCGACGCCGTTGCCGACGCCGACGCCGACGCCGACGCCGCCGCCGATGACGACGCCGACGACGACGAGGACGAGGACGGCGACGACGACAACGACGCCGACGCCGATGCCGACGCCGACGCCGACGCCGCCGCCGCCGCCCCTGCTTCCGCCGCCGCCGCCGACGACAACGACGACGACGACGCCGACGCCGACGCCGACACCGACGACGTCGTCGTCGACGACGCCGACGCCGACGCCGACGCCGAGGACGACGACGCCGACGCCGACGACGACGCCGCTCCGCCGACGCCGACGCTGACTGAAGACGGAAGTTTTCGACGACGACGACAACGACGACGACGCCGACGCCAACGCAAGACGACGACGAGTCACCCCACCCACAGGGGAGGGGAGGGGGAACGGCACCCACCACCACGCCACGTCCATGGCCACGACCACAGGGGGGAACGATCCCATTTGCGGTCTCGGGGTTCTGCGACCTTGGTCTCGGAAAGCTCTCGGCGAAAGCAGCGGGACGTCCGCCCTCCGCCACGCCACGCCCACAGGTCCACGACCACAAGAGTGATCCCATTTGCGAGGTCTGCGCGAGGCTCACGAGCGTACCCATCCAGGAGGGTGGCCTGATCCCTGATACCGGTTGCATTTGGGGGGGAGAGCAGCGCCGCTCCGGATCATCTCCCTGGCCAAGCCAGGGTGGCGGTGGCGTATACACCGCGCCTGGACCCAGGATGGGCCTGTCCAGCGGCGGTGGATATGTGAACCGCTCGGCGACTGCCGCCACGCATCTCAGCTGCCGTTTGTCACCTTTCCTGAGCCTCGGCTCCAGTGAACGGCTTGAATAAGGAACACTTGCTTTTCAAAAGGGTCTCGGTCGTTCCTTAGGTTTGCATGCGTTATTTACAGTTCCTTATGCGTTATTTGTTGTTTATCGTTCCTTATGCGTTATTCCTTGGGATAGAAAAGTGGCTTCGTTCCTTATTTATCGTTCCTTAGGTCAGGCCGACGACTGTATGGTCGAGCAGGCGCCCTTGCGCGAGGAAAGGGTGCGTGCGCGCTGCCTGGGGCTCCACGGCTTGCCGCCAGCGGCGCCCGTCAGCGCGCCTGTGCAATTCGGCAATCGCCGCCCGATGGTGTCGGGCGCGCTCGTAATTCAGCAGCGCCGTCGGAGCGAAAGTGTGTGTGTGTGTGCTTTTGTGCTTGTGTGCTTGTGTGTTTGTGTGTGTGTGTTGTGTGTGTGTGTGTGTGTGTGTGTGTGTGTGCTTGTGTGCTTGTGTGTTTGTGTGTGTGTGTTGTGTGTGTGTGTGTGTGTGTGTGTGTGTGTGCGTGCGTGCGTGCGTGCGTGCGTGCGTGCGTGCGTGCGTGCGTGCGTGCGTGCGCGCGTGCGTGCGTGCGTGCGTGCGTGCGCGCGCGTGCGTGCGTGCGTGCGTGTGTGTGTGTGTTTGTGTGTGTGTGTGTGTGTTGTGTGTGTGTGTGTGTGTGTGTGCGTGTGTGTGTGTGTGTGTGTGTGTTGTGTGTGTGTGTGTGTGTGTATGCGTGTGGGTGTGTGCGTGTGTGTGTGTGTGTGTGCGCGCGCGCGCGCGCGTGTGGTGTGTGTGTGTGTGTGTGTGTGTGTGTGTGTGTGTGTGTGTGTGTGTGTGTGCGCGCGCGCGCGCGCGCTTGTGTGTGTGTGTGTGTGCGTGCTCGATCTCCGTTGATCCTCGGCGGCCCAGGCCTCCTTCCCCCTCTTCTCCGCGGCTGTTCTTTGCTGTTCCACCCGCTCTAGTGCACACCGTGCCCGGCGCGCCCTGCCGATTCCGCGGTCGCGCTCGTATCCGCCAGCGCTGCGAACAAGGGTGTATTAGTGTATGTATGTGTGCGCGACGAGGTGTGCAGTGACGGTGCAGGGTGTCTTGGGCTCGTGGGCTCGCGCGGGGCCGCCCATCATCACCTGCAGTTTCGTCAATGTTTTGCTCCCCTTCGGGCTGGCGGTGCACGGTGCCCGCAGATATCTTGCGTGGTTGTGACATGCATAACTGTCGCGGAAGCGTGATCGCACATCTCGGCGTCCGCTGGCACCCACGACGTGGTTGGTTGCACGAGGTATAGCGACGAATCGCACGTCCATGGTCTGGGTTTTGGGAGCGCACACGGCGTTGCGTGCATGCTCTCGGTCGTCGTGCGCGCTGCTTCTTCGCATATTTTGGGTATGTATGCTGGCCGCCATGCGGCAACAGGTTGCGCCTCTCCCTCTGGCCCTCCTCTCCCATCTGTCATCCTTCCTCCTTGGTTGCAGTGCGCTGGCAATCGCTGCAGGCATGTGCTTGACCATGGCGTCGCCCCAAGGCATTGGCAGACTGGCACCGAGGGCAGATTCGCCCTGAGCAGTCCAGCTGGGGTGTGCAAAATGCTGTCTTCCCTGCGTGACAGGGGGGCGCCTTCCGTGGTAGCTTTGCTCAGCATGTCTTTTGCTGATTCATTGTCTTACGCCGCAGCGCCGCACCGCCGACCCCTTGGGGCTGCAGCAAGAGTGAAAGACGGAATTCGCGGAACGCGCGCGATCGCTGGGCAATTTTGGGGCTTCGGCCTGTCCTATGTAGCGTGTGGGGTGCAATGGGGGGCCTTGTAGGGGATTATTTTGATTTTTTTTGTAATCTCATGTGTGTTTCTTGGGGCCTGCACGGGGCCTGGCCCAGGCCTCTGTCCACCCCCTGGATAGGCTCGGGGATCGTTGAGACCCAGCTGGGGGTGCGTCCGGCCAGAGGTTCGAGAGTGGACCCAGCTGCGTCGACGAGGAGCTTCCTTGAGGCCCAGAGGGTGCGGAGACTGCCCAAAAGCCAGGAGTCTCATGCCTCGAGCCTCGATCCACCCCGCGTTCCTTCCTTTGCGAAGACCCTCAGTGGTGGTCTGGGGCACCGAAAACGGTCCTTGGAGGCTGAATTCGAGGAGAGGCCTCGGGTGGTCGAAGGACTGCCAAAATCTGTGAGGCATCGGCGGCGACGACGAAATCTGTTTTATTTGTTTCTCCCTCTTCCTCCTCTCCCTCTTCCTCCTCTTCTTCTCCTCGATCCACCCCGCGTTCCTTCCTTTGCGAAGGAGTGGCACCGGCCAGGGAGGTCGATCCTCATCCCGGACCCTCGGTGGTGGTCCGGGGCACCGAAGACGGTTCTTGGAGGCTGAATTCGAGGAGAGGCCTCGGGTGGTCGACGGACCGCGAAAATCTGTGAGGCATCGGCGGCGACGACGAAATCTGTTTTATTTGTTTCCTCTTCCTCTGCCTCCTCTTCGTCTTCTCGATTGAGGTAGATGCCCGCGGCACTTCCGGCCGCCTTTCCAGATATCTTTGTTTGGGTAGCTTTTGGTTTTGACAGGTTTCGGTCTCCGGGGGCCGTTGCTGGGCCCCAGGATTTTCAAAACTGGACGGGCTTGGGGCGAGAAGTTGCAGCAGCGGGCCCGGGGAAACTTCGGGGAACGAGTTTGTGCGGAGTAGCGCGTCGGACTCGGGAGGAAATCGATAGCGACATTGGATTACGGGAAGGGCCCGGGGGGTCCATATGGTGAGCGATTTCTGCGCGGGGAAAAGAGAAGAATTGTGCTGCAAAGTTTCCAGTGTTTTCGTTGTTTATCGTGGTCGAAGGGCCGCCTCCGGGCCCCAGGGTCGTTCGGGGGCACTGTGGATTCCCGACACGGCCTCGTGGGTGCATTGCGGCTTTCATGTTTTTCGTTTTCTCGAGGCGAAATGCTAGAATTTTCCGTTCGGGTTACTCTTCTGATCCCTCTCTTGGGGCCGTCTCGGGGCTCTCCTTGGTGGCTGCAGGGCCCCTGTTGGGGTCCGTTTGTGCCGTCTTGGAGCCTTTTTGGGGGTATGCGGGGGCTTTTGGGTTGACTTGGGGGGCTTTGTGTGGGCGTCTGTGGTACCCACGAAAGCTCGAGAAGCGAATGTGTTAAACTTAGACGTCTCCCTGTGGGAATTAAGGACCGAGGTTTGGTTCTGCCGGGCCTCTTGGGGTGTGTCCTGGTGGCGCGTCGGTGCGTCTAGAGGGTTTTTTTTGTTTTCTTCTGTCCTCGCGCGGGCTTGCGCCGAGCCGAGGCAGCCACGTCGCCCCGCCCACGCCGCGCGGGGCCCTGCCGCGGCCCGCCTCCCGCCGCCGCCGGCCTAGGCCTCGGGCCTGCCGCCTCCCGCCGCCGCCGCCGCCGCCCCCGTCCGCTCCTCCTGCCGGCGGGCGGCCGAGCTCGGCCCCGCTGCGGCGCCCCCCGCCTCCGCCAGCCGCCGCGCCGCCCGCCGCGCGCCTCGGCCAGCCCCTGGCGGGCCCCGGCCAGCCCCTTCGCCGCGGGGTCCCGCCGGCCACGGCGCCTTGCCGCCGGGGGCGTTTCCGCGCGTTCCCGCCTGGCGCCGCGTCTGCCTCGCTCCCCTCCTCTTCTTCCTCGCCCTCTGCCTCCTCCTCCTGTTCCTCCTCCGCCCTCGTCGTCCTTCTCCGTCGCCTCCTCGGCCTCCTCCTTCTCCGCCCTCGCCGCGCCCCCTGTCGTCGCCGCCTCTTCCTCTTCATCGCTTTCCGGCGCCGGGCTGTCTGCAGGGCGCGTCGTCGCTGCCTCCGCCCCCCCAACCTCTTCCTCCGCGCAGCGCTGTCTGCCTCCTGCTCCTCGCCCTCCTCGTCCTCCTCCTGGTGCTGGTCGTTGTCGCGGTCGCGCCGCTGGCAGCGTCGCTGCTGGTCGCTGTGCTGGCGGGGCCCCAGCGGCCACCCCCTTGGCTCCACCGGCGGTTTGGGGCAGGCGAGAGCGGCCCCGGAGCGGACGGGGGCCAGGGCGCGGGGCCCGCGGGCGGGCGCGCGGCAGCCCCACCCCACGCCCGGGAGGTGGGGCCCGCAGGCGGGTGCGCGGCAGCCCCGTCCCACCTCCCGCCCCCGCTCCGCTCTTCGTTCCTCCTCGTCCCTCGCCTGCCCCGCTCGTCGCTTTCCGCCGCCGTGCATGCCCCCTTGCTCTCCAGCTCTGGGGTTGTCCAGGGCTCAGGCATGGGGCTCGCAGGCGGGCGCGCGGCAGCACCGTCCCACGCCTGGGAGGTGGGGCTCGTAAGCGGGTGCGCGGCAGCCCCGTCTCATTTCCCGCCCCGTTGCTGCTGGTCGCAGTGGTGTTGCTGCTGGTCCCTGCAATGGTGGGACTGTCGTTGGTTGTGCTGGTGCGGTCGTGGTGGCGTTGCTGCCGATGCCGCTGCCGCTGCCGCTGCCGCTGCCGCTGCCGCTGCCGCTGCTGCTGCTGCTGCTGCTGCTGCTGCTGCTGCTGCTGCTGGTCGTAGCCGTTCTGATCGCGGTCGCCTTGGTGCCATTCAATGCGCCGGGGCTGCTGCGCGCGGCGCCCCTGTTGGGAGTCGTGGCGCCCGTTGTGGTCGTCGTTGTTGCTGCTTGGCTCGTCGTTGTTGTTGCTTGGCTCTGGTGGGCATGCTGCACAAGCCAGGGCGCCGCTGGGAACCGCAGTGGATCCACGCAGGCCCCAGCGGGGAACATGTCCCAAGAGAGTCCTACCATGGGAGTGGGCCTCTTCCCCTGGGGGGCCTTCGTGGGGCCAGTTGGAGGCAGGGGCGGGCACCCTGGAGTCAACTCGCGCTCTCTGGAGCTGCCAGGGAAGCCCTGCGGAACTCATTTTGGACGGTTTTGGGGCCGTCCTGGGTCGGATATGAGTTCTTTTGCGCGGGACTTTCTGAGGTCGTCTTGGGTCGATCTGGGAGGCTTCTTGGGCTGTGGGTGCGTGGCAGCCAAGAAGGGGCGAACGTGCTGAAGATGTATGCTGTCCGTAGGATATGAAACACTCCTTGCTTCTGAAAAGCATCTCGGGGCTTCTCTGGTCGGTTTCTTGGGTCGTTTTCGGGGTCTTGGCAGGGCCGCCGGGAGGCAATCTTGAGCGTCGTGGAGGGATCTCTCGACGACTTTCAGCCCGCGTGGGCCGTCCAGGATGCCTTCGGGGACCCTCGTGGTCCATTGTGGGGCCCCCTGGGGCCTGTTATGCGGCTCTCCTGGGCCGTTGCGGTTGTTTCTGGGCCCTCCCGTGGGGCGCCAGTAGGCCGTCTTGGGGCACTTTCTTGAAAGCATCTGGAGCCAAAGGTGATCGATTTTGGATGCTTCTTGGCCGTTGGGGGCCGCCGGAAAGACCAGAAGCAAAAGTGCAGAACATGTGCGTTTCCCCTGGGGTTTGGGCGATTTTTGCCTTGAAAGCTTTCGGGGGGGCCCTAGATCACCGACGGGGATTTATCTGCAGGCAAGCTGGGGCGGTTTGGACCGAATCGTCTCTCTTGTGGGCCTTCCAGAAAGCCTTTCGGGATCCTCTTGGCCCGTTGCGGGGCTCTTGTGGGGCCGTCCTGCGACTGTCCTAGGCCGTCGCTGCGGTTTCTGCGGCCTTCGTGGTGCACCTGGAAATGCTCGCAGACATTTTATCTCCACAAAAAAAAAAGGAGCCCGAGAGGCGGATACAATGAAATATATGTTTCCCATAGGGCGAATTTTTGTTCCTGGACGCCCTCTTGGAGCGCCTCGTGGGCGCGTGGTTCAACCAAACGTCTTGGGGGCCTATGGGGCGGTCTGGAGGTAACCCTGGGCGGCTTGGACCGAATTGTGCCCCGCGTGGGCCGTCTGGCCGGCCTGTCGGGCCCGCTTGACTCGTGTTGGAGCTCTCTTGGAACCGCCCTGCGGCTCCCCCGAGTCGTTGTCGTCGCGCCTCTGCCAGGCGCGTGGCCGCATGGTGTGTTGGGCGGCGACGGCCGCCCTCAGGTGGAGGGCGTGTGGGGCTCAGGGCGCGCCGATGGTGCGCCTGTTGGTGCGCCGGGCGCTTCTTTGTCGCTGCGGGCAGTCATCCTCCTTGCAGGCGCCGGCCTCCGAACCTCCAGCCGATCGTCGGGGCAAGACCTCCGTGCAACGTGTTTTCTGCGAGGGCAACCGCGTCCCGAGCGAGCGGATCAGAACATCTCGTTCGTCGTCAAGCGGGTCGCCCTGGCTGCTCGTCGCTGATGCCCCCCTCCCCGGGCCTGCTCGGTCGCGCCAGGTCAGTTTGGGCAGCGAGGCGGTTTTGTCGTGGCAGCATCGGGCCGGCTGCGCGCCAGGCGCGCGCTTGGGCCCTCAGCCTCCGCATGGCAGGCGCCCTTCCTCTCCGAGAGGGCGGGTGGGAGGTGCACCTGCGCGGGAAGAGGTCGCCCACTACCCTCGTGAAGCCGGCCAACAGTCATCATCGTCGTGGGTCCAAGAACGCGTGTCGTGGCAGACAAGGTCGGCCTCATCGTGGCAAGTTGTGGCGAAAAACGTCGTGATCCTCGCGTCCACCCCCTCCCCGCGCACCTTGCCGCAGGGCTCGTGGGTGGACTGCGGTAGTCGCGCCAAACGTGCGCACCAGGGCACAGAGGACGTGCGGCTGAGCCCCCAGACGGCGAGGGGCGAAAACAACGCGGCGCCAAGAAGCAGCACTGGCGCGACACCACAACAACGCACGACCAGACCACGCGGCACGGCCTGGGCACGGTAGCAGACGGCGCAGCAAAACAAAAGGGCCAACGACACGACACCACAACAGCTCGCGCAAGCAGCATGTAACGAGCACTACTGTTATTGTTTGGGCTGGTTCGGCCGCTTCCGCTTGGTGGCCACAGTGCGGTCTGGTTTTGGCCGGGGCGGTTCGTTATTGGCAGGGTGGTTGCCGCTGGGGCAGATGGAGGTCCCAGGTTGTTGCCGCAGGGGCAGATGGAGGTTCAAGTGTTGTTTTTTTGAGGGCCCCCGGTCTTCCGAGAGTTGGGGGGGCGTGCGACTCGAGCGCGCCGGGTCTCGCTGGAGCAGAGTCTTTTTGACGAGCGCGTCCTGGATTTAGACCGTCAGTTTTTGCCGGGTGTCTGACGCGGATGTTTGCGACAAACTTCGCATTCAGAGTTTATTCTAATTTTTTTCAAGGCGATCCGATCGGGTCAGCTCATTGATCCTGGACCCAAGTCGTACGTTTTTCCGTGGGAGAGTTGCTGGGGGTGCCCAGGGCCCTCCAGGTTCCCGGCGCGCAAAAAGTGTAAGACATGGGCGGCTCGAGCCAGGGCGCGTAAGTCCCGTGACTCCCATGCCGGAGTCCCCCCAGGACCCGGGAGGACCCTGGAGGAGTTCCGCGAGACACGATCGGGGACCCAAGGATTTCGCAAGACCCAGGGGGGATCTCGCAGGACACGGCAGGGATCCGAGGACAGAGGGCATGTTCCCACAAGACCCCTCCGGATCTCCAACGACAGTCTGGCTTTGAGTTTGCAGTTTGCTTCGGGTGGGTGGGGTTGGTTCTGACCGGTTTGGTGAGGGCTGCGGTTCGGCCAGTTCGGCAGGAGACGCTACTTTTTTAGTTTGTCTTTCTGGGTTCAAGGCCGCTTTCGCTCGTAGACGCGGGTGTGACCTGATTATGTGCAGTGCCTGGTGCTATTCGGCCCGCCAGCCCCCTACCCCCATTGAAGACATGTTGCTGTATTTCTCCAAAGACACAGGCTCGATTGCATACACGTGCGTTCCTGTGCGCATCTGCGCGCGGAAAGAAAAGGGCAAGTGGGATACAATTTCAGGCAAGCGAGAGAGAGAGAGAGAGAGAGGAGCAACGAACAAACTAAAGAAACTAGAGAGGGATAGAGAGAGAGAGAGAGAGAGAGAGAGAGAGAGAGAAAGAGAAAAAAAAAAAGAAACAAGAGAAAGACAGACAGAGAGAGAGAGAGAGAGAACCCTCAAAACAGCAACATCAGCAATAACAGCAACAACAACAGAAGCAGCAGCAGCAGCAGCAGCAGCAGCAGCAGCAACAACAACAACAATACAAAATACCTTGGCGAAGGACCCAACCACAGGCAGTGGTGCGTAACGCTTTTGTTGGTATTGTCTTCGGTGGATCTCCTTTCTGGGAAAGAAGCGTGCGAGGGGTGTGCCAGCATGGGCGGTGGTGCGTCCTGCCAGCGCAGCCACAGGAGTCCGCTGGAGCCACGGAACGTGTGAGCCGTGTGCCGTGTGCCGACAGGGGTGCGGTGATGCCAGGCGAGCGCAGCCACTGGGGCCATCGGTGGAGCTCCCCATAGGGCCACGGAGCGTGCGTGGGGTGTGCCGAAACATGCGCGGCGGGGTCAGGCGAGCGCAGCCGCTGGAGCTTTAGGCGGAGCGCCTTCCAGGGCCACAGGGCGTGTGAGGGGCGTGCCGTCGTTGCAGTGGTGTCCCGCCAGCGCAGCCACTGAGGCCTTTTGTGGAGCTTCCTGCGGAGTCCCGGAACGTGTGAGCAGTGCGCCGACAGGGGTCGCAGCCACTTGGGGCCTCCGGTGGGGTTTCCCCTGGGGCCACGGAGCGTGTGAGGAGCGCGGCGCGGCGGGGTCCGGCGAGCGCAGCCGCTGGGGCCACCAAACGCGGGAGGGGTGTGCCGACACGGGCGCGGTGGTGCCATGGGGGCGCCGCCGCTGGGGCGTGTGGTGGAGCTCCCTAGGGGGCCACGAAACGTGTGAGGGATGTGACAACTTGGGTGTGGGCGACGCATGCAGGCGAACCCTCTCTGGGGCCACAAAACGCGCGAGGCTGGTGCCACATTGGCTGTGGGGGGCGCAGGCTGGCAGTGTCACTGGGCCACGAAACGTGTGAGGGGTGTGCCAACTTGGGTGTGGGAGCGCCTGCGGGCGGGTGCACTGGGGCCTTCTGTGGAGCTCCCTATGGGGCCACAAAACGTGTGAGGGGTGTGCCGAGGTGGCTGTGGGGAAAGCATGCGGGCGGTGGCCCTGGAGCCTTCGGTGGAGCTCCTGGGGCCGCAATACGTGCGAGAGGTGTGCCGACGTAGGTGTGGCGACGCATGCGGGCGGTGGCGCTGGAGCCTTCGGTGGGGCCCCTCTGAGGCCACGAAACTTGTGAGGGGTGTGCCGACTTGGGTGTGGGGGCGCATGCAGGCCGTGGCGCTGGGGCCTTCGGCGGGGCCCCCGGTGGGGAAACGTGCCCCTCTGGGGCCACACAGCACTTTACTGGGTGGGTGGAACGCAGGGGGGGGGGTAGGAGGAAGGGGGGCGCGAGTGCCGTCTCGTCAATACCAAGAG
>CAUYUJ010001461.1:55000-75000 GCA_963575745.1 Prorocentrum cordatum | reverse complement strand
CGTTCGCCCGGCAGCGGCAGCAGCAGCAGCAGCGGCGAACGGTCGCCCTCGATGCGCTATACAGGGGCCCTGCGTCTGCAGCAGCGGCACTGCGGCGCAGCCAACGACGAGACCGAACGTGCGTGAATCGTGAAGAGACCGCGGCGGCCGCCTCTACATGCGCCACCGCCGAAGGACGACGGCGTGTGCGGATCGACCTCGACAACGCTGGCGTCATCACCTACGCTGTCCATCAACGGCGCCTCCATAAGTCAAATGAGTCCCATGTCAACCAAGGTGGCCCCGTTGATGTGCCCGACCCGTTGCCCGACTGGCGGCTGGGGGGCGGCGCCCAGGCGTTCCGCGACGGCCGGGCCGAGGCTCAACGATGGCGCGACGATCTCACGACGCCGACCAGACTTACTACGGATACCATCACACATCGACACAGCGTCGGTGGCATCGCCCGCGACTGAGTCTACCACTACGACGCGGTCCACTGCCGCGTTGTTACGGTCGTGGATATTTGACAGTGGTTCTGCTTACCACATCCAAGATAAGGCCGATCTCGACAAGGAACCGCTGACGTGCACCCTGGATGCTGACATAGAGCCGAAACAGCCAATGGCGACAGGATCGTCGATGAGCGCATCCGCCTGCAGCTACCGCACATCGGACAATCCCGCTCCGCTCTTGCACTGGACGCCTGCCCCTCGGTACTATTAGTGGGGCAACTGGTGCAAGACGACGACTTCCGACAAATCTGGAATCCACAACTGGATTACTTCCTACAGGACCCACATGGTCAATGGTATAGGGCTATTGTCAACGACCGCGTGCCAGGACTCGACTTCAATCGTCTCGAACGGATTTTGCCGCCTCAGTTGCGCGCCCCACCGCAAGCATCACGGCGTCCACGACGAGTGCGACGAGGTGGACAGGATGATCAGCACTTGTGAATGTGTAGGCGCTGTGTGGGTGATGCCATGGCGCCGGCGGGCGCGCCCGCGTCTGCGCCGCCAGCAAGCGACCAGGCGCTCCGTGGCCGGGCGCCAGTGGGCTGACCCGCGCCTGCGCCACCAACGCTTGGCGCGACGCTGCCAGGCCGACCCCGGCCACCCATCGGCCCCGCGCGTAAAATCACTCACAATCCGAAGCGCCCTGACTGCGAGGTATGTATACGCATCTTGGCGCAGAACACACCATGCCGACGCAAGCCCAAATCCAACCCGCCAACGCAGCCCACCGACGAAAGCTGCCAACGCGTGGCATTCGTGCCCAAGCGATTCGGTGAGGCTCTGATTGCCGACCACATTGTCCTTGGTATGGTGACACGTATGCTTTAGTTGTATTTGGCAAGTTCACTGGCGCCATAAGGCTTACTCAGCGAAGCTCAAGGATGCCGAGACTACCGCGGCGCCCTTCCTCGAGTTGCTCGCCCCCCAATGATGGGGTGAAGCGCGCTTGCGCCGACAATTCTGGCGAGCTGCAGAAGGCGTGCCGACACCTGGGATTGCGGGGCGACGCCGGCGCGCCAAATCGGCCACAAACCAATGAAATTGTCGAACGTGCTGTCAGGTCAGTCATGCAGGGTCCCCGCGAGGGGGTCCACAACTCTGGCTTGGGTCATGAATGGTGGAAAGAGGCTGCGCAGGCGCGCCGTTGTGGCCGTATCTTCGCCACTACTTCCTGCCGCGGAGTTGCTGCCTCACAAGAAGCCTACAACGACTACGCGCCACGCGAAGTTCAATGCGGAGAATCCTCCAGGAGACGCATTGTTCCGCTCAGTGATCGCATCCTGTGGAAATGCCTCAATCCCGACATCAGGAAGCCCGCTCAAAAATTGATGAGACAACGCGAGAAGGCAGGTTATTGGATGCTATTTTCACACTGGCGGTCGCTGCTCTGGTGACTATTTCGCCATCGATGCGGCCGCGTGCGCCAGGCGCCCTGGTGGAGGCATTGTCACGTGCGTCGAGTCGGGGACGTCGCGATCCCGGACGGCATGTGCGTTTTCCCCGTCAACGAAAGCATCTTTCGACAGCGCGATCCGGAAGCGCATGAGTTGATAGTTTCTCGGGCATCTCGCCCGCTGGGTGAACAAAGCAAAGACGACCCAGCGTTGCGAGGCCCAGCAGATTGGGACGACCCCAGTATCATGAAGCTTCCCGAACCAGCTCTTCCCGAAGGTTCTGACTCAGGGGCGCTGCTTTCGAACCAGTCCTTCCCGAGGCCACGGGGCCAACGGCTCCAGCTCCCGAGCCCGACTACTGGGAACTCCGCGGCGATGGTATCCCACGACGCATTCGTGCGCCCCGTGCACAGCTCCTCCGCCCCGCCGACGATGTGATCGGGCCCCCTGTCCCGGTGGACTAGCTTGACGTCGCCCGTGACTTCGAGTCCACGTCTACCTATGATGGCGAGAAGTATTGCCGCGATGCGTGGGATGGCGCGAGCGAGGATGACCGTCGTCATCTCGGCGAGCCTCGGACCGTAATGCTTCGCTTCTACAAGCGGCCCGAGATCACCCCAGACGGCAATATGAATGCACGCGGTCGCCAGGCGCGCGTCCGGGCCACGTCCCGGCCAGACCGCATCTTGCCCGATTTCTGGAACACAATGTCCGAGAGAGAGCGACGGGCCGAACGAGAGTTTGCCAAATCTATCATCCGATCACGGGAGATGCGCGATCGATCTGCTCTTCGTGTTAGGGCCAGAACAGACAGACACGCTCGTCGCTTCTTAACCAACAGCTGTGGCGCCCCCACATGGAGCGCCGTGGAACGATGCGTAATCTGCGCTGTACGCAGCAGCGCAGTTATCCGAGACGAAAACGCCCGTTGCCGACAACGTGCTACGCGCCGCCCTTCCCGACGAACCACGCGACATCGCCGACGTCATGCGCTGCCGTCCGAAGCTGGGCGCTATTCCTGCGAGCGTTGCGCGCTCGTTTGCACAGCAGGATCATGGCGGTGCTGTTTTCGGCAAAGTCAACGCGTTACGTCGCAGTTTTAGCCGGGCAAAGTTCATGCCCGCAATGCCGCGTACACCGGGCTACCGCGGGGGGCGCAGGAGCAAACTCGACGCGACTCACTGGCAACGCCCATGCCTTGCCACCCGTAACCTCACTGAGAAGTTGCGGCTGAACCGCGAGCGCAGGACGCCTTTCGCACGGAGTATGAACGTCTGGGGAATCAGCGAACTTGGATGGTCGAGGCGGTCATGGAGCGCGCCGATGTTGTGGCCGATGCGCGCAGGACCGACAAAATAGTTCATTTTGCTAACGAACTGGAACTATCTTCTGTCAAATTTGCAGAAATTCCTTTAGGATTTCAGCAACTCGAGGGCCGCGTCGTGGTCGGGGGCGTCAGCGTGAAGGGCGACAGCGGCTTGGCCGCTGCATTCGCCGACGCCGCCTCCAGCGCCCCATGCATTGAGGCCTCGAAGTTGCCCGACGCAGCAGCACTATTGCCGGACAGCGGCGGCGAGCAAAGTGGCGCCCCTGGCGCCTGCGCACAGGCCCTGCTCTACGGCGACGGTCAGATCGATCCCGTTGACGCGTGGATTTTCTGGCCCAAATGGGGCCAGCCCACCTCTTGGGCCACGTGCAAGGACCCCGTTTGTCGACTACGCCTCGCTCTCTACGGCCACCCCTTGGTGGGTGTATTTTTGGGGCGTCACTGTCGCGCTTGTCTGGGGCCAGCGGGGTCCCGACCCACCCCTGGATTGGGGCGCGTCTGGAAGCGCGACGAGATGGATCTCATCTCATGCCTTTACTTCGATGACTTCAAGATGGAGGGCCCCAAGACCAAGTTGAAACCAGGATGGGACCTGATCCGACACAGCGGCATTGAGATCGACCCACCTACTCCATGCGACGACTACCTGGGCGGCGGTCAGGACACGTGGACAGTGCCACAAAGCGTCTTCGACGGACGAATGGCCTCGATCCGACCCATGCTCCCGGAGCGTGGCACTAAACGACATGCATTTGCAACTGGCGTTCGTGGGATTCGACATGCTTTGCGTGGCTTTACTGAGCAGTGCATTACTCGGTACTTGAATGCGTGTCCAAGTTGCCCGGCATGCCCGGCTCGGGGCGGCGGAGGTCACCCTCGCCTAAGCCACTTTCACTATCGCTCAGATTTTCTGCGTCGGTTGAAAAGCCGCGACCAGATCTTGCGTGTCGGTTGAACAAAAAACCGACGAGCGTCACTACCCGCAGCGCATACAAGGATCTCTTACACGCCGACACCCCTGACATCGAGGACACGTCCTTCACTGAGCGGGCCTGCGCTGTTGAAGGAATCCTCGGCCCAGACGCGGCGAGTGCGCTGATGAGCACCTTGTGCCTAACGCGGGGTCTTGTGCCTGGCACGGTGCTGCAGGTTTGACCTCGCGCACCCAGTCTGCATGTTGGCATGGGAGATCACCAAATTGAATTTCACATGTGGTACGCGTTTACATCGACTGATTTGTTATTTGAAATCTTCGCGCACACGTTGCCTCCATGGATGGACTGGTAACAGATCAGACCAAATACCCCATCCTGCTATTCGCTCACGCCTGCTTTGCGGACTGCGTCAACAGCTCAAGGTCGACCACCGGGCCCCGGCACCTTCTTCCCGCTCAACGCTGCGTGCAAGAAGCGAACTGTCGTATTGCACTCGTCCGCGGAGTCCGAGATCGTGGCTCTCGACGCGGCTTTGCGCGCCGAAATTCTACCATTGTTCTCCTTTTGGGACGCTGTGGTTCATGGCCCGCTGCAGAGGAATAGTAATAGTATGTCCATGGCCGCCGAGAAGAGTCGACGCAAGACGCCTCCACGGAAGGCGACGCCAACGCGCGCTTCCTGTTCCGGGCCCAGGACATCGACGCGAGCTACACCACCACCGCCAATTCCATCGTCAAACATCGTGCGCGGGGACATCGTGCCGCATGCCCCGCGTTCCTCTACCGCGCCACCACCACCTCCGATGGTGTATCTTATTTTGGCGGATGGCAACCAGGCTGTCATAGCGATAGTACAGAAATTTCGTACGCCCGCACTTCGTCATCTTCATCGTACTCGTAGATCATCGTACCAACTTGTGTTGGATTACTGAGACATGCCAACGGGAACAAGCACAACTCATACATGTAGGCACAAAAGAACAGGTTGTTGACATGATGACAAAACATTTTGAGCCTAAGGATGCTCACCTCTAGCAAGAATTCTCGGAGCCATCGCTGATTTTCCCCGCCGCTACACCGAAGACCGAGAAGACGCTGGAGGCCGCCAAGACTGCCGGCCACGCTGGCGCAGGCCCTCGCTCTTCCTCCCTCGAGTCGCCCATCCGCACGCGCGCGGGCATTGTCAGGGGTGCCTCTAACCGTAACCACCCGGGTTTCATTACCTGGCGTAAGTCATGGGACGATACCAGTGCGTCCGACGAGAAGTTCCAGGGATCCCTGGAGTCAGACATCCCAATGTTTCGCCATCGGGCAGATGCAGGCCCTGCCGATGATCAACGACCTGGCGCGCGCATTTCTTAGGCCGACGCCGATATACCTCCGCGCCAATCTGGCCAGATCGGCCCCGTGGGATCCCGCGTGCCTCCAGTGTCCAAGCCTGACCCAGCGAGCTCCGCATCTGCTGCCGCCCCCACTCAGGGACAGATCGCCGAAGTATTCCGTATTGATAACGATGATGTCCTGCAGGGTGACGAGAGGGCCGCGAAGGAGACGACCCTCGTGGAGCAGACCGAGCAGATCATGGCCGAGCATCCTGGTACTGTCTCAGCACGCTTATCTCGCGGATACGCAGCAATGGGCGATTTCCCCGATCAGATGACCGATGGGAGGGATGCGAGTTTTTTTCCGCCGATCTGGCCACCAATAGCGCTCGCGCGATCCCTGGTCAGGACCTCCGTGATCTTGGTCGTGAGTTGAGCGCTGGCGGGAACACCCGCGAACGGATTCAGGCACTGGCCCAGACAGGAACGCCCGAAATTCGGAAGGAACAGAGAGCAGCGGTGTGCATGTAACAATTGGGGGGGGAGTAGTCAGGGGGGTGGGCGGGTAGCAGCTCGTGGCGTTGATCGTGACATCGTGTGCCAATTTGGGTTCAAAGGTGCACGATCGCCACGCCAGAAACATTCTGCACCTCAATCTGCACCTCGCCGAGCCGCAATGGATCCGAATCCAGAGCAGGCTGCCACCATTGTTACACTGACAGATGCTGCTGAATGGGCGGGCCTGTCGGCAACGCCGCTGACAGAAGGCGGCACCAGCCCATTTCATACCCTCCTCACGTTGCTCGGGTACGAGTCGACAGCGCCGATCCGCCAGGTCGCGATTTGGCCGCAGGAGGAATGGGGGCAGCTTCTCAATCAGCTCCGGATTGATGGCGTTCAGCCTTCGGCCGCCATCATGGCTCAGGCGGGGTTGTTTGGGCGAGTCTGCAGGATTGTGGCAGGCACGCAGGTGCGGGACGATGAAGCCAGGCGTCACGCCCAGCTGGTCTTGATGGCGCAGGCGCAGGCGCACGCGCAGGCGCAGGCGCAGGCGCACGCGCAGCCTACAGCCCACCATCCTACAATTGTGGGAGCCGTGGGCCCTGGCCCTGTGTCGTCGAACCTCAAGCTGTCAACGATCATTGACCAGAGCTCCGACGGTGAAGCGCTGAAGCTGGACCAGGAGGAAATCGACGCGGGCTACAAGCGTTACGATGAGCGCTTGGGTGGCACCCCACCGGCAGCTCATGAACCGACGTTGGAGCAACTATCTGCTCTACACCATGTCGTGTTCACGGAGAATGCCGCGCCGTACGTCGACCTGGCCATCTTCGGGCCCCACGCGATCCGCTCAGTGCGTAAGCTCAAGTTGTCAGGCCTCATGCTCAACCCGAATGGCGTGTTGTTCCGGTCCGAGCTGAATGGGCCCATGGACTTTGACCATTGGGAGTCGTGCTACCTCGTCTTCCGCTGCGCGGCGGTGATGCTCGGCATCGCGAGCCCGTCGGCTTTGGACTCCTACAGGGACCACATTAAGTACTACGCGGCCACCTACACCGCCGACTGTTGGCCTCTTATCTATCAAGCCGACACGCGGGCACGGCGCGAGCTGGCGGTCCGGCTGCGGCGCCGCTTCGCGCACGAAAGGCGCCAAATGGCGGATCCTGCTGCCCGCGCGTTCGACCCCAACAGGCCGTGGGACCACGTCTACCGGAACCTCTCGGAGCAGTTCGTTTTCTGGAAGCATGAGGTCGAGGACCCAGGCCTCATGATTATGACGAAGGCCAGGGCCGCGGACGCGGCGGTCTCGGGGGAAGCGCCCGTGGCCGTCAGGCCTGCAGAACACATCGCGGACCCGAGTGCTGGCGGCGCCCGTCCAGCAAGACAGCCTGAGAGCAGCAGAGTGCGCAGCAGAACGGGCTCCCGGGCCGCCCTGCCATCGAACGAGCGGCACTATAACCGCTCAGCCGAGGGGCGCGAGCTGACGAATCGCCGAGGGCGGCCCCTTTGCGAGAAGTTCCAGACAGGCGAGTGCACAACGTGGCCGTGCCCCGTCGACCCCAGAAATGTGCACCAGTGTGAGAAATGCTTGGGGCCGCACCCTGGAAGGGCCCCCCCATGCCCGAACTCTTCCAAAGGGAAGGGCAAGGGCAAGGGCAAGAAAGGCAAAGGCGGCAAGCGTTGACAAGTATGGGGGGCTTCGGCGGATTTTGAAGTGTACCCGTCCGTGCCCCCCCCAGTTTCGCTGCAATTGGAGGTCTCCCAGCATTCCGGAGATGGTCCTGCGCCGGCGCTGCCTGTCAAGGCGCCAGGTGCTGCATATATTTTTAATGCCGAGAGCGGCGCGCCCGACTTGGCGCCTTCGCTTCCGGCTTTCTGCGCCGACCCCCGAGTCGGGCGTCATCCAATTCCCCCCCCTCCTCCCTACGCCCCCGCCTCTTTTCCTTCCTCTTCGCTCCTGGGCAGGCGTCCGCTCACATCGGACGGCGGTGGCGCGATTGAAAATGCATCCTGGGCGCGCCCAGCCAGGGGCAAGATGGAAGATCGGCCCTTGAGGCCGGGCGAAGTGTATATAGGCAGGGGTACTCGTCTGTTCGCGCGCTCGAAGTGGCATAATCCTTTTAAGATCGATGCGTCGCGCAACAGAGCGACAGCTATCACCGAATTCGAACGGTATTTGGGCGAGAAGCCGAGCCTTCGAACAGACATTTTGGAGCTGAGTGGATGCACTTTGCTTTGCCATTGCCCTGTAAGCTCCCCTTGCCACGCAGACGCTTTGATCGAGCTAGGGGGGCGCGAGGCCGCAAAACCGCCGCCAGTTCGGCGGCGTGCGCTCGACGTTTCAGTTTTGTATTTATCTGCAGGGGCCTCCGAGCGGCCTGACAGTTTCGAGCGCTTGGCGCAGATGTGGGGCCAGAAGCTCGGGGTATCAGTCACCGTGCTGGCGCGCGACATCGCTCGTGGCCCGCAGCATGACCTGGCAGACGAGGCGAACTGGAGGAATGTCACATCTGCAATCCTTTTTGGGGGAGTGGACGCTATTTTGTCCTCCCCTCCTTCAGGCACGTTTGAGTGCCGAAGGTCCCTCCTTCCTCCCTCCTCCCCTCCCTCCCCCCCACGTGGCGGCAGCAGTCCACCGTGGCTGCGTGACCCCACGGGCCCGGGCAGATATGGCCGGACAGGCATGGCCCCAGACGATCATAAGCATACGCGTCTTGGCACTCTCCTGGCGGTGAGGGCTGCGGAGGCGGCCAAGCTTGCGAATGATCGCGGCGTGCCGTGGCTTACAGCGCAGCCTCCAAGACAGCCGGGCATGCCGCACATGTGGTGTTTGGACGAGTGGGAATCCGCATTGAATGCGGACGGTGTTCGCGTGACTACCGTCGACCAGTGTTTGTTTGGAAGTTGTTTTAATCTTCCTGTAGCTTTTGCTGGCACGGTTCCGCTCAAGCTATCGCGAACTGCGTGCGATCACGAACTAAAGTGGTGGAGGCTTCCCTCCGGGGCTTGGCTCCACTCCCCGCATCTGCCCCCGATTTTTTTTGGCAGGGCGCGCGCGGGGCAGATCCAGTGCCAGACATGCATAGAGGAACATTGGCGTGCGTTCCCGAACTCCCTGAATTCGCTTCTTGCGCGAAGAATGGTTTTTGCTGCACTCGAGGCCAAGACAAACAATGTCTTGAAGCCATCGCGGCCGCTATCTTCCTCAGTCTGGCGCCGCGAATCCCACCCTGCCATTCTTCCGCCTTCTAAGCGGATTTGTTTCACCGTTCCTCTGCGACAGAAGCCGCCGTCCGATGAGGCCGAGCTTCGCGCGCTGGGCGGGCTGCGCGATCCACAATCCGCAGTCGCCAGGCCCCCGTCCATCAGTGCTGAGGGCGCCAGGGTCAGACTGACAGTGGAACGCTTTCTTCGCAGACGCCCTGAGGTACAGAAGCTGGTGCTCGAGTACTTCGGCTCCGACGCGGCGCCGGCGAAGTTGCCAGATAAGCATCTGCGCGAGTTGCGCGTCGACCTGTGTACACTCTGGGGGCTAACGCCTGAAAGCTCCGATCCTGCTGAACTGACCCAGCTGCGCCCCGGGCTCCTGGGAGCGCGGCGTCGCGCAGCAGGCGACCCGGATGACGCCGTGATCGAGTGGCTCATCAACGGTGCTCCGGCAGGTCTCACGCGCAAGCCAGAGGACCGTGGCATCTCCCCTTTAGACATGACCTCCGACGCGTCTCCTCCCGACTGGCTCGCAGTGGAAAGCGACAGTGGCTTCGCGAACTACGACGGCGTGGAGGGCGATGAGGACGTCGCCGAGGAGCTGCGGGCATTGGAAGCTGATGGCAGACTTGCCTCATACACCTCGCTGCACGAGGTCAGGCGCGCAGTGGGCGAAGCCGTCACGCTGACCAAGGTGGGCTGCATCAAGAAGGAATCCCACGGAACAATCAAAAAGCGGATCATCGTGGATTCTCGGCAGTCGGGCGTGGCCCCAGCCACGGTCAGAAGCGAACGTATATTGTTGCCGCGGCTGGTGGACCCTGCGTACCAGGCCCTCCATTGGATGCGGCAGACCAAGCACGACTACGACACAGAGCTAGCGGTCTTGGACTTCAGGGACGCGTTCTTCCTGATGCCGCTGCACGCTTCCGAGCGCAAGTTTTTCGTGCTGAAGTTCCGGGGCCGCTTCTTGGTCTTCATGGTCACCCCGCAGGGCGCAGCGTTGTCCCCGCTAACCTGGGGTCGTCTGGCAGCGCTGGTAGCGCGGCTCACGCAAGGCATGTACGAGCCGAGGTCGTTGTTGCTGAGCGTCTACGTGGACGACCCTTGCATGGCCGTCACAGGCACGAAGGCCGACAGAGATCTCAGGATCGCCGCCATCGCGGTGCTTTGGAACGCGCTGGGGTTCCCACTCTCCTACCGCAAGGCTGCGAGAGGCATGGGGGTGACTTGGGTCGGCGGCACCTTCACGCTCTCCCGCGAGATGGTGGCCCTCCGGGTCAAGCGCGCCATCTTGGAAGACCTCGAGTCCCAGGTAGGCCAAGCGTTGGCTAGCAATGTCTGCTCGCGGAAGCTCTTGCGAAGCCTGACGGGCAGGGCTTCCCACGTGGCGTCGGTCATTTGGCCGTTGCGCCCGTTCCTGCAGCAGCTCTGGGCCGCCTTAGCCGCAGGGGCAAGTGGGGCGCCGCCGCAATGCGTGTGGACGCGCCAGATCGAGGGGTCCTTGTTGTGGCTTCGCGCCTTCCTCTCTGGCGCGGCGGGCACGCTAGTGCGGAATTTCGTCTTGGCGGATTTCTTCAACGAGGGCGTGTTGGTCTCCATCACCCTGGATGCCTCCCCATGGGGGCTCGGGGCCATCTTGGAGGAGGCAGGCCGCGTCGTCGAATGGTACGCTGTGCCGCTGGACGACTACGACGTGGCCATCCACGGGTTCCAGCTCGGCGACGCGGCGGGCCAGCAGACGTGGGAGACCCTCAATGCGCTAGTGGCCCTGAGGTGCTGGGCTCCCAGATGGTCCAACAGGCGTGTATCCCTGTACGTCAGGGGTGACAGCGTTACAATGCTGACCATGCTCCTCTCGTTTCGGCCTGCCACGCGTAGCGGGTCCCTGGGCCTCATTGCCAGGGAGGTCGCTCTAGACGTGGCGAGCGCGGTGTACGGCCCAGACGTGGTCGAGCACGTTCCTGGTCTCGCGAACGTCGCAGCGGACACACTCAGCCGACGTTTTGCGCCAGATGCTGCAGCGTGGAGTCCACCCCTGCTCGTTGCTGGCGCCTCGGAGGTGCGCCCGCCCCCGAGAACCGAGGCTTTCTACACAACGGTGAAGGGTGCGGCTGCCTACGCGGCGGCCGGCAAGCCAGGCGGGGCTGTTGGGGCCGCCGCCCCAGGGGGAGAGGCGCGGCAGGACCACGTGCCTGCATCGAGGGTTTGGCAGTGATTCTCGGCGCAGGTGCCTGCACGCGCATTCGTGGGCGCCCCACGGTACATGCGCTTCGCGCGCCCTGCACTTTGTTTTGGGGGTGTCGCTGCGCGTGCGCGCTCGCGGACGTTCCACGGCGCACGTGGCCCCAGCTGTTTAATCATTTAAAGCGTGCAGCATGCTTTTAATAGTTTCTTGGCAGGGCGTTGCGGTGTCTCGTTGCGTGGTTGTGCCATGTTGGAGAGGCTGCAGGGCACTCGATGGTTGCAGTCGCGTGAGTCTACCACGGGCGTGCGAGGCCGGCAAAAATGTTGATCTTGCGACGGACGCATCGCATCGTCATCTCGAGGGCCTCGGCATCGCGTGGAGCGGCGGCGTCGCTCCACGGGATTCTTAGGGCGCCGCCTCCCCTTGCTGCGCCCCTTGGGCGCCGCGGTTCTTGAGCGCCGCGGTTCTTCAGCGCCTGGGCCTAGCAGCCGGCGACGACAGTCTTCCCTCGTTGCCTCGGTTTCCGCGGGGAGTCGCGCCTTGCTTCCCGGAGCACGGTCGTCATTGTGTGTGTGTGGCGGCATCCGCGTTTTGCTGGATGGGGTGCGATTTATTTTCTCCGTGAGTAAGAGCTAACCTACTCACGGTGCCCACGGTCTGCCTCGTGGTGCACGCTTGCCCCACGGTATACGTGGTGGCGCTCTCGCGTGTTGCTGATTAGTTTCGGCCACGGCGGTCGTCACTGTGTGTGGCGGCATCCTTGTTTTGCTGGACGGGGTGCGACTTATTTTCTCCGTGAGAAAGAGCTAACCTACTCACGGTGCCCACGGTCAGCCTCGTGGTGCACGCTTGCCCCACGGTATCCGTGGTGGCGCTCTCGCGTGTTGCTGATTAGTTTCGGCCACGGGGCCACAGTGCACCGCTGCCACGGTGTCGTGGTCTACCTTCCCCCTTGAGCCAAAAGCTTTCCGGGGGAAGGTGCGCGTGCACATTTCTCCCACCCTCGAGGCGCATTGCGATCGGAATTGTATTGCTTCGTGGCGTCGCCCACGTGCCTGCAAAAGAAAAATGCTGCTTCGTGGCTTCGTCCACGTGCGCCTGCTCGGAACAAACATGCGATGCTCATCCTTCGTCTTTTCGTAGGCGTATTGGCTCAATGCGGTGGTCGCGATGAGTCGTCCCGCCAAGTGGCGTCGGCTCACTGGTGGCACCCGCACTGTACTCCCGCCTCCGCATGGGCTGGTCGAACCTCCCGCGCCCCTCGCTGCGCCGCCACAGCCTGTCGCAGGGCAGGCGCCCGTCGCTGCATCGTCATTCGTGGGGGCTCCAGCGTCATCACAGGTTGGGTCGTCATTGCTCACGCTGGAGCACCGCCGCGCGTTGGGTTTGGAGCCGGCGCTTGCCTTGCTTCCCACGGTTCGGCCGCAATTGTTGGCAGGGCCAGGTCCCGCAGGGTCGGCCGCAGCCTGCTCCAGCCCTGCCGCTCTCCCACCGCAGTTGGCTCCTCGGCGGGGCGCTCCGACGCTCAGATTTTCAGCGGGCTCTCGGGCAACTTCCAGCGATGTTGTCCTGGACCCTGCTGTGAAGGAGGAGATGCTCAGGGAACTGGATGCGGACGTTCTGGCGCAGTCGGCTGCCGCCTCCTCCGCTTCCACGCTGAGGACATGGGTGAAGTTTCACAGAGCATGGTTTCCCCACGCTCCTGCATTTCCGACCTGGCCTGCAGCTGTCGGGGCAGTGGCCGCCCAGATGAAGCAGAAAGGCTATAGAAGTTGGGCAAATTATCTTTCCCGGGCCAAGCGGGAGCACATACAGGCGGGCGGTGTCTGGGACCAGGTGTTGGACTACACGGCCAAGGAGTGCACGAGGTCGGTTTCCAGAGGCTTGGGGCCGCCAAGGCAATCGGCACCACTGGATGTCAAGGCCGCGGCGGCATTACATGGTTGCCGATGTCGAAAGCTTTGATCATCCTTGGTTCATTCTTCCTCACTCGCGAGATCGAGATATCGCTGGCGTTATGCCGAAACGTCCACATCTTAGCAGGGCCCGTGGTGTGCTGGGTATTGCCGGCCTCTAAAACGGACCCGGCGGCAAACGCTGTCACTCGAGAGTGGGGTTGTTTGTGTGACACGGCAGGAAAGCATTTATGTCCTGCGCATGTGGCAGTCGATCATGTAAGAGTGTTGGAGGCAAAGTTCGGGCCGCGGGACTCGTGGCCAGAAGAGCTTCCTTGGTTCCCCACTGCTCAGGGCACGGTGGTGCAGAAACAACGTGTGGTGGAAACCATAGAGCTGGTGGCCCAGAGCTGCGGGGACGCGTTGGTCGACGAGCTAGGCAGGCGGCGTTTTGGTGGGCATGCTCTCCGTGTGTCTGGCGCTCGGCACCTCGCCGGCATGGGCCTAGAGTTGTACAAGTTGGCCTTGTTGGCCCGGTGGGCGAGCCCTATCATTATGCGCTATGTCGCCGAGGCGCCCATGGCCGGAATCACCGAGGATGTCCGGAGGCTCATCAAGGGTCTGCCTGAAGGCCATCAGTTTGACCGCGTGTGGCAGGAAGTGGAACGACTTCGATCGACGACCGATTTGTTGCAAGATCGATTTGCTCGGCCCGCGGTGCAAGAGGAGCAATCCCGCAAACAGGTTGAAGATCTGCACGCCTCGCTGCACCAGCCAGGTGCTCAGTTGCCGAAGGTCGTCCAAAACTTGGGCAGTGGCGCTTGGCACCGAATCCTGGTGGACGGGGTAGCTCACCACCCCGCGCATTGGAGGACTTGGTGTGGATGGCACTTTGGCCACGCCAGGGTCTCTCGTGCAGAGACTGCCCCCAGCGACGGTGCCGGTGGCTCGCTTTGTGATAAATGTTTTAAGCATGTTGGTTGTTAGTGGGTGCTTGGGAGAGTCGTCTGGTTACCATGGGTCGTGGCACCACGGCAGCCCCACGGTTCCCGTGGCGGCAGCGTTTCCAGCACATCACAGCGGAGTGAGACAACGACTCCCACAACCAACCGATGGAAAACGAATTGTCTTATCGTTCTCTTGCCTCAAGTGGTGGCTGGGTGGCCTTCTCTCCTCCCTCCAATTGTTGGAAGGAACAGAGAGCAGCGGTGTGCATGTAACAATTGGGGGGGGAGTAGTCAGGGGGGTGGGCGGGTAGCAGCTCGTGGCGTTGATCGTGACATCGTGTGCCAATTTGGGTTCAAAGGTGCACGATCGCCACGTCAGAAACACCCGCCCGCCCATCCCTGGGTGCTTGGGAGAGTCGTCTGGTTACCATGGGTCGTGGTACCACGGCAGCCCCACGGTTCCCGTGGCGGCAGCGTTTCCAGCACATCACAGCGGAGTGAGACAACGACTCCCACAACACAATAGCTTGCACCGACCTCCTTGCCTTGATCGATGTGCGCATCTGCAAGACGTGTGCGAACGCTCTCCAGATTGGCGAGACGGGTCAGGATCGAGTGACCTTGGCGCGGCTCAGAGCGAGGCGTCGCGCTGCTGCGACCACTGTTGGGGTGAAGCTTTCGGCGGGGGGCCTGCCGTGGGCGCTGCCTCCCCCATGGCGCGGCGTCTTCCAGCGGCCCTGCTCCTGGCGGCGCAGACTGGAGATGCGGGGCTGCAACAGCTGCCGCGCCGATCGCGGCGGGGGCGCGGAAGCCGATTGCGCCGCCGCGCCTGCCGCGAGGCTCGCAGCGCATGGCCGGCAAGCGTGTTCGGAACGGCACCCGCAGGGCGCTCCCAGGGGCGCGGTGGCGCTACAACCTCTGTCGCGGCAACGCATGCCGCGACTGGTCGTGCTATCTGAACAGCTGGAGCTTGATCGACGAGAACGATTGTGAATATATTTGGATTGATAATGTTGCTACTCATACTATCGGGCAATTTGACAATCGTAGCAATCGTACTTGGGATCCCGCATACTGATTACATTGGTATTTTAATAATTGCTGTCTGGATATATGCATATATAGATATGTATAGATATATTTCTACGTCACAAACAGGTACTGATATTTCGTAAGTTGATTTTTTGGCCCAGGCAGGTCGCTCGCCGCGAATAGCGCACATTATCTTATCATGTCGTGGAGCTGTGCGACCATGGAGCCTTGACGCCCTAATCGCCTGCGTGCGCCTTCAAATGTGTTGCGGACCCACTGACCGTTGGTTTTCTGCGCAGGCAGTGATATCAGGATGTTGCGGGTTTTTGGCTGAAGTCTTGAAGCCCCACTTTGCGCGTTCCATTGTGTGTTTTACGACAGGTTTGTGCGTTCTCGGCAATCGTCGCGCAGTCAGGCTGCCAGGATTATCTTTGTGCTGGCATCAGTGATATTATCATCCTCGAACGATGCTGGATGCGTTTCGCAAGTATTTTGGGGCCTGGAGTACCCGCGTGGTTGAACATCTTCTGCTCACATTATGTTGACCAGTTGTTGTCACAACTCTGATCACGTGCATAACCTGGATGGTGCTTCTTGGTCTGCTCCACGCCCACATGTCCCGATATCATATTTAGGGCCTGGAGCGCCCTGCGAATGAATCGTTACATCGCGTTTTGTGTGTGTTTTTGTTGGTCTTATTAGAAAACACGCATGTGTTGTCGTAGCAGCTTTGATCGCACATGCGAACATACATTGGTTTTAGGGCCTGGACCGCCCCGTGCAGGATTATTCTTCCGTCGCGCGCTCTGATCAGTTGTCGTCACCATTTCGATCACATTACTTACCTTGTTCTCCCAGCCCCGTCTCCTGTGGTGACGGGGGGTCGTGCAGGAGTGCCGAAGTTTTTTGGGGAGGCGCGCCCTGGGCCCGCTAAAGGCGGGTAGACACCCCTAATTACCCCGCGCGACGTGGTTGGTCCTTTTTTTTTTTCTCTCTCTCTCTCTCTCTCTCTCTTTCTCTCCTAGCCGTTGCGGCCTCGCTTGGAGGTTGCAGGGGATTGAAGGGTGTGTTGAGTGAACTTCGCACCTCTGTTCGCGAGCCCCGCCTTCGTTTCCCGTGGGCCCGAGGCCGACGAGGAGCGGGAGGGCGGGATTCGGGGCGGTGTGTGTGTGTGTGTGTGTGTGTGTGTGTGTGTGTGTGTGTGCGTGCGTGCGTGCGTGTGTGTGTGTGTGTGTGTGTGTGTGTGTGTGTGTGTGTGTGTGTGTGTGTGTGTGTGTGTGTGTGTGTGTGTGAAGTCCGCTCGTATCACCTTTGTATCCATCTATCCTGCTACCGTCTCGGCTCAGGTATTGGACAGTGGATGGTCCTTTCAGACAGGACTCGCGCCAGTCGCCCGCGGCGCATGGGAGAAAGGGATCTCTCCCCTCATCTTAAATCGTCCTCGACCAACGGACATCTCAGTAGATTCGATTATTCGGTCGTTTACCTGCATCCACACTGGTCGCCGTCGTCGTGGCGGCGTTGCTGGTCGTAGTCGCGGCGGTGGCGGTGCTGCTGGTGGTGTTGCTGGTCGTGGTCGTGGTGGTGGTCCTGCAAATCGCCGTCGCTGTGGTGGCGGTGCTGGCGGTGGTCCTGCTAGTCGCCATCGTCGTGGTGGTGCTGGTCGTCGTCGTGGTTGTGGTGGCGGTGCTGGTGGCGGTGCTGCTTGTCGCCGTAGTGGTGGTAGCAGTGCTGGGCGCGGTCGTAGTTGTGGTGGCGGTGCTGCTGGTCGCCGTCGTGGTGGTGGTCCTGCTGGTCGCTGTCGCAGCGGTGGCGGTGGTGGGGGTGCTGGCGGTAGTGTTACTGGTCGCCGCGGTGGTGGTGGTGGTCCTGGTCGCTTTCGTGGCGCCGTGAGTCGCCGTCGCGGCGGCGAAGCAGGTCGCCGGCGTGGGGCTCGTAGTCGCCGCCGTGGTAGCGGTGCTGCTGGTTGCGGAGCTGCTGGTCGCCGTCGGGGTGGTTGGGCTGCTGGTCGTTGTGGTGGTGTTGGCGTTGCTGGTCTTTGTCGTGGTGGCGGTGCTGGTAGTGGTGGTGTTGCTCGTTGTGGTGGTCGCGGTTCTGGTCGCCGTCGTGGTAAGCATGTGGTGCTGCTGGTCGTCGTCGTCGTCGTCATCGTGGTGGTGTTGCTTGCAGCTGTCGTGGTAATAGTAGTGCTGCTGGCCGGCATTGTGACTGTGGTGCTGCTGGTCGCCGATGTGTTGCTAGTGGCCGCAGTCGTGGTGCTGGCGGTGCCTGAGGTGGTCCTGCTGGTCGCCGTCGCGGTGGCGCTGCTGGTCAAAATTCTTGCGCCGCTGGTCGCAGTCGTCGTGGCGGTGGTGCTGGTGCTGGTCGCAGTCGTGGTGCTGCTGGTCGTCGTCGTGGGGGCGGCGTTGCCGCTGCTGCTGGTCGTCGTTGTGCTGGTGGCGCTGCTGGTAGTAGTTGTTGTGCTGCTGTTCGTACTCGTCGTGGTGGTGGTGCTGGTCGCGGTCGTGGTGGTGACTGTGGTGGTGGTGCTGGGCGTCGCCGTGGTGCTTCTAGACGCCGTGGTGGTGGTGGTGGTGCTGCTGCTGGCCATCGTCGTGGTGCCTCTGGCCGTGGCCGTAGTGGCGGCGGTGCTAGTGGTGCTGTTATTCGCCGTCAGTTAACGAAAATAGAGCGCCATACAGAGAAACAAAAAAAAGAGACACAGTTAACGAAATAGAGCGGCATACAGAGAGAGAGAGAGAGAGAGAGAGAGAGAGAACGAATCATGTTTATGGCCAGCTCCGGGAAACCCAAGACCCAGATACTAAACGCGTCAAAAGCCCGAAAGCTGGAGACGGGCAACTGGCAACCAGCAGACGGGACACTGGAGTGAGGACCTGCTGGAGCCAGAGCCGGGAACCAGGAGCCTAGACCGGGAAAGCCGGAACCGCGATCCCGGGAATGGGGGGATCTAAGAACACATGACCGGGAAGCGGGAACCAGAGAACCCTGGAACGCAGGAGCAAGGAACATTGGACGGCAACCCAGAGACAAAGAACCCGGGAACCGGGACCCCGGTGGAACCGAGAACCCGGGAACCCGGGAACTGGGAGCCCGGGATCCTGGAACGCGGGAAGAGTTGGAGGCTGGGAGAGTGGAGCTGGGAGCCCGCAGCCGGGAACCAGGAACCTGGACCCGTGAACCATGCAGGGGCCCGCGGATCGGGAACCAGGAGCCAGGAACTGGGAAACGGGAGCCGGGAACCGAGATTCCGTGGACTGGAAAGCGAGAGCCCGGACCATTGGAACCGCGAGGAGGGAACCCGGGCACCGGGAAGCGGGAGCCGGGAGCCGAGAAGGGGCACCGGGAATTGGGCATTCGGACGCGGGATTTCGGCGACGAGAGAACCTTACTTCCTTTCTTCTCCCCTTTTGCATCTTCCCTGGCGTGCTTGTCGTCGCCACATGTTGTGCGGTCTAGGTTGCGAGGGCGTGCGCGCGAACGGGGGGTCGGCGCGCATGGCCCGACGTTGTTTGGCGACTTGTCCGAGAATGTTGCAAACATCTCCATGTTTTTTTGGAGGGGTCTGGGTCGCTAGATTGATAACCGAGTGCGGGCGATAATGAAGTACCCCCCCCTTTACCCCCTCTATTTTTTTCATCCCCGACCACAGGGATGTATCTGTGGGGAAGGCGCGGGGGCCGAACCTTATAATCCACGGAACAGTTGCGGGGATAGAAGTTGCTATCATATCATGTTGATTAGCAGCAGCATCGTCATCGTCATAATCATCATCATATTTTATCTTCCCCGGGAAAATCCTTTATTATCCCCGCGGTAACCGCGAACTTTATTATCCCAGGGGGGTTATTATCGCCCGCGCTCGGTTAGTCACGTCGCGAGTAGAAAGGGTAGGGTATGGCTCGGATACTTCTTGCCATCGGTGCCTTTGCAGGACGGTCTGGAGGAGGACATGATCGAATTCTGTTGCGACGCATAGTGGCTCAACCCGCTACTCTTTCCCGGCCCTCGCCCTTTGGCGTTTGGCAGCTGGTTTCTCGTAGGGCGGCATTCGGGATGGGGTGTGCGCTTGTGTGCTCGGGAATGTTTCCCTTGCTGCTATCCTCCACTGCCGTGTACCGCTCAAGGCATGGCTGACATAGATTTTGCCGTGAACCTTTGGGGACAAGATTGCAGGGCTAATACTTCTGATTGCTAGAGTAGAGGGGGATCAGGGTCAGGCTCCTTGGCCCGACCTTGTGGAGGGGTCAGGCTCCTTGATCCTGGGGCAGTGGGGAACGAATCGAGGCCGCACGGCCAGCATACGATGCATCGCTACTCTGGGTGATGTCAAAGGTCTCGGTCTGGTACTTCCGTGGATTTCCTACCAACGCGAGGTATCGGATGAACCTGTGCGGTGTCTCAGGTGTGATACCTAGGGCACCACATGCGGTCATTCACCACTTTCCTGGTCCAAGACGGCTCCATTTCGCCCCGTGGAAATTTCTGCCAAGAGCCACGGGTTGCCCCGTAGCGCTCGCGCGCGAACGTGCGCGCGTATCCTGGCGTGCAGGTGCGCGTGCGCGCGCGCGCGCAGGAGAGTGCGAGAAATCGATGCGTGCACAGCTTGCCGCCCGAAGAGAGCTGACAGCATCGTGCGGGGCGGACGCGCCGACGACGAGGGCACCGCCCGCCGGGCGAGGCCGACGAGACGGGCCGGACACGCCGCCCGCAGCGCCACGCCCTGGCCCTCCAGCCTGTCCGGCGGGTCGCGAAG
>CAUYUJ010001461.1:0-45000 GCA_963575745.1 Prorocentrum cordatum | reverse complement strand
GAGGATGGGGAGGAGGAGGATACGTGAATGGCCAGGAGGTTCGAGGGTTCATGGCTGTTGGGTTGGCCAGGGCGGAGTTGAAGGAAGGAGGAAGAGGAGGAGGAGGAGGAGGAGGAGGAGGGGGAGGAGGAGGAGGAACAGGAACAGGAACAGGAGGAGGAGGAGGAGAGGGAGGAGGAGGAGGACAAGGGTGACAAATAGGACGAGGAGGATGTGGAGGAGCCTGAGTATAAAGGGGAGAAGGAGGAGTCGGAGGAGGAGGAGAAGGAGGGGGGGGAGGGGGATGGTGATGATGATGATGATGATGATGATGATGATGATGATGATGATGATGATGATGATGATGATGATGATGATGATGGTGATGATGATGATGATGATGATGATGATGTTTGTGCCCCACGGAAATGACCTGTCCTCGTCATCCGTTTTCCGCTCTGCAGTCTTTTGGGTTCAAGTCAGAACCACATGGAAGCTTTCCTCTTCGGCTTCTCCGCACTCCGAGAGTTTGCCTTCCTGCGTACACTCTTGTGGCCTGCGCCAGTCGAGTGCACCTGCGAGGTGCCTGAGGCTCTGCTTGCCGCCGAGCCTGTCAGCGGAGAGTGCCGTCTCCTGGCGGAGCTGGTCGGTCGCTCGAACCAGTGCGTTTGCCAGTGCGACTGTCACTGCCACTCGGAGGCCGCCTCGGGGATCGGACTCACGGCCTTGCTCGGGCTGCTGGCGTTCTTCTCGGTCATCGCCTTCACGCTTGGCCTGCTGATCGGCTGCAGCTTCGGACGCCGCAGCTTGAGCACGTCGCCGGTTGTGAACGACACGCTCGTGTCCATCATCGAGGAAGATGGCGACTCTAGCATGGCTCCAGGGGTCGGCCAAGCCCGGCGATCGGGTCCTCGTCTGCTACTATCAGGACGCGGGCGGGGCGGCGGTGGAATGGCATGAGCGGATCTTGCTAGGACACGTCTGCGACGCCAAGTGGGTCGTCGTCTCTCGGGACTTGGACATCTTCGAGGAGGACTTCGCCGAGGCCGACGACCTGAAGCGGTTCCTGGCCAACGGGCAGGCGCCCGCGACGGTGCGCGTCCTCCCTCACTACCTGGTCGACCACTACCGCTTCGGCCAGGACAGGCAGTACTACATGGACACGGGAGAGGCTCTCCCGCGGGGCTTGCGTCCCGGCGGGGCTGTGGTCCCTGCGGCTGTGCCGATCGCGGCGGGCGCGGGTGCCGGGCCCGCCGCGAAGTGGTGCGCGCTGGAGGCTCGGGGCAGTGTGGGGCTTGGTGATGCCCTCACCGCCCCGCTGGGGTCAGTCGAGTTCGAGTCTAACGATCGTTGTATCTTCAAGCTGACGGACGGCACAGTTCTGAGCGGAGGGCTCGAGGGCACGCTGCCATCGGGCCCCGCTGCAGGGAGCGAAGACGACTCCCGCATCCTGCCTGCCAGGCAGGACGCACAGCAGCGCTATCGCCGCTCCTTCGCGAGCGCGCTGCAGGACATGAAGCCCGTGGACTTCGGCAAGAGCTGGGAGATCGAGGGTCCGCGCTCGACGTACTACACGGCGGAGCGGATCTACGAAGGCAACCGCAGCCCGGTGCAACGGCACTACTGGTGGCGCTCGGTGATGGGGCTGTCGGCGACGGACGTCGGCGTGGACGAGCACTTGCTGTTGTCCCAGCTCCTAGAGGTCGGCATGACGATCGATCAGATGCAGGTCTGCAATTTGGCGACGTTCGAGCTCCTGAGCCGGCGTTATCAGATGTGGGAGAGCGCCTACAAGGATCTGCTGCGAGAGGTGGACACGGGCGGCTCGGGCGGCGACGACTGGCTGAGCGAGCGCTCGCTGTTCCTCGGCGTGAAGAATCTGAGGAGCAGCGCCATCGTCATGCCTGAGCTGGAGGACTACGTGGCGAAGGAGCTGGCGGCCCGCGCCGCCGTGCTGAAGGGGCGTCGCAAGGCGCGCGAGGAGGCCGCGCTGGCCAAAGGAGAAGGTACGGGACCGACGTCGGCTGATCCAAAGAAGAAGCCCAAAGGTCCCAAGGAGAAGGCCTGAGGGCCTGCTTCCATCTGATTTGCGCCGCCACGGGGGGGTCTGCCCCGCCTCCTCGAGGGCTTTCGTGAGGGGTTCAGGGCTGGCAGGTGGTGCCACCCTGAGGCGCTTTCAGCTTCGCAGCAGATGAGGCAGCACGACGTTCTGCCGATCTCCCTGGCGGCCGCCTCGGAGGTCTGTGCTGGGGGTGCCAGCGGGCTGGGCTTGTCCCAGAGCCAGCGGCGGCGGCTTCGACGTCGACGTGCTCAGGAGGGCTGGCTTTTCGAGGGCATCCGCGCCTTGAACGAGCTGGGCGCCCCGGAGCCGCTGGCGGCCTCGCCCTCGTCCTTGACTTCGGCTCAGGTCTCGGCAGTTCGACACCTTGCTCGGCAGTGCGGATCAGTCGTCGCTCCCCCGCCTGACTGCGGGAGCGCCCTGGGAGCGTGGGAGGCGCTCCAGGGTACGCGGCCCGGCTACGCGGATGACGCGATGGCCGTCGGTGCTCGGGCGAACTTCGAGCGAGGGAACGCGTCGCTTCCCGCGGGGCTCTGTGGGCGAGTTGCGCTGACCCAGAGGTCTTTTTTTTCAGAAAAACCTGAATCTTTTCAAGCCGCTGCTGTTTTTCAACTCGCCTACAAAACGCGCGAATATTTTCAACCCATCGCATTTTTCTGAAAAAAACACATAACTGCATACACATCACAACAACAAATCAGCAATAGCATTAAACTTTGTATTTAAAAAGGCAAACAATAACACGCAACAGCGACTTTACGGTTGCATTGTGGCCCGCGGCGGCTCGTGGACCCCGTGGCCAAGCAGGCGCGACCCCGCATACACGCCCGTGGCCCCCCGCGGCCCTTCGCGGATTGCATTTTTGCTTGAATAGGCGCGTGTGGCGGGGAGCGGAGCTTCGTTTTTGCATCCCCCCTCCTCGTGCCGAGGCGCCTCGATCCTGTGCCTCCGCGCTTCGCGGCGAGCGATCCCGATTCGAGGCTGCAACAGCGCTTGCTCGCGGGCGCGGGCCGGGCGCGGGCTGGGTGGGGCGATGGCCCTTCGCACCTCCATGCTGAGGAAGACGGACGCCGAGCAGGACAGGGATGGGGAGAGGGGGTCAGGGCAAGGCTCGAGGGGAAGAGGAGAAAGAGGAGGGGGAGCAGTAAGGGAAAACGAGGCGGAGGAGGGGTAAGAGAAGGATGCGGAGGAGCAGGGAAAGGGAGAAGGAGGGCGAGGAGCAGGAAGAGGGAACTGCAGAGGATGAGTGATAACAGGACGGAGGAGGAGGAGGACGAGGAGGAGGAGGAGAAAGGAAGAGTAGGAAGAGGAAGATGAGGAGGAGAATGAAAGGGACGATGAAGAGGAGGGGGAGGAGGAGGACAAGGAGGAGGGTGGAGGATACCCCGTCGCCGCGCAGGAGGCGGACGCGGCGAAGGCGTCCATCATTGAGAAGGACGCGCGCGTGGCGGAGGAGCTGGCGTCGGGGAAGCCACCGCAGGCGCTTCTCGTCGTCAAACGTCCTCCTCCTCCTCCTCCTCCTTCTCGTCCTCACTCTTGTCCACGATTGACCTCCCTCCTCCTTCGAGGATCCTCGATCATCCTCTAGGGCACTGCTCCTCGGCTCATCCACCGTTTCACTGCATGGCCCTCCTATAGAACTGGCTCCTGGACCGCGACATTTTCGGGCCTACTTTGGCCTGCGAGAAGGCCGACGTCCTCCTCCTCCTCCTGCCCCGCGATCTTGTGCTATGCGCCTCCTCCTCCCCGAGGCCGAGCCGTCCGCCGCGATCGACATCAGCGATGACGACGAGGGGCCCTTGGTGAAGAAGCAGCGCACGGACGCTCCCTCCACGGAGCCACGCGCGCAGGGTGAGGAATAGCGGTGCACGATCCTCCATGCGATAGGTAGGGGAGGTTGGACGAGGATGAGGAGGAAGGCGGGGGGGGGAAAACAAACATATGTATATATGTATATATGTATATATGTGGAGGATAATTGACAGAGGCATTTAACACTGGGGGGATAAACAGACTACGAGTGGCGGGAAGAGGAGCAGGAGGAGGAGACGGAGGAAGCGGATGAGTATACTTAAGCAGCATATGAAGCAGATGATGGGGATCACGTGGGAGGATCGATGAATCCTGCAGACCAACCTAAGGGAGGAGGAGGAGCACCCGCCCTGCTGCCCCGAAGGAGGCGCAGGGGCACGGCGAGCTGACGTCCGAGCAGTTGCAGAAGAAGTACGCCGACAGGCGGCAGCCAGACGAGAAGGCTCGCTCGGGCGGAAAGGGAAGAGGGGGCGGATTTACGACTAGGGAGGTGCGGGGAGAGGAATATGGGAAGAGGGAGGTGAGTAGAGCGATCGGGCAGTGAAGGTCGAGCATGGGATGGTGATATACTCGCCTCTGTCCTTCCCCAACCTCGTCCTTACTTCGTCTCCATTTCTCCCCATCCTCCTCCTCGTCGCCCACGGTTGTCATCCAGCGTTATCCGTCCCCTGTTAACGCAGTGATCTCTCCCCTCCGTTGAACGCGGAGGAATACGATGACCTTTACGTTATCGACCCCACCGATGACTCCTATATAAACGATGCCGCCTCCGATGTCTCCACGATGAGCCTTGGCGCCGCAACGCTGAAGTGTGGCTCCGAGTGGGGTTCGGTGTTCGGCGAGGGCGCGAATCGGTCAGACGACGAGGCGTCCTCCCCACCGTCCGCTCTTCTCCCGCCCACCCCCCGCCGCCCATCCCGCGAGCCCGTGGCAGGCCGAGACGCAGATGCAGCAGGATTCCGACAGCGCCGAGGCGGACACCGTGCCGTGCAAGGTGGATCCGACGCAGGGGGCTGGCCCCGCCGACGAGGCGGCGGGGCCGCCGAGCTCGGCTGGGGCAGCCGGCACGGCGGCCGAGTTGCAGAAGGCCCCCGGGTAAAATCGAGCTTTTGGACGGGCAGCTATCGGGCAACTTTCGGGCAACTTTCGGGCAACTATCGGGCAACTCTCGGGCAACTTTGGACGGGCAACTTTCGGGCAACTATCGGGCAACTCTCGGGCAACTTTGGACGGGCAACTTTCGGGCAACTATCGGGCAACTATCGGGCAACTTTGGACGGGCAACTTTCGGGCAACTTTCGGGCAACTTTCGGGCAACTTTCGGGACTTGGGGGGGCATGCGAGGGCGAGGATCGGGCAGAGGAGGAGGAGGAGGAGGAGGAGGAGGAGGAGGAGGAGGAGGAAGAGGAGGGGGAGGAACATCGAGGAAGCCCGAAGCCGCCGCCCCGTAGGCCTCCGAGCCGAGGGACGACTTCGAAGCCATGCTCGGCAAAGAGATCGAGGCCAGCCAGCGCCCCCCCGCTTCCCTCGACCGTTCCTGCATGCCCTTCGTCGGACCCCCTCCTCCACTCATCCTCTCTGCCCGTTCATTCCTTCCTCGCCCCACCCGTGGTCAGAGCAGAGTTTTCGCATTCCTCCTCCACCCTGCTCCTCCTCCCTCTGCAGGCTCGCCATCTCCGTGCATCTGTCGCCACTGTCTAGACTTCCAGGGAGGTCTATCAATGTAGTGCAATTTATGTGGTGCAAGCTGTGTCTCTCACGCTCCTCACCCTCCTCCTCCTCCCGCTTCATCCGTAGCCGTGTTGGCTCGATCGGCCTTCAGATTTACGGGGATGTCATCGCCTGGCCACGTCTCCTCCGAGGAGGGCGAACTTTGCCCGCTGGCGCACGCTCTAGCGCCGCACGCAAAATCCATCAACTTCTGCAAGTACGATGCCGAGGGGGGGGTTCAGCGCGCCGAGATGGAAAAACACAAGGCGCTGCTGAAGGATATGACAAAGGCGATCGGACTCCAGCAATCCCCCCCGCAGCCCGGCTTGGGAGGGTGGTAGGGGAGGAGGAGGTGGAGGATGACGATGATGGAGGAGAGGGAACGTTAAGGGGGAAGGCGGGATGATGATAATAAGATGATGGTAAGGGGGACGATCGAGGGTAATGTGGCTGCATAAGCTTGGGTTGCGGGGATTGCTTCCGATTGAGGTGCATTCGACCCTCGCGATCAAGAAGGTAGCGTGGGAGAAGGCCCTGAAGGAAGTAGCCAAGCACAAGAAGTTTAAATTCCGCTCCCATCAGGAGAGGACCTCGTGGGTGAATGAGATGGGCAAGCGATTGCGTGCCCTGACCCGACACGCTGCCCAGTACTTGATCAAAAAGGACCCGCCGAGATGGTTCGGGGATATGCAGCTGCCGAAGCCCGACGACAACAAGCCCAAACCCGACGGCAAGAAGGACAACGGCAAGGGCAAGAAGAAGCGCGTGGTCGACGACGACGGAGATGACGAGACCGAGGACGAGGAGGACTTCGTCGACGATAGCGGCAAGGGCGAAGAGGACGGCGAGGAGGAGTGGCAGGACGAGCCCGACCAGGTGCTCGAGGACGACGGCGCAGAGGCCGACGCGGCACCTAAGCAGGGCAAGGCGACCAAGGCCGCCGAGGAGAAGCCGAAAGGCGTCGACAAGATGAAGGTCGAGTACGACTACGGCTACGACAAAGAGGCGGTAATGGCATACAGGGAGGTCAGAGGGAAAAGGACCTCGCATCCCGAATACGGCATCAAGATGGTGATTCCGCCAGGTTCGGGTCCCACAGACCCCATGGAGTGCGTGTTCAAGGGCATCAAGGGCGCAGCTGACTACCACCATCAGGTTGCTGAACTCACGGTTGGGAAGTACAATAAGTTGATCCAGGGTCGAGGCGGCGGCGCTGCAGCTGGGAGTGCAGGTGGAGGAGGCGCGGCCAAGCCAGTATCCAGGCGACTTCCTGAACGCCAGGGCTGGTTGGGCACGAACAAGAGGAATGAGAAGGTCGAGGCCATGATCCGCACCAACGACGCGAAGGACAAGCCGCCCCAGAGGCTCGCATGCGTGATGGAGAAGGGCAAAGCAGTCATGCAGATAGACATCAAGTATTTTGATCCAACAGAGTCGCTGAATCAACAAGCCGTCGCTCTGCAGTGGGCATCGGTCATCGCGGAGAAGCTGGCTAAGGGCGAGATCGACTGGGAGGGCGCCAAAGCGATCAAGCGCGAGAAGCTGGCAACCGTCGAAGCAGCAGGGAACGCCCCAGTGAGGAAGAGGCCCGCAGGAGCCAAGCCTTCGGGAGAAGGAGAGGGAGACGTGGTGAAGAAGAGGCCCGCAGGGGCAGCTGGTGCCGACGGCGATAGCAGCGGTACGAGTAGGGCGAGCTGGAATGCTGAGGAGCCCGTGCCTCGCGACGGAGGCTCAGCCAGCGCCGTCGGCTCCAGTGCGGGCGCGGGTTTGTCAACCGCGCCAGCAACCCCCGTGAGGCCCCCAGTGAGCGCCTCGCCTGCTAAGAAGCCGTGCCTTTCACCGCCCTCGCCTTCTTCGCCCGAGAATGGAGGCTCAGCGGACTGACCGTGAATGCACGAGCCTCGATTAGATTCGCCGAGGGCCATGGGAACGATAGGGGGTACATGGGGGTAAGGATGAGAGGGCATGAGGACGGGGCAACATGATATGTGCCAGCGCCTGTGCACCAGTAATTCTGGGGGCAGGCGCGCCAACTTGTTCAGAGGCATCGCCCCAGCTAGCAGCTTGTAAGTAGATAGGGTGCAGCGCATAGAGGCGCAGCGTGGTGCCATGGATGATGCATCTCTCCTCAGTGGCTTGAGTTGAAAGACTAGCGCGAACGTCTAGCATGATCAGCTGTACTCAAAAAGCCCGCAGCAATAAGACGAGTGATAGATCGTGAGATAACGAGTGGGAGTGAGGGATGATGTAATATGAGAATGTAAGGGAGCTACACATGCGCACGCACACATATATGTGTATACGTAGCGGGGGTATGGTAACACAACACACACCTAGAAGCATATCTAACTCTACATGCACATATGGTTGTATTCACGTACATCGAGCAAGAGAGGGAACCACATAGCAATAATATATACACGATCGTTGGTATACACGTTTGTGTGCATACATGCGTATATACATATACATATATATGTCGGATATCGGTACACAAGTATGCGTAAATGGGGACGGCGATGCGATCCTTTCCCCCGTCTCCAATCAGCATCCGACCCCTCCCAAACGCCTCATCGGGGTCCCTCTTACTTCGCCCCTGACCCAGCTCCTTTGTCATCTACCACTTCCAGCCCTCCACGCTTTCCCCAATGATCCCTCCGATCATGCGCGACGGCGCTGTGCCAGAGTAGCGCTCGACGCGAACCGAACCCGCTTTTCGACCACCATTTGTTCGAAACAGCATGGGCGTGCTCGGAAGCTGCTCAGATCACCCAACCCTCGCAGTCCAGCGCTCGCCGTCGCTTCGGGGTTGCTAATTTTCGAGGCGTCATTCGCTCCGGTACGACAGCTCGGAGTTCGGTCACTGTTGCGAGTATTGCTCTCCATCGCTCTTTCAACCTCATGCGCCGCCCCCTCCTCAATTGCCGCCCCTGCGCCAGGCGCTCGCATCCGACGGGAGCAGCATGGGCGCCAAGCCCATCCTCGTGGAGCAGGCTGGCCGAGCCCCTTTGCAATCGGGCAACTTTCGGGCAATCTTCGGACACCAACGTTCGGGCAACTATCGGGCAAGTTTCGGGCAAGTCTCGGGCAAGTTTCGGGCAAGTTTCGGGCAACTCTCGGGCAAGTTTCGGGCAAGTTTCGGGCAAGTTTCGGGCAAGTTTCGGGCAAGTTTCGGGCAACTCTCGGGCAAGTTTCGGGCAAGTTTCGGGCAAGTTTCGGGCAAGTTTCGGGCAACTCTCGGGCAACTATCGGGCAACTTTCGGGCAACTCTCGGGCAACTCTCGGGCAACTATCGGGCAACTATCGGGCAATTATCGGGCAACTTTCGGGCAAATTTCGGGCAACTATTGGACACCTCGTAGGCATTAGATTGGCAATTCCTGGGCGACTCACGGACAACTCTCTGGCAAGAGTCCGGCAGCCCGTCCCTCGCGGATCGGCCTCGCCCGCCATCCCTGCGCTTGACTCCTTGCCTGCAGCTGCCACCCCCCTCTTCTCCTCCCCCGTCTCCCCCTCATTCTCCTCGTCGTTCTTCTCCTCCAGTCTTGTGTTGATGGGCGCCTAATTGCTTCAATCATGGCCGTCATTAGCAGGGAGGGGGATCGGGCCAGACGAGGGCTGGGACATGCCAATATAAAACGCCGCCTCAGTCGGCGGACTTCGAGGTGGTCTTGATGAACGCCTTCAAGGAGAAGGGCCTCTTCGACATGCCCGCAGAGGATGAGGAGCTCGACGAGGAGGGCGACGCCATCATGAAGGAGCTCGACATCACGCATGACGCCCAGTTGGAGTACGCTGCCGCCTGCGGCTTCTCCAACGTCGGATCGCAATCCGCGATTGGGAAAAGGTGCGCTCTTTTCCGTCGCGGCTGCCAGCGTGAACAGGACGAATACGAGCAGTTGGCGGCTTCTGAGAAGAAGAAGAGGGTGGTGGACTGGGCGAAAGGGAAGTACAGCGAGTACCAGGACGCGTGGGGGAGGGAATGACAGGATTAAGGAGGGGGCAATGACAACGAGACTGATGGAGGAAGGGAGGACGAAAATAATGGAGAGGAGGAGGAGTGCTCAGGAGATGCGGTGCAAGATGACTGAGCGGGTGAAAACGACCTCTGCTGTGGGCTCTTGGTACACGTTCGAGGGCATCATCACCCAGGAGATGGGCGGGGGTGGCGGGCCCCCCACGAAGGCGGCCGTGAGGGGAGCGGTCAACCGCTGCATGAAGTGCATCGACAGAGGCCCGCGCTTCGTCCGCATCAACAAGGATTCCTTGCGTTTGGAGTTCAAGCGGGTCCAGGACAGCGAGATCTTGAACCATTCGAGTATCAACAGGAGCATCAGGGAGGAAAGGAATGACACAGTCAGGGCGACCTTGGCGACGTCGTTGCCCAGCAGCAGCAACGGAGCGCCTGCTCAGGCGCCCTTTGAGACGCCACCTCCTCAGGGGCAGAAGCCAGCCGAGAACACGCCACCTCCGGTAGACCAGTCCAAGGGCGAGCACAAGGGCCAGGGCGAGAACCAGGGCAAGGGCCAGGGCAAGGGCAAGCAGGATAACCAGTCGAGCCCGAACAAGGACAAGGGAAGGGGCAAGGGCCAGAAGGGCAAGAAGGTCAAGGCTCAGCCCAAGGCCAGGCCGGGGGCAAAGGCGGCCGCTACCCCCAAGTCGGTGGCCAGCAAAGCGAAGGCGTGCACGCTGGAGTGCGCGTCAGTGGTCTCGCGGTCTCGCAACCTGCTTCGTCAGATCGAGGATCCTTCGGACGCCAAGTACAAGTGGGCCGACACTGAGAGGTTCAAAGGGAGGCTCCTTCGCCACGCCCAGAAGGTGGAGGCCAAGCTGGGCGAGTACAATGAGCTGTACGAGCTTCAGCTCTACAACACGGCCCTCCCGAGCTGGTGGACCGATGACGTGCGCACTTCGATGAGCCAGATCGAGGGCCTCAACCAGCACGTGGAGACGCTCTCGTCCGTGTTCGATCGCATCATGGACCTGGGCGAGGAGGGCCAGCCGTCGCAGTGGATCAGCCCCGAGAGCACCTACGACGCGGGGCGACAGATGTCTCCGCCTGAACCCGTGGGGGAGGGAAAGGAAGTGGGAGTGGAGTAGCCCATCATGCATGCATGAATCCATTGACCGCGAACTGCCCATGATAAGGAGATCTAACGATGGCGATCTCTATATTCGATGCCTGTGCTGCTGTGACGGGTAGGTCGGGTCGGGGGAACCCTCGCAGCATTGGAGTGACGCGCCGTGCCTACAGGACGGCTAAGGTTGAGTTATTATTGATCAGAACAGTTTTTCGCTGGTGGGTATCCCTCATCCTCATCCTCCTCATTATCCTCATTATCCTCCTCCCCCTCCTCCTCCTCCTCCTCCTCCTCCTCCTCCTCCTCCTCCTCTTATTTCCCCTTGGCCCCTCAACGCTCGCGAATTCCCGCTCCCCCTCCGCGTCATCAACTCCCCTATGTCCATCGAGAGGAGAATGAAGGGATTGAGGAGGTAGGAATATAGTGGGTAGACACACATATATCTGCACAGAGAGGGAAAGAAAGATAGAGAGGGGGGCGGAGCGGAGTACAGTGGCAGCGACGGAGGGTGAGCGGGTTGAGTAAGGGATCGGACTGAGTGGGTAGAGTGGAGCGATTGGAGCGGCACGGGAGTAGCAAATGGACGAGGAGGGCGGCGTAGGCTGCGAGAGATCGCGTTTGAAGAGTTTGGTGCCCCGCGCGGGGCCGTCGGATGCCCTACTGGGGCAAGCGGAGAGCTCCTCGCGGAGCCGTCGTGCCCGACCTACATACACGTCTATTGCCAGCACGGCATCTTCTGCCCTGAGCGGGGGAGCTCGGAGGAAAAGATCTACGCCATCAGGATGCGATATCGATATTATTTGCTTGTTGCTCGGTCTAAGCTTGTTGGAATCGGCAAACAGTCTGAAGAACACTTGAAAAGTGAGCTCGGAGCCGTTCGGGGGAGGTGAAACATACAGCGGGCAAAAACCGGGCAAGAACCGGGCAAAAACCGGGTAAGTTTTTACCCGACCCCATTTCGCCTGATACATCCTCACAAAATGGCCGGGCAAAAACCGGGCAAAAACCGGGTAAAAACCGGGTGAATCTGGGTAAAAATAATTCAGCCATCCTAAACGTCAAATTGAGCATCGGAGCGCTGCAAATGCGGTCGCAGCACGTCCTTTAGAAGTAAATGTTCCCAGGGAATGCCCGAAGGCCATTGCGCCATGGGAGGTTTTCGCCTCGGCAGAGACCGAACGCCCCCCAGATTGCTCCAACGAGCAGCAAACATTAAATTTTCAGGAGATGAGGGCGCGAAGTTAACGACTGGACTGACTGAAAGAGGCGCAACATGAGAAGCAACACAAAACAACGCGCATTCGTAATGGCTCAGCGGCCTGACAATCGAAAAACAATCGGCACGGGGAAGTTGGCGAGGAGAAGCGACCGACTGGAGGGAGGCGCGGGTGGAGGGAATGGCAGAGGTGGGGGTGAGGGGGAACGAGGGTAATAGAAATGGGAATGTCTGTCCTCTCGCGTCTCGCCCCTGCTCGCTGCTGTTCGCCCCTGCTCCTCGCCCGCGCAATTCCCCCTGTCGCTGCTCCCGTGGCCAACCACGTGCTCTACCTCCCTCCTCCCCTGCCCTCGCGCCGACACGAGCGGCTAGCCCCTGCTCCTCCATGGCCCCGCCTGCACTTGGACTCGCGCTACGGCTACAAGTGGGGAGCAGCCGCTGACGGCATCTGCGCGGCCCCGTCGACGGGCGCCAAGGCCGGTGGGGGGGCCACTCCTTCCCTCATCGCCTCCCCCCTCGTTCGGCTCGGATGGCGCCAATTGTGCTAACTTAGCGTTGCGACGCATGTCGAGCGAAGCAGTTCATGAGCAACTCTCGGGCAACTCTCGGGAAACTTGCGGGCAACTTTCGGGGCGCTTTCAGGCAGGGCAACTCTCGGGCAACTCTCGGGCAATTTTCGGGCAACTATCGGGCAACTTTCGGGCAACTCTCGGGCAATTCCTGGGAATATCGGATGCGAAGGTGGTGGGTGGCGCGGTGTGCCGCTTGAAGTCTGCTCACCTGGTGGCCCCATCAGCATTGCTCCCAGCGCAATCGAAATTCCACTACCACCCCTTGCCGATATCCACGCACACTCTTCCTCCCTACTCCCTCCTCCTTCTCCTCATCCTACTCTTCCAATTTCTCGTCTTCGTCCTCGCCGCCATCTCCATTCTTTCCCTCGTCGACCCCTACCCTGAGCATTGACCGCCCGCTACGCTTTCTGAAGCATTACGTGTGGACAAGCCACATTGTCGACATGGCCACGACTGCTCGCGTGGGCGCCGCGCCCCCTCAGCCTGAATCCCGTTTCCCATTTGCGCATTCACATTTGCTCGCTCCCAGTCGGGGGTCGCCGAAAGGCTAGATTGTTCCCATCGAGTGGTATGCCCCGCCCCGTCCAATCACCAATCCCACCGACGGTTCCGTCCGTAACCATTTTGGTGCAGATGCGGCCCCGACGAGCCGTGCCAAATGCCGCCTAGAGCGCGGAAGCAACGCCGTAAAAACGATGAGCCCCACGTGAATGTATTTAGTTGGGAATGCCATTCGGACAACGAGGACGAATTCTTTACGGGCGCTGACTCTAGACAGACCGATACCGACTCGGCCGAACTGGAGGAACACCTCTTGCGTTTGTATGCGACTGGGCGCCTCGATGCCAAGGCCACGCGTTTAACGTGTCACTTTGCATTGAAGGCTGGGGCCAAAGGCGAGTTGCTGGAACGACTTGCACATGGCCCAGGCAAGCAAAACGGAAAATACGCTCAGCACTTGAGGGAGGTGCTCCCAGAGCAAGCTTCCGCGCCCGAGTGGCGTTTCCTGGACATCCCCGTCCATCTGAGGGGGCAGCGGCGCTCGAAGTCAATCCCAGTGCCCCCACCCCACGAGTGCCTCCAAGCTGAACTAGATCTGCTGCACGAGAGGGGAAGGGGCGTGGAAACCGTGGTAGAAGCTACGGAGTGGACCGAGTCGTTTTACAATCACACCCATTACAACATTGAGGGCGACGATCGCCTTGTATACCCAATTGCTCTTTACCTAGACGGTATTAAATATACTAGGTCGATTGGCCCTGGACGGAGCGATTCTTTGATGGCGCTGACGTGTTATAATTTGTGCACTAATTCGAGACACGTACTTGCTGTTTCGAGCAAGAAAGAGCAATGCAAATGTGGATGCCGGGGGTGGGACTCGCACTGGCCAGTATTCAACTATTTACGTTGGTCGCTGGAGGAGCGGGGGGCGCTAAATGGCAAAGCAAACGCAACCCTTAGACAACTCCAGGGGAGCGGGTCTGGGGAGGGCGACGACCACGACGACGCTTGGCGATCGCCGCGACAACGACGACGCTTGGCGATGATAGGGGAAGGAGGAAGAAAAAAAGAGGAGGAGGAGGAGGAGGAGGAGGATAAGGTTAAGACGATCGTCGAGGGGGGAATGGGGGAGCAGGAAGGAAGAGGGGGAGACGAAGAGTGGGGGGCTGGGGGCGTTTGGTTTGCATTCGCGCCAAGGCGGCTGCAAAAGGCGTTCGCCCAAGCAAGCGGTGGGGCGGCACTCCTTGGCCCGAGAATTCGGTTTCAGGTGAGTTGGTTGACGTTCCAATGAACGCGAAATTCGCGCTTGTCCAGATCAAGGCCGGCTGGGTAGAGCTTGGTAGCACTTTGGGTTTCCCCGCGTGGAGTTGTAACTTTGCACCGTGCTTTCTGTGCGGGTGCACGAAATCAACAATGTACGATTTCTCCAACATTACATTGGAACGTTCTCATTGGGGGAAGAAGCATAACAGTTATGATGGCGAGCGCAGCTCCCAAGAGATTATAGTTGGAATTGGCGCGGAAGCCGCCAGATCACTCATCGCAGAAACAGGGCAGCTTCACATTGCCAAAGACAGAACGCCACTGGGGCGAATTCTCGGAGCAGACGTCGCAGCACTGAAATTACAGAAGGGAGACAGGCTAGAACCATCGCCCGAGCTGGTTGACACAGCTTGGTTTGAAACGGCGGCTCTGCCCCTCACATGTGCATTTTGGAGGCCACGGGTGGACGAACAAAAACGTATTGCATCGTGGGTTCTTCGCCGAAATCCTCTTTTCTGCCCCGAACTGGGGACAACGCCCGAAAACGTGTTACACCTGGACACCTTGCACACGCTGTACCTGGGCGCGTTTAGCTCTTATGTGCTGCGAGTCCTTGTTCTTTTGTGCGGTAGCAACGTGTACAGTGTCATTGGACCAAAAGATGTGATCCGACTAGTAACTTTGAAGCGGGTTTTCAGTGATTACAAAAAGTGGTGCAGCGACAATGGCATAGAATTGAGTTACCAGTTGTCGACGTTGACGCCGCCCATGGTGTTTGGCAAGGCAGGCCGCTATGAACTGAAAACCAAAGCAGCTGAAACTGGCGTCCTTCTCCGCTGGGCCGTTGATTTTTGCAGGAGAGATGGTGCAATTGAATTTCAGTTCAGGGATATTCTAGGCGCTCCAGGTGCATGCATAATAGATTATATGTCTATCCTTCGCCGATGTGAAAGGCAGGTCCCATGGGGCGATTGCAGACAGCTGTTGTTCTTGAGTTTGAGGCACGTTTCATCGATGGAAGATGCAGGCAGCACGCACCTTCCCAAATCACACATGTTCATTCATGTCACGCAACGGGTGCCCTATCAGGGCAACCCGCGCTTCTACAGTACATTCTTAGACGAGTCGATCAACCTCATAATAGCAAACATGGCAGCTGCCTCTCATAGGTCCAGGTGGGAGGAGTCGGTCCTGCAACGAAGTCGCCTCCTGCCATTAGTGCGCAAGGCCTCGGCGTTCGCAGTTGTGTAGGACAGGCCGCCCACCGCGCATGTATGAAACCATCGTCAAGGGTGTCTGGGATCAGGGGAGGGGAGGGGGGGGGGGAGGAAGCAGGGGGAGAAGGAGCGAGAAAGGGTGGGAAGCGTAAAAACAATGAGGAAACCTATCAGGAGGCGACGGGAAAAGGGAAGGAGGAGAAACAGGGAGGAGGGATGATGATGATGATGAGGGAGCAGGAGGAAGAAGCCACACATGGAGGAGACTCCACACTCGTCCAGAATTCAACTGTGAGCACGTTCAAGCAACTCTCGAGCCGCCAGCGGACAACTTCATCGGGCAACTCTCGGGCTTGCCACTGTAGGGCAACTCTCGGGCAACTATCGGGCAACTTTCGGGCAACTCTCGGGCAACTCTCGGGCAACTATCGGGCAACTCTCGGGCAACGCCCGCGGGGGTTCCGCGAGCTCGAGCGTGTTTCGGACGGGCCGACTCGGGCCCCATCGCCTCGCCCCCTCGCGCGGCAGGTCCGCCATGGCCGACCAGGGCGCCCCCGCGCTCGCGCCCAGGCGGCACTTGAGCTCCGAAGTGATGCCATACTTCTCGGAGGACGACATTCATTTTTGCCAGGGCGACTGGCAGGACACGCATGCCGCGCCCGGTTGAGGGCGGGGGCGCAGAAGGACGGCAGGGCCAAGAGGGAAGAAGAGGAGGAGGAGGAGGAGGAGGAGGGGGAGGAGGATAATGACGTAGAGAGCGTAGTGCCGTTAGACCAGGGCGCCTTAGCATACGACGGACGGCTGGGAAGGCAGCGCGTCAATGTTTGTACGTGTCGGGGAAAAACGGGGGAGTTGCATTTGGCGCGGGACCCGCCTGGCCCCACTGTATCATCAACACGCCCCAGTTTCTTGATTCTGGGACCTGCGTAGCTTCGATGCCCATGACCTCGAGATCTCAGACGCCAGCGCCGCTAACCCAAACAGTAAGTTGACCATGCCTGCGCCATAGGTACGCTCACGAATTGAAAAATACGCGTGCTCACATTTTTGTTGGTTATGTCTGGTTGTTTGGCGTTGGCATCTTAGATCACGAAGTCATGGATCTTACGAATCGCTCCAATCCTCGTCACCCTGTTTTGCCCCAACGCTCCCTCGGCCCCGCCGCCTTCGCTCGCGCTCGAAACCCTGTCCCGTCGGCGGACCCGTGTCCTGTGCCCTCCCACGCGGCGCAGTGCGAAGGACACGGCGAAGCAGATCATCCATGATGGCGGCAAGCCCCCTGACCACCTCGACGTGCTCAGCATTGGCATTGGCATGGGCACGGCTTCGATTGCGCTGAAGGAGGCTCGATCGCTGGGCGGGGGTCGATCGTTGAGGTCGGGGCGGCACAGACGGGAATTGAGCGAGGCAACCTAGCGGGGCGAACCAGTGGATGGAGTGTTTGGGGCAATATCACCACATGGCAGCGCAACGATCGCGCTCCTCTTCCCCCTCCTCCTCTCCAACATCTCCCTGGGTTCGTTTTCTTCCTCCTCCTCCTCCTCCTCCTCCTCCTCCTCCTCCTCCTACCCCTCCTCATCCCTACCCTCGCCCTCCTCCGCCCTTCCGCATCCGCCTCCACCTCCTCTCCCCCCATTATTCGTCCACTCATCCCACGTTGGGCTCCCCCATTCTTATCCTGCCCTCTCCGGCCCCGCAGATGGGCATCGCAGTGACGAGCCACAACTACGACAAGGAGGGCTTCTATGTGAACCAGGCCATATTCGCAGCGGGCGGCGTGTCGCACAACGCACGCATCCCCTGCGATATCACGAAGGCCACTGCAGGGCCTGCAGGGTAGGGGCTCGAGTTCAATTTATGGCAGGGGGCAGTTCTGTCACGTCGTTATGGGTCATCGCTTTTGATTTAGCACAACCCCTTCGGGCCGCACATGGGCCTTGACGCGTCGGCCTGGGGGAGAGGCATTCCTTCTAGAACGATGACCTTAGGGCTGCAGGTCTACACTAGTAGCATACATTATATTCGAATCAACCGACCCCACGAAACGACAGTAAAACAATAAGTGCAGGGGTCTTTGAAAGCTCGTGCTAGCCGAGCTCTCACGCCTACCCCCCCACTATTTTCCCTTGCCCCTGCCGTGCTCCCATGTCCCCCCCCCTCCCGCCCACCGCCTCCACGGGGCAAACGTGCTCTCTCGAAACGAGATGTGAGAGGCCGACGGTCGAAGGTGAGAGAGGATGGCAATCGGGCGGCATGCGAAAGATGACAAGCACGTGCGCATGTATTCGTGCATTCGTGCATACACGCGTATAAGTGATATGTAAGGTTCCCAGCCTCGCGCTTTTGTTCTGGAGGCACTCCCTATGAAGAGGTACATGCAAAGTGAGAGTTGAGGCAGCCATCAGTTGTGGCACGTCGGGCGGCCCGCCCGAATGGTGTGAGCATATTGTGGGGTTTGGTATAGGCGCCGCTCCAGCAAGGCAGCGATAGGTTGCGAAGTGTCAGGAATGCTTGTGCAGGGTAGCCCCCCCGTCACGTGCGCGACGTCGCTTGTTTTGTTGCATGCTCAGAGTCAGGTGAGCCTGTGCAAGATCAAGAGCGCGCGCATGATCGTCGCAGTTCCGACCACCACCCCGTTTGCTCTTGGGGGCCACCCGCTCCCACCGACGAATGAGAACAGGAACGATTTTCTGACCACCTTGCAATGTATCGATCAGCAGGGCAACCGCGAAGGCTCCCTTTGCGAAGTGTTCTTGATCGAGACATCGTTTGATTTGGCAAACGTCGAGAAAGGTGCTGCGACAACCCAGGCAGAAGAGATAATCGAATGGCTGTCGAGTCATCTAGGGAGCGGGTGGACCGTGTGGCCCGGGTTAGTGCACTCGCACAAGCTGGGTCTCCCGCAGGAGCGCGAGAGGTTGCACATCGTTGGTCGTAAGAAGTGCATGTACAAGAACAACAATGCTCCCGAGCTGCGTCCAGAGCAGTTTATCATCGACAAGATGCCGCTTGCGGGCTTTCTTGACCCAGACTTGGCGAAAGATACCCACTTCTCTCAGAGAAACGAAAACAACCTGGCCCGTTGGAAGGAGCTCTACGCGAACGACCTTGTCGGGACCATTGCCATCGTCGATCTGAATCACAAGCCCAGTGTGAGGGGCAAGGCGGATCTGAACACGTCCCCTGAGCTCACAACTACAAATGAGCATCTCTTTGTGTTTCAAGTGGGAACCGACAAGTATGGCAGGTGGCTTGCAAATGAGGAGAGGTTTATGCTCCAAGGGTTTGACCCCGCAGTGACGAAAAAAACATCCCGCCATATAAGGCGGTGCAGGCCACAGGATCGACCCCCTCAATGCCAGCGATGGGCATATCACTAGCGCGTGCCATCATGGATCGCAAGGTTTAAGGCGCCGCCCGCTGCAGCGTGAGACGCTCGGGGGCCGCGCGCCGACCAGCCAGAGATGCTTCCATCAGATGTTAGAGCGTAGGGGCAGGGTGCGATGCAACTGACGGCGGGCCACGCCACTGCGACAGATGGGGCAAGTAAGGGAAGTGATAGCATGCGCAGCCAACACCAATGGCACTGTATATATATATGTATATACACATTCGCATGTATGTATAATGGGTGTATACACATAATATAACATATGGGCAATTGCTACATACGCGCACGCGCACATATGTGTACATATGTGCGTTCGCGCGCACCACAGTGCATTACATCGGGCCTGAGAGGCAGATGAATACATGCATGCGTGCATGAAGAGTGTGTGCAGCAACATGCATGGTAATGCATATGTGCATGTATGCGAGATGAACGCGCGCGTGCATAGATAGGTATGCGAGGTGCGGCTTGAGCGAACGAAGCCTCAATCGTCGAAGTGTGTTTCCTGACGCGCGAGCGGGATCGACGACGCAACGGCGATGCCCGACGCGTTGGCGGTTCGGGTAATCACATTTGGAATCTCGGGGAATGGGGTGGGGGGAGGCTGCAAGTCACGCGATGGGACGCGCTCTCATCGGACGATCTTTGCTCTGTCCACAGGCGCGCTCGCAGTGCGCTTGCGCATGCCGACGATTTCAGATCCAGGCGCTCCGACTGTCCCTCGTCCTCCTTCGCTACCCTCCTCCCTCCACTCATTCATTTCCCTTCTTCTCCCGCCATCTTCCTGATTCTGCCTCTCCAGCTCTGCGCCGAGATCTGTTAGTTCCTCGCACACGCGGTGTTAAGAGTTCCGATGCGACGCTTGGCCGAGACGAGCTGGCGATGGCGAAAATGAGCGGGAGCTTGACACGGGGGAAAAGGCCCATCCTCACCACCGTTTGCACTCTCCCGTTGCCACCGCCTCCCTCCTAAATCCTTGTGAACGGCCGCGCCGAGTGCGTCGCATATCGATTCTAATTGGCAGGGTGCGGCGCTGGAGTGGAAACAGCTGGCAAGCGCTTACCTGGCAATCTGGTCACCACAATTCTGCCTAATTGGATATCGGCGCCTAGCCGGTTGCTGGCGCAAGAGCCCGCCGACCCATTGATAATTGCGGCCTCGGCCACGCCCAGAATCGGCCACCCCTCAAAACTCCATGGGCAGATCGGGCAACAATCGGGGCAACCTCGGGCAGCTTCTGGGCACATCTATCTCAGGGTAACCCTCGGGCAACTCACGGGCAACTTTCGGGCAACTTTCGGGCAACTCTCGGGCAACTTTCGAGCAACTATCGGGCAACTATCGGGCAACTTTCGGGCAACTATCGGGCAACTATCGGGCAACTTTCGGGCAACTTTCGGGCAACTCTCGGGCAACTCTCGGGCAACTATCGGGCAACTTTCGGGCAACTTTCGGGCAACTTTCGGACAACTTTCGGGCAACTCTCGGGCAACTTTCGGGCAATTATCGGGCAACTTTCGGGCAACTCTCGGGCCACTCTCGGGCCAGTCTCGGGCAATTTCTGGATCGCGGCAACGTTCGGGCAAGCCGCAGGTGATTACCAAATACGATCGGACTACAAAAATGTGAGCGGGGGCGGTTTCGGGGGTTTCTCGCGCCGAAATGTTAGCAGTGAGCAAGCTCGCGCGGCCCCGGGCATGGCCCATTCCTGCGCCGCGCGGCGCGCGCGCGCAAAAATATTCAGAAAATCTTGAATGTGCAAAAATTTTGTGAAAAAGCGACGATTTTGAAAATATTCAGTTTTTCTGAAAAAAAAAACCTCTGGGTTGAGACATCCTCACAAAACCGGCCCCGGGGGAGGTGCCCAGAGGAGCCCAGAGCGGCCTCCGGCACCGTTTCCGGACAGATCCGGTGGATCGGGTGGATCCGGTGGATCCGCCGACGAATCCCACACCGGCGCCCTCGCTTGAGACATCCTCACAAAACCGGCCCCGGGGGAGGTGCCCAGAGGAGCCCAGCTGCGCGCGGCGGGGGTACTTATAAGTACTTATGCTAGTTATAAGTAACTTATGAACTTACGGCCTACTTATAAGTAACTTATAAGTAACTTATAAGTAGCCCGTAAGTAGCCCGTAAGTAGCCCGTAAGTAGCCCGTAAGTAGTCCGTAAGTAGCCGCGTAAGTAGCCCGTAAGTAGCCCGTAAGTAGCCCGTGGGTTCTAAATTTCAATGGTTTTGGTTCCAAACTGTTTGCGATTTTGCTAACATGCTTTCTGTGAGTTCCATGTTCGGAGGTCGATTTTTTCAGCATGCAATCTGGATTCGTATATTTCCATGTTCGGAACAAGATTTTCGCAGGTTGTAATTACATTCGTGCGCATGATGTTAACCTGATCAAATTTCTGTTTCTGTTGTTCGCGCCTATAATTTCAATGCTAACTTAAACGAAATTCTTGACACTTCGCGTATCCCCACCAGCCCATCCATAGTGAAACAGCGCGGGCACTACTGTTGAATTGGGGAGATCTCTGGTAGCGAAGGGTGCGGGTGCTGCTGCTGGTGCTGTTGCTGCTGCTGCTGGCACTGCTGCTGCTGCTGGTGCTACTGCTGGTGTTGCTGATTCTCGTGCTGCTGGCGCTGCTGCTGGTGCTGGTGCTGGTGGTGCTGCTGCTGCTGGGCAGGTGTTGCTGGCGCTGCTGCTGGTGTCATTGCCGCTGGTGGTGCTGTGGGTGCTGGTGGTGCTGCTGCTTCTGGTAGTTTTGCTGCGGGTGCTGCTGGTGTTGCTGGTTCTCGTGATGCTGCTGGCGCTGCTGTGGTGCTGCTGATGGTGCTGGTGTTGCTGTTGGTGGTGGTGGTGGTGCTGCTGCTGCTGCTGGTGCTGCTGGTGCTGGCTGATGCTGGCGATGGTTATCGTGCTGCTGGTGCTGCTGGTGCTGCTGCTAATGCATTTGCTGCTAATGGTGGTGATGTTGGTGCTGCTGATAGTGTTAGTGCTGTTGCTGCTGCTGCTGCTAGGTGCTGCTGCTGGTGCTGCTGCTGACGGTGGTGGCGGTGTTGCTGGTGCTACCGCTGCTGCCAAGTGCTCTTGCTGGTGGTTGTAGTGATGCTGCTATTGATGCAGGTGCTGACGGTGGTAGTGAAATCAGGCAGCGTAACAACCGCCTAGGAAGCGTTTTCTCGGAGGTATTGGGATCTTCGGGCCATGTGGTGCTCGTTTGGAAGGTCTTGGGGGGGATCTTAAATTCTTTTTGGTGGCATAGGGGACCTCTTGGAGCAGTGGCCACCATTGTTCAAAAAGAGGGGGGCTTAATTCCACCCACCCACCCCTAGGAGCTTCCAAAAAAGGCGCTCTCGCGCTCTTGGACGCCATTGGGGCCCTCTTGGGGCCCCTTGGGCCATCTCGGGGTCATCTTGACGCCTCAAGAGCCCATCGGAAGCGAAAAAGCGAACACACCAAAAAACATTTGTTTTGCTTTGGTGTTGGTGCAAATTTGGCCTCTGTGGGTTTGAACGCGGGGGGTTGGAGGGCACTTGAAACCGTATTGGTTCGTGTCGGATGCTATCTCGAGCCACCTTGAAGTATATTTGGCCATATTGGAAGCTCGGGCTCTCTGAGGCCGTCTTGGAGCCATCTCGAGCCATCAAGGACGTTCTAACTCCTCGCAGGTAAGCCCGCCCAGACGCAGGGAAGGCAAACCTCGTTGGAAAAGGAAACGGGCTGATTGGATTCACACTTCGATGTTGTGTGCGCCGATGATAACATAATTGCTCGGGAACCGAATATACCATACGGATTTGAAGATTTTCTGGGCTCGTCGTTTGTGGTGGTGCGGTTGGGGATCTCACGAGGCACAGAGCGTGAGAGCGCATCGACTTACATCAAACCGCATGCAAACATATAATGCAGCGGCCATATAACTGTAACAGCCCCGTCGGCGCCTGATCGCCAAATTCCGTGGGCCAGCAACTCGTTAGACAAGACTAGGGTTGGCTTTTCAGCCCGCTTATATTTAGCATATCGGCCGTCTGCTCTTCTAAACTCCCACATGGAGATGCACGTCCAGTAAGTGCCGTCAACGCAGAAATGATACCAGATTTGCCCGCACTGTCGGCGCCTGTCGCCACCAAGCAGGACGACATCCAAATTGCTAAACTTCGCGCCCGATTCGGCAACGAAAGTGCCAGATATCTCGATATTGGCTGCGCGCGGAAACATTTCCCCCACTGGCATGCGCAACGCCTTCGGCAACGCACTCCAGTTGCCGCTTACGTGCGTCGAGAATTGTTTAAGGTCTGCAAAATGTTGGCAGCACAGCTCCTCCATGAGACCCCTGGTGTAGCATATGCCTCTCGACTGGCGGTTCATTGCGAACTTTTTCGGGTCCTTATGCCTTCGCTCGGTGACGAACGTGTCGAAAAGGCAACCGAAATCTCGGTACTGCGGACCGAGATGAGCAGCCTGGTGGTGCTTGAATTGCCAGGGCCCTCGCCCGTGCACGTCGCGAAACTTATGCAAGTGCTTCATGATGCAATCATGCAGCTGGACCGCGGACACCTGTTTGCGCGATGCGCATTGCAGCATCTCTATGCTCTCACAACAGAGCGAAACTGATTCCGCTGCACCGTGGAGGGCGGCAAGGCTCTCCTCCTTTGCAACCACGTTGGAGAAGTACCTCTGTACGACTGGTGTCGCTGACAGCTGCTCGCTCGCAGTGGCGGCCAGCTTGTTGGTCTCGAAGATTTCAGCCGTTCTCTTGTACTCCCGAGGCCACGTCCACTGCTGCATGTACGCGTGCAGGTCTGTGTATTCCACCAGGCCCTTTTTGTTCCTCCCCGCAGCCGCCTTGGCCTTGTGCATAAATTCATCGAGATCGTACTCGAAAAGCCCAGTGATGAAATATATGTGCGGCCAATCGTACATGGTGGTGCTGATTGGCTTCATGGCGGCATCAGCAGTGAGGTAGTGGGGCCCGTAGTGGAACCCTTTCCTGGTCTCCAACTCTGCGTAAGCAGTCTTACCCAAAACAGTTTTTGCAACCATCAGTTCTCCCAGCAAGTTTCGCACAGAAGCGTCCGAGTGCGGCTCCCAAAGGTGGCACTCCAAATTGTCCAACGGGAGGTGCCCGAATCTACCGTCCTTGGCGATGTTTCGGCACAAAGGGCATGGCACGATGCCTCGGTGGCCCATGCTACCGAGGACTTCCTTGATAGCTTTGAAGTCAGCCAATGTCCCGTAATGACGCGCAAAGAGCCTGGTGAAATCATTGGTATCGTTTTCGCTCTCGCGCAAATCCAAGCAAATGCCTGTCTTCGTCAGGTGATGAGACTCGTCATTGAAAAACATGTGTTTCAGTACATGCTTGACTAACTGCGACATGCCGCTGTCCATGGTCTCGACAATGAGCGACGGAGTACATGTAACAATGAACCACATTTCCTCCCGATGAACAAGATTTTCAAACTCAGCGAACGTCCAGTAGAAGCTCTGCACTTTGCGTGGGTCCTTCTTGGATGCAAGTGGGTTCGTGGGGCTGACCTCGTCGAAGTATATGATGAGCCTCCACGGCGTACTCGGGGAGCTGGGGAACTTCGCCAACTTTGCCTTCATAATTTGCCTGAACGGAGCGCACTCCCGAACGGTACGATCCAAGAGGGCAAACGGGTGATTGACAAATGCAATTCCAACAGTCCCGTCCTCTAGAGTGAGCTCCATCGGCTGCACCACAGGGCCGTATGGCGTTGGCTCACTAGTGAAAGCATGGCGGGCTCGGAGCTGCGAGCGCGAGCTGCTCGCGCTGGGGAGCCCGTCCGCCCTCGCCCTTTTCAGAATCGCCTCAAGCCCCCGCTGCGAAACGTAAGAATCGCGATGCAGCTCATTAAGGTCAGCGCCCGCGCGCTTCATGAGCCAGGGGTGCACGCGCGCAAGGGCGCGCTGGTCGCTCGGGCCAGGGCGAGGACGGTGGCGCGTGCGCCTCTTGATCGGCGCGCGGTGCGTGGGGCGATCGCTTCATACGACACGCGTGCATACATGCGCGGAACTGAATTTGGTTATATAATGGCCTTCGGCCCATTCCGCCACCGTGCCTGGATTCGTGGACATTGGATGGCGTTGGAGGCGCTTGGGCCGTCGCGGGGCGGTGGTGGACCGAAAGCTCGACAATCTCACATTCTGGACCGAGGGAGGCATGTCGGCAGTATGCCTCAAGTGGCATCGAATAAATACAACTTGAGGCATGTCCGTTGTATGCCTCAAGTAGTTCCGATCGGGTACCATCTGAGGCGCGTCGTCAGTATGCCTAACGTGTATGTCGGCAATATGCCTCAAGTGGTACCGAATGTGTGTCTGGGTCTCGTGTTAAGCCTTTCGGAGGTTTCTGGGAGGCAGTTTTGAAGCCTCTTGGGGGGCGTTTTGGGGCATCTGCAAGGTCGTTTGGGGGCCTTGGGGGCTGCTTGGGGCGTCTTGGGGGCCTTGGGGCACCCTGGGGCCCCTGGGGGCGACTTGAATGTTTGAATTGTTCGTCGCCCTCTTGGGCCCCTCTTGGTGCCGTCTTGGAGCCCTAGGGCTCCAAGAGCTCTTGGGTTGTATTTGGAACCATAATGGGCAATCTTGGGGCCGTATTGGGCCGTCGTCGGGCCGTCTTGGGGGCCCCTTGGGGCCTCTTGGGGCTTGGGCCGTCTCAGAGCGTCGGGAAGCCGAAAAGGCGAGAAAGCAAAAACACAACATCGAAAACCACAAGGGGCAATCAACAAGTTTAGCCACTCGGGGCCCTCTTGGGAAGCCTCTTGGAGGCGGGCCGTCTGCGGGCGGCCTCTGGGCCCGTCTTGGGGCCATTTTGGGCGTCGTGGAGCGCTCGTTTGGCGTCTCGGGGCCTGGGCCGTCTTCGGGGCCTCTTTGGTGCCTTCTTGGCCCGTCTCGGGGCCCGCTTGAGCTCGAAACAATCACGCGGGAAATTGCAAGAAGCCCCAGGTGAACCGCGGGAAGGCCCGAGAGAATTGGAAATTGAGGCTCTGGTCCCCTTTATAATGATTCCTCACAGGACTGAGGACTGAGGCTCGGAGGATTTGACAAGGGGCATGAGGGCACTCCCACTCCGCGCCTCGCGGCACGGTGGCGGATTTAGACGCGGTTAAACGCGCGCGTGCGAATGATGGAACACATTTTCTGGGATCTCCCCTCCCAGCAGTAAAACGGGCTGTGCTGCAACAACGGCAGTAAATCTGTGGGCTAAGACATGCCTCTAGCTGCGCTCATTCCGACATCGACCCCAGCTGCTCGCTGTCCCCGTCCCAGCTCGAGTCCGACCCCTCATCCAACGCCGTCAGCGGCTTGGGCAGCCTCGCGGGCTCAATGCCTTGCGACAGCCTCAAGTCCGTCTGGGTCTCGACCTCACGCGTCTCTGGCTTGGGAATGATTGACCCGACCAACTTATTCGCAACCTTCTGGCACTCCACCGTCGGCAGGCCGTTGGCCCTGACGCGCGACAGCGACTGAAGGAAGAAGGTCGACTGCTGCGTGAGCATCTTCTTGAGGAGGTACACCTTCTGGGTTCCGAGCTGCTTCTCTGCCGTCGACCTCTCCTTCCTGACGGTGGTCAGCTGCTTCTGCAGCATTTTCTCCATCTCCGAGCGCACCATCTCAAACAGTCCGCAACCACGCGCGCAGCAGCTTAAACGCTAAGCGAGCGCAGAGCCAAACTGCGATGCATCATGGGATCGGGATGGGCGTGGGCTGGGGCAGGGGCGCGCGAGAATCGCGCAACCCACAGTCTGCCACGCGACACGATCAACGGATTTCCATCGGTGAAGAGCTCAATAATAACACAATATGTCATCCTACAATAGCCGCTCTCATCTTACGGTGGTAGCGCGGCGCGCGGGGGATGGCGATGCGACGACGCTGGTAGGCTGAAAGGGCGGGCGGGTGGATGGATGGATAATCAGAGGGCTGGGGAGACAATCGGATGCAGGTGAGAAGGGGTAGGCGGGAGGTGTGACAGAGAGAGAGAGAGAGAGATAGAGAGAGAGATATATAGAGGGGAATGAGATCACGATAACGAGGGAGAATGAAATGGAGCGAAAGGGAGAACGTGCGAGCGCGAGGAAGAGAGAGAGAGAGAGAGAGAGAGAGAGAGAGAGAGAAAGAGAGCTATATATAGAGAGAGTGGGATGGGATGTGTTCGAGGAGAAAGGGCTCTTTGTATAGAGAGGGCCTATATGTAAGGATATTGGGCAGAGAGATGGGATATACATATATATATATATAATATATGCGTGGGACATATAGAGGGGGAGTGGTGGCGGAAAAGGATAGCATAGAAAGTGAACGCTATGGCAAGATTGGGAATGATGGCGGGTGAACGTAATGCGAGATAAAGCGAGATAGAGAGCGAGAGAAAGAGCGGGGGAAAGAGAAAGAATAAGGTTGGCAATGTTTCATCGCAAAAAGATACGGCATGCGCGGCTGCACGCGTGCACTCGCCGCGTGCACGAATGCAATCGTTGCCTAGTATTTAGCGCTGCGAGCTCCTGCAACGGCGCACGCGCCCCTACAAGCCACAGTTGACCCAGAAAGATGAGCCAATGCCGTACGCGACCTTCTGGGCGAGCTTCACATCGTCCGAGCTCAATTTTTTATCCCTGGCCTGCTTCCCACCCTCCGTGTATAGCTTGGAGGTGTATGCGCCCTTGGACGGGTATTTTGCTGCGACACTCTTGGAGAGAAACTCCTTCAGATTGAGCTTGAAGCCCTTTGGCAAATCACTCTCTGTGACGCCGCCCTTCTTGGCCTCTTTCGCCTTCTTCATCGGTGGCGGATCGGCGTCGCCCGACGAAGGGGCGGCCGATGCGGGGCGCTTTGCAGCGGAGGCCGAAGCTGCGGGGCGCGGCATGCGGCCAGCCGCTTTGCCCTTGCCTGTCGCCTTCGTGCGCAAGCGCTCCGCAGCAGATTCCCCGCTCGCATCGCTGTCGTCGGCGCAGGCGCCAGCCTTCTCGTCGACAGCTGGGGGAGCCATGGGGAATTTTCCAGCGCTGTCGTCGGCGCGGACGCCAGCCTTGGGCTCGGCCGCTTCGGTGGGCTCGGCGGCGGAGCGGCTGCCCTTCGGCTCGGGCAGGTGCGAGGCCGACGACGCGCCCGCGTCGGCGGAAGAACGGAGGCACTGCAGCATGTTATACGGGTCCATGCCTGCACTCGTGCTAGGGAGACCCTTCATCATGCCCTGCAGGAGCATCTGGGCGCCGATCTGCCTGCAGGCTTCCGCCATGAACTGATTGGGGTCGGTTGCGGATGGAGCGCACAGGTTCAGCATGGGCGGGCTCTTCTTATTGAGGGCCAGCTGCGACTCCGCTTCTTCAGCTCCCGTATGCGCGCGCTTATAGGCGGTCGAGCTCTGTCGGACTGTTCCGAACGTCAGCTCGCGGTACTCCTTCATCGACGGCGGGCCCGTCTCGCATGCATGCTTGTAGGTTTCACTCGGGAGATCCTTGGGCGAAAGCGGAAACTCTGTCATAAACTCAAATGGGTACTTGACAGTGCCCAGCGGCGCAAGCGCCTCCTTGATGTTATTCAAATGGGCGAACCAATCTTTCCCCTTCTCCAGCGGCAGCCCGTTGGCCACATAGATGCACTCCAAGATGTGCCCTTTCGTCTTCTCACTCGGCAGGAGGAGCCCGATGAAGAAGCACCTCTTTTTCACAACTGCGAACTTAGCAGACCAAGGCGTCATGCTGTCCGCGAGGGTCGTGTACTCGATATCAGTCAAGTACATGTTGAATGATGAGCACTTTTGGTTCGGCCGCCTTGCGTTAGGGTTCCCATCCTCGAGCTTGTTCTTCATCTCGTTCACCAGCGTAGCCAACTTAGCCGTTGTCTCCTTGTCCCACCCGACGCCGTGGACGGCCTTAGTCAACTCCGTTGCGGATCGTAAGTCGCACTCAATGAGCGACCTGATCTTTGCGCTGATGCACGTTGCCTGCGCGCGCATCAACTCAGACATGGCATCCGAGTCGAGGTTGCACTGCTTCTGCTCCTCAAAGAACTTGGGGAGGTTGGCCAGCTCCGCGATGAGCTTGGTAGGAGTGGACATTCTCAAATCCTACTCTGCACCTAGCATACAGCGTGAATGACTCGATTGCTTGAGGGAAATATGTCATGGAAGCGCGCGCGCTCGAGATCAGTGCCCATAACTAGAATGGCATGTCATGACAAGCACATATGTTATTCACATGCAGGCGCACGCGCCAGCGCCCACAAATGTCGCGCGCGCGCGCGAGTTAACAATCGATAAGTCACGTTTGCCCTGCTAGGCGTCAGATCATCCCGCGAGCCCTTTGGGCTGCGGTGGTTTAGCGTAATTTTCCTTCTCTCCGCCACAGCTTCCTCCTTCACTTGCTCGGGGAAGGGTGGGGGAGGTGCGCGGTGTGCGCGCGCGTGTGTGTCCCTATACAACGCCCCTTGGGTCTGGGGCGGGGGGGGAGGGAAGGGGTGTGTGTAGGTGTGTCTCGCGCGTGAAGCACGGTGCGCTCCTCGGGGAAAAGTGTGTAGATGTGCGTGTATGCGTTGTGGTGTGCGTGTGTGTTGTGCGTGCGCGGGTGGGCGGGTGGGCGGGGGGATGGCGGGCGGGGGCGGGGGGTGGGAAGGGGGGGGGAGGAGGTAGGTGGGTGGGAGGGAAGGGGGCAGATTGTCAATTTTCGGCCCAAGGTTGCGGTGGCCTCAGAGAGCTTAATTGGAATTCGCATCCAAGATTCTAGATTGTCCAAGCTACGGCCCCAAGATGATTCCAAGTGGCATTCGAGCCATCGGAAAAGCAATTCCAACACCTAAATAACACATGTCTGTCATTGCATTCTGGCCGTATCGCTTTCCATTGGCTCTTGATACCTCACGATTTCCACAATGGAACCCCAAACAGCCAGAGCGCCAGCACTCCAAGGACGGCCCGTGAGTGCCTCAGGGCGCCCTTTCTGAGCCTCTGATGGGGGGGGGGGGGGGGGTGGGATCCGAATGGCCCTTTTCTTTTTGAACAGCATAGGCAAGACGGCCCCAAGATGTCTACGAGGGCCCCAAGATCTACCAAAAGAGACCCGCAATAGTGCCCCAAGAGGGCAACCTCTCCAAAAGTCCGATCGAGAACGCGCTCCCGAGGCGGTCGTTAACCTAATTTGCTCCCACCATCACTGCCCGCACCAGCATCAGCAGCGCCAGCAGCAGCAGCAGCACCGCAACCACCAGCCACAGCACTAGCAGCGGCGGCAGCACCAGCAGCACCGCCGCCGTCACCAGCAGCACCATCAGCGACACCATCAGCAGCACCAGCAGTAGCACCAGTAGCAGCAGCACCCGCAACACCAGCAGCAGGACCATCAGAACGAGAAGCCGCGCCATCAGCAGCAGCACCAACAACAGCACAATCACCATCAACAGTAGCACCAGCGGCAACTCCAGCAGCACAGCAGCATCAGCAGCAGCACCACCACCAGCAGCACCAGCAGCAGCACCAGCAGCAAGATAACCAACATCAGCACCAGCACCAGCAGCACGCGCATCACCAGCAACAGCAGCGGCAGCATGACCAGTCACACGCTCGCGCTGTCTATGTGCGTCCCGTCATTCCTTCTCCCGACAGAGGGGACATCGTTTCTGGATGGGCAGGTGGGGATACGCAAAGCGTCAAGAATTTTATAAGTGCTTGCTGCACTGGGGGGTGAGGGCTTGGTGTTGTCACCATCGTTTCTCTCCCGCATCCTCCTTGTAATCCTTGTCCACCCGCCCTCCCCTTTTTCACATTCCCCGATCCATGGCCTCAGGGCAGCTTCCCTCTCTGCGAGCGTTCCAGCATCTCGAACTCACTGAGGGTCGGCCGACGCACCTGGTGCGATGTTACAATCCTGTATGGAGCCCTCAGCAGCACCCCGCGTCATCTCGCCTCATTCGCCTATACTGTGATGAGAAGACGTTTTAGTATGTAAGCCGTATGATGGATACTCGTGGGCTCTGATTGGAACATAGACTTACAAGCCACCGCCCCCGTCTCCCCCCTCTCCCCCTCCCCCCTCACCTCCCTCCTCCCCCCTCTTCCCCTCTGGATGATGGGAGGTGGAGGCGGAAGAGAAAACTCGTGAGGCAGTGTTCCATGCACGCAGAAATGCCCCGAGCCAGGCTGCGCGCACAAATGCCCCCAGCTTGGCTGCGCGCACAAATTCCCCCAACCAGGCTGCGCACACAAATGCCCCCAGCATGGCCGCGCGCACAATTCTAGACGCTTCGCGTATCTCCACCAGCCCATCCAGAAACAACGCCCAGGCGAGTTGAGGTGATCAGGGAAGTGCAGGAGCAAGGAGGGGGACAGCCGAACCGTGCGAAGGAGGAAGGAGGAGACGGAGGATGCTGGATGGATGGATGAGGGAGTGGGGAGAAGGAAGATGAATAGGAGGAGGGGGAGGAGGAGGAGGAGGAGGAGGACGGAGGACGGAGGACGGAGGACGGAGGAGCAGGAGAAGGAGGAGGAGGAGGAGGAGGAGGAGGGCGAGCAAAATGGCCAAAGGTATTTTGGATGCATCTCGGAGCCTCTTGGGATATCACTTGGGCGCTTCTTGGAGGCCTCTTGGGAGCATCTTGAGAGCCGCTTGGGGCCATCTTGGGGCCATCTTGGCGCCTCTGGGGGCCTCCTAGGAGCGCCTCTTGGGGCAATCTTGAAGGAGATCGATCAAGCCTTGCCCCTCTAGAGCCCCCAGAATCGCCTCTTGGACCCCTCTTGGGGCGCTCTTGGAGCGCTCTTGGGCGCTCTTGGGGCCGTCTTGGGGCTCTCGTGGGCTCATCTTGGGGCCCTTTTGGGCTCTTTTGGGGCTATATTGAAGCCTCGGATAGCAATCGGAAGCGAAAAAGCGAGAAGCAGAAAATAATGTGTTTCCTTAAGTTTTTGAACGATTTTGGCATATTGGGGGGTGGCTCCTTGGGGAGCTATCTGGTCTCTTGGGGTTATCTTGGAGCGGTCTTGGGACCTCTTGAGCCATATTGAGGCATCTTCGGCTATCTTGGGCCACCTTGGAGCTCATCTTGGGCTCTCCGAGGCGCTATGGAGCCGTCTTGGGCGAAAAAGTACCCCAGGGCGTAGGGGGGAGGGGTGAACCCCTCCCCGAAGGGGAAGAAGGAGGTTGGAAGAGGAAACTCCCGAAACCACCTACGCCCAGAGGGCTGGTGGGAATGGCCCCACCCACCCACGCCGCCACCTCACCCATACCCCCCTCACCCTACTCTCTCTCTCCCCCCCCCCACACACACCACACACACACAAACACACACACACACACAACACACACACACATACACACACACACACACACACACACACACACACACACACACACACACACACACCCACACAACACACACACCACACACACACACACACAAACACACCCACACACAACACACACACACGCACACACACACACGCACACACACACACACACACACACACACACACACACACACACACACAACACACACACACACCACCCCCCTCCCACCCCCACCACCCCCCACCCACCCACCCCACCCCCAGCCACCTAACCACCACACCACCACCACCACTCTCCAATCCTCCCCTTCCCCTCCCCGCCAACTCCCTCTCTCCCCTCCGCCCTCCCCATCTCCCCCCCCCCCCCCCCCCCGCCACACACACACGCACACCCCGCCCCACCACCAGGGGGTTGTGCTTTGGGGTGGTTTAGGGGTTGCGCTTCACAGCATAGATGTTGAAGGGGCAGTGCTTTAGGGATGGCTCAGGAGCCGTGCTTTAGTTATGTTTTGGGGTTGTGTTTCACTTTAGGGATGTTCCAGAGGCTGTGCTTTATATAGATGTTTCAGGGGCCGTGATTTAGGGATGTTTTATGTGCTGTGCTTTACCTTATGGGCATTTCAGGGGCCGTGCTTTAGGGAAGTTTCAGGGGCCGTGCTTTAGTGGTGTGTTATGGGGGTTGTGCTTCACCTTAGGGATGTTTCAGGGCCGTGCTTGAGTGATGATTCAGGCTAAATGATTTAATGATGTTTTAGTGGCTGCGTCTGTGATTTAGCGAAGTTTCAGTGGCAGTGATTTGCGGATGTTTTGGGGGCTGTGTTTTACCTTGTAGGGATGTTCCAGTGGGCCGTGCTAAGGATGTTCCATGGGCAATGCTTTAGGGATGTTTTGGGGGCTGTGTTTTAACTTAGGGGTGTTGCAGGGGCCGTCCTTTAGGGATGTGTCAGTGGCCTTGCTTTAGTGATGTTCTAGGGGCTGTGTTTTACTTTAGGGATGCTGCAGGGGCCGTGCCCTAGGGAAGTTTCAGGGGCGGTGCTTCAGTAATATTTTGGGGGCTGCGTTTTACCTTAGTGATGTTTCAGGGGCAGTGCTTTAGGGAAGTTTCAGGACCGTGCTTTAGAGATGTTTTAGGGGCTGTGTGTTAACTTAGTGTTGTTCCAATGACCATGCTTTAGGGATGTGTGGGTCGTGTGTTAGGGGCGTGCATTCACTCTTCGCGACTGGTTACCTTTGCACCTTTATCTTTGCGCATCTAATGCATGCGATCGCGCACGCCAATGGTTTGGGATACATCGGGTCAACATGCTATCGCTATGAAGCACGATCGAGCGTATCAGAGCTACTGGGTGTCATATTTCCGATAAGAACCGCTTGTGGCAAACGCTGTGGTGCACATGATTTGCAAGCGCAGAGTTGCACACGTGCATGCGCGCCCTGGGGCGCCACCAGCCGCAGCAACGACATAATACCTGATATGCTGCGCTATGCTACGCGTGTCAACGTGCTATGCTACCGCCAATGATGAATGCGATGCCGTGCTATGTTATGCGAGCGAGCGTGATAACGTTGATGTCACGCTACGCTGGGCTGTGGGAATAATATGTGGTGCGATCTACGCAGTGCCATCAGCGCCTGACTGGGTGGCAGATCATCCGCCCGCGGCTATTTTGCCTCAAACATCGGTTGCGACATCGGCGGCCAACTGTTTGCACTTGTGCATACTGCATGTTGCAATCGGTCCCTCGGGCCGCCATGGTGAGATCGGGCTCGAGAAGCCGCTCCCGCTCGACGAGTTCGTCGAGCTCGAGCTCGAAGAGCTCGAGCACAAGCAGCTTAAGCAGTGCGACTGTGCGGCTGGGATTCGGCACGGTGGATGAGGGCAGCGCGGCAGGAGCGGTGGACTCGGGGATGTTCGCTCATGAAGGGCATATTCGAGAGCAGTGCTGCCGAGGAGGCAAAGAAGGAGGAGGCGGCGCAGCGGGCGGCGCAGCAAGCTCAGGAGGCGGCGGCGAAGGAGACGTCAGCGACGGAGGCGGCGGGGCCAGCCCCAGCACATTGCGCCGCGTGCCTCATGACGATGCTCAAGCCCACGATTCGGCCCAAGGTGAAGCACACATGCAGCCGTGCACTCAAAGGGGTGATCCCACGCTATACGCGCAGCAGTGGCAGCAGTTGCAACGACGTCGAGCTGGGGTCGTTCAAGAAGCCCAATGGCTGCTGGCTGTTTAAATGCAGGTCTGAGTCAAAGTGGACGGCAAAGCTACCGCATGGCGTCTTGCTTGACGGATGCAACAAGGTTAAAGGGAAGTTCGACCATCGCAACGTGTCTTCTGAGAAGCAGGCGTACAACGCCGTGGTCGCGTTCCTGCAGGACGCCATCAAGCGCGGGCTGGTGGAGGCGGCCCCGTGAGTGGGGGTTGTGGTTTACGCTCGCGCAGCATTTGCAATGCGTTGCACTCGTTGCAGCGGTATGTCGGTATAGGTCGGTGCGTGCGGACGTCATCGTGACGCGAAGAGCCTCCAAGCCCAAGGAGTTTGGGGGGGGGTCGGGGGTGGGCGGGGGGCTACCCACATGATGGGAGGAGTCTATTCGGGAAAGGTTTTCGGTTGGGGTGAGCGTACATGTTTTGTTGGGAAGGACTGTTTCTGCGATGGCCGATCTGCCTTTGATATAGTTACGTGCTGTATTATACGTGTGGGCGACTTGCAGTGTTGAGATGTCGGGGGAGGGTGAAAACATGTGTGCGTTTGGGATGGTCCCCCCTCCCTTTGGGATGGCTCGATCTACTGAATTGTCGGGAGTGTCCAACTCATCTTTGGGATGTGGGCCTTTTTCGGCCTGCGTCGGAGCCCCCCTGCCCTGGGGACACGGTTGGGCCTCCACCGCCTCGTCTCGGCGCGAGGCTTCCTTGGCACGTTGTCTGCCGCTGGGCAATCGGAAAAAGAGCGCACGAGTACGGCATCCATATATATATATATATATATATATATATATATATCAACCAGTCAATGCTCTGAGGGGCAATGTTCCACAAGTCAGGACGTCAAAAAGGCGCGTGGGTCATTCTGACCAGCACGCATACAATTGTAAAGTTTGCTGCATGGCTGCTGGCGTTCTAACTTTACCCTGAGGGCCTACTGTTTAGGGATCAGCTACATATGCTGAGGGGGGGCGGGGGAGGGTGGGGCCCACATGCAGTCTGCAGCGCCCTGTGATGGGGGGCTTAGGGGCTGCCCTGCACCACGAGGGCAATAAGGAGCCTCTGAACTGTGAAAACACTCGGGGAACAGCGATTGTCAGCAGCCCGCGGCTTCGGAAGGCGAGGCCAATCATCAGCCCCCCCCCCCCATCTCCCCCACTCCCGTCAGGTGGAGCCCAGAGGGCAAGACCCGAAGGTCGACCACCTGACGGGCGGGAGAGACGGGAGGCGATCATTGGCCCCGCGAGGGTGAGAAGAGGAGAGGAGGGGCTCCACTCTTCTGGGTCGCAGTGCGAAACATTGCACATTCGCGCCCGCGAATGTGACAGGCTTGTTTGCTACATATATCGTGGGCCATGCTTCAAAGCTGTTCGGGTCGACGCGGGGCGTTCTGATCTACATGCATGTAGGCTTAGGCGTAACGCTGCATGCGGCTTGTGGTACATTATATACGTATGAATTGTATGCTGTACGAGCGTTTAACCGCGTACATGTGTGTTGATTAGCGGTGAATGTGCGATGTGTAACACCATGGCGTCGTAGACACAAATTTGTATGCACAAACGCGTATGTATGTGTACTCCGTATGCACGTGTAACAGTTGTGTGAACGGGATGTGTACGAATTCGTGTGGAACATAGCACATTGCACATGCGCATCTAGACGCTTCGCGTATCTCCACCAGCCCACCCAGAAACAACGCCCATGCGAGTTGAGGTGATCAGGGAAGCGCGGGAGCACAGAGGGGGACAGCCGAACCGCGCGAAGGAGGGAGGAGGAGACGGAGGAGGCTGGATGGATGGATGAGGGAGTGGGGAGAAGGACGATGAACAGGAGGAGGATGAGGAGGAGAAGGATGAGGATCAGAAGGATGAGGAGGAGGAGGAGGAAGGATGAGCAGGAGGGGGAGGGCGAGCAAAAGGGCCGAAGGTCTTTTGGATGCCTCTCGGAGCCTCTTGGGATATATATTGGGCGCATCTTGGGTGCATCTTGGGGCGCCTTTGGGGTCTCCTAGGGCGGTCCTGGGGGTCTCTTGGGCGTATTGGGTGCCTCGGGGGTGCCTCTGCGGTCCTCTTGGGGGCCTCTTAGGGGCATCTTGGAGCATCTTGGGGCTTTTTTGGGGCCTCCTGGGGCCACCTTGGGGGCCTATGGGGGCATCCTGGGCGCCTCTTGGGGCCATCTTGAAGGAGGTCGATCAAAGAAGAGGGGGGCTTTAGTTAGCGTTGCCCCTCCAGAGCTTCTAAAATCGCATCCTGGACCCCTCTTGGGGCGCTCTTGGAGCGCTCGTGGGCGCTCCTGGGGCCGTCTTGGGGCTCTCTTGGGCCCATGTTGGGGCTCTGGGCCCTCTTGGGGCCATCTTGAGGCATCGGATGGCCATCGGAAGCGAAAAGGCGAGAAGCCGAAACTCATTGGTTTTCCTTAGGCTTTTTGAAGATTTTGGCCGCGTGGGGGGGCTTCTCGGGGAGCTGTTTGGCCTCTTGGTGCTATCTAGGAGCGGTCTTGGGGCCTCTTGGACAATCTTCGGAGCCATATTGAGGCATATAAGGCTATCTTGAGCCATCTTGGAGCTCATCTTGGGCTCCCCGAGGCGCTCTTGGAGCCATCCCAACCTCTCGCGGAACGCCCCGTCCAGGTCCAGGGGAGGGGGTAGGGGGAGGGGTAAACCCCTCCCCGAAGGAGAAGAAGGAGGTTGGAAGAGGAAACTCCTTAAACCACCTACGACCAGAGGGCTGGTGGGATTAGATATACATGCGAAGCGGACGCTAGTCCCAGATGCATTATTTAGAAACCACACAAACACCAGCCTCAGCGCAGAGGTGCCGACCACGACAGCGCAAGCCGTCGCGGTCTGCACGCAGCCGCATAATGCTGCAACGGAACGCCGATCGGCTCGCGAGCCAATACGCTGACGCCGATTAGTGCGTTGAGGAGTTGTGCGCACACATCCCGATCGGCGAACGGCGAGCGGCGCGCGCGCCTCGAGCGACGCCTCGCCGCGCCAGCGAAAACGCGGAGCACGTTGCCACCCCGACCATATCGACACACCCCGTTCGCGCAACCCCTCCACCATGCATTCCTCCACAATGCAACGCTCGCAGCTGCTGACGGTTGGGTCTTTAGGTCCCCACCACACATGTTTCGCCGCCTCCTCCGCGGCCTTGAGCCCCTCGCCCATCGCAATGGTTTCCTCGCGGGACATGAAGGCCCTCTCGCGCGCGAGCTCGAGCGCGCTGATCGCCGCATTCCAGCGATCGGCGGCGGCATCGCGCTCGATCCCAGCTGCCTCCAAGGCCCGCATGCTTGGAATAAACGCGCCAGTGTCGGCGACCTCAAACCGAGCACGGGCCGCCGCAACCCTGCGCCAGGCCGCGACCGCAGTCTCCTCCTCCATGGCGAGATCGTCAAGCCTCCTCCGCAGCTCGTCAAGCTCGGCATCGCTTGAGGATGGCTCGGCTCGCCCGCGGCATCTGCCTCCGCGGCATCGGGCCCTGCCGAGGTATCGGCCGCCGACGCCGCTGCCTGCGCGACCTCGGTCGCCGCCGAAGCATCTGAGGCATGCCATGCAGCGGAATCCCGCGAAGCGGGGTTCGCTTTCGGTCGCAGCCGCAGGATCGCGGGCGACGGCGCTCTGGCTTTCGGACGCGGATGAATCTGGATTGGAGGATGGGCGGGCGGTCGTTGAAATGGCGGCGGGCGGTTGCCCCCATGCCGCGGCGAGTAATTAGGCGGCGGTTCAAACGGATGCTGCGGCGGCATGATAGCAGTCGCAGTCGCGCGCGTCCCCCGCCCGCGTTCTGCCCTCTGCCCCATGGTTCCTCACCACCCCCCATGGTTCTCCCTGCAAGTGCAACGCATGCAGCGCAGCAAACTCCACCATACATAAGGCCCCACAGAAGAGTAGGGATGAGGACGGTGAGAAGGGATACTAACATGGGGGGCTGCGGATTGAGGGTGGGGGGGAGGTGAGGGGCAGGTGCGTCATGCCCGCGATTCATGGGGTTTAGCTAGAGGGCCCTGGATTGGCGTGGGCACAATGTACGTTACCACGTACTCGTGCGGCAAATTTGGCATGGCACGCGGCATCTGTGGGCGTGCGTGATCCCAATCAGGCAATTCTGAAATGCGCGCGCGCAGTCACGACTGGAACCAAACAGAATCGCACGACCCTCGCATGCCCTCAAGATTAGCCAGGTCATGAAACCCTGCGACCTTGCACGCGTAAGCTAGATTCTGCTGCGCAGCACCAACTATTACATGTATGCGTGGCGCGCGGTGCAAGGCGCCGACTATCACACTATGGGGGAAGCTATGAAGTAGAACGTGCGCGGTTGTATCAGCTCGGGCGCAGTGCAGCTATCATGGTCGGCGCCGCGCGCGCGTGAAGCTGGCGCCGTGCGCCGAAGCAACGCAGTGCAACTCAGTGCAACTCACGTGTTGGCTGGTGAGTGTGTTTGTTGGTGCTATTATGGTTTTATCATGCAATCATGCTATCGGCAATCGCATGCAATTCAACTCAATGCAAATCATGGCGTTTTGTTGGTGTGTGTGTGTGCTGTTGGTTTTGGTGTTTGATGTTGACAGTGCAATGCAACTCAATGCACAAGCGCGCAAATGATTTGATTGACTGTTTTTTCTCAAGCAGTAGCCGCGCTGCTCGCGCGGCAGAGCGTGAAAATGCGCCAGGCGTGCCCGCCACCCGCATCCGTGAACTGGCCCCAGAACTTGAAGAAGCTCCACTCGAGGTAGGCTACCATCTCGTCGTCGGCCGCGTCGTACAGCTCATGGATCTCGCCGCCCGCGGCCACGTGCCTGGCCATGATCCGCGCGAGCCTGGCGTGGCGGTGCCTGCCGAAGCACCCGTAGTCCTTCACGACCTATAAAGGTCGCGGTGCGACGCGCCCCCGCCACCGCCAAGGTGCATGCCACGACCCGTAGTTCCCCTCGCCGCCATCCTTACCCCCGAACCCCCCCCCCTCCCCCCACTCACCACAGCCGTCATCGGCATCATCATCCGCGTCAACGTCACATATCGTCACCCCCTCCCCCACCCTGCCCACAACGTCGTAGTCATCCTCGTCATCGTCAGTATCGTCGTTCCCGCCCTATCTCACCCCATACGGGTCATGGACACACCTCGGCGGTGATGATGGCACGCGCCAGTGACCCGCCTCACCTGGTCCAGCGCGCCCACGTCCAGGCCGTCCTCCATAGACATCATCGCATCCATCTCGTCGGCGACGGCGACGGCGGCGGAGCCGTTCAGCTTGGAGCCGTAAAAGTCCAAGTCGCGGAAGGCAACGATGTTGAGCTCCTCCAGCTTGTGCTCTATCTTCTTGGCCTCGACGTCGATATCCACGGCGATATTGTTCTTCGCGACCGTGCCCGTCGCGCCCTTGGTCCCGCCCTTGCCCGTCAGGTGCGTGCTGCTGCCGCCCGAGCCTGTTGAACCCTTGCCCCTCGATCTGGCAGCCGAGCCTGTCTTCTTGTTGCCCTTGGTGCTCTTGCCATTAGCCTCGTCTGTGGGCTTACTGCCGCCAGTGCCCTTGGCCTTCGAGCCGTACGTGCGCCTGCCATTCCCACCGCCATTGTCCTTTGCCATCCAGTCGTCCTTGTCCCAATACTTTGCGCCATTCGCCTCGTCCGTGGGCGTCCTGTCGTCAGTGTCCCTGGCGTTCGAGCCGTACGTGCTCTTGCCCCACCAGCCGCCCTTGTCCGTGTCCTTCCAGCCGCCATTGTCCCAATACTCCGCGCTATCTCGCCAGTGGCCTGTGTGCGCGCGACTGGCATGGTAGGAGCTGGCGTCGCGCTTGTCTGCGGCCTGGTAGCTGCCGCCTCTGCCCGCGTCACGGCTGCCCCGAGCCCTTCTCGCGATCGTAGTAGTCCGCCGTAGCATGCGTCTTGCGGCCACCGCCCCGAGCCCGCTTGAAGGCTGCCTGTGCGTACCATGGCCACTTATTGGAGTCGACCGCGCCGTGCGCGTCCTCGTCGGCCGTGCCATAGTCGTCACCGCCGTCACGGCCGTGCGCGCCACTGCCGTACTCGCCAGGCTGCCGCTCGTCCTCGCGCTCCCACTTCTCGTCCGACATCCGCCCGCCGCACTCGGGATCGGAAGGCTGAATGCGTTCGGAACGCGCAATGCGTTCCCACTCGGCGTCCGAAATCCCCCAGCCGCGCTCGCCGCGCGGGTACTCGTCCTCGCTGTCGCTGCCCTCGGTGTACGTGCCGTAGTGGTTGTGGCGCTGCCAGCGCCAGCTGCTGTCCGCGCCGTGCTTCTGCCGCTTTGCCGTGCGCACGTCGCCCTCAGCAGCAGGAGGCTGCACGACGTACGCGCCTGGCGCTGGCGCCGAGCTGGGGCCCACCGTCACCGTAGGCTGCACCGCCACGTACGCTCCTAGTGGCACGTGATGCTGCACCGCCACGTTAGGCTGCTGCACCGCCACGTTAGGCTGCTGCACCGCCGCGTTAGGCTGCACCACCGCCACGGGAGGCTGCAATACCACGGTAGGCTGCACCGCCACGTTAGGCGGAACCACCACCAAGTATGTGGCCATCGCCGCGACCAGGCGTGCCGCCGCGCGCAAAGATGCGCGGCACGGGGGGCGCGCGGCGGGCGCGTAGTCGCGCCGAGACATGGCGTGGCAGCCACGCTCGGCTCGAGCCAAAATGGATACGGACTGTGGGCGACCAAGACGCCCCAAGCCTTGTCGAGCTTACGAGCTGTCATCGATACTAGCATGTCCAAGACGCCAAAGACGCCCAAGACGCCCCCATGACGCCCCAAGACGCCCCAATACGTCCACGAATACGCCCCAAGACGCCCCAAGACGCCCAAGACGCCCCAAGACGCCCCAAGACGCCCAAGATGTCCAAGGCGCCCCAAGACGCCCCTAACGCACTTAAGGCATCCCACGACGCCCGAGACATCCCCACCAAACGTTTGCACGCGCACGGCACTACACGGCAAGTCACACCACGCACGCAGTTGTCACTGACACGGCCACCGCGGAAGCAGCGCACGGCCATTGGGGGTGGCGGCTGCGTTTTACTCCAATATGGGTAGCTCGGGGGCAATTCGGGACCATTGATGGAGCGTTTCGAGAGGTGATATATCGGATGGTTGACACATACCCCCCCCGCGGGGCACACCTGGGGCCCCGTGACGGCGGTCAGGGCGCAGCCCACAACACTCATGATGCGATGAAGGATGTGCGATGAGGGGCAGTGCGAGAGGCGAGTTGCGAGTGCGATGGGACGCTGAAACTGATGACAGAACGATGCGCGAGAGCGCCAAACATGACCAGATGCGCGTGTGCCAGCACGTACCGAACCAGTTGCCTCCAGATGTCGATCTGCAAATCTGCAGATCGACATCGATGTCGATCTGCAGATTTGCAGATCGACATCGATGTCGATCTGCAGATTTGCAGATCGACATTTGCATTGTGTTGGTTTTAGTATTGATGCAAATGTCGATCTGCAAATCTGCAGATCGACATCGATGTCGATCTGCAGATTTGCAGATCGACATCTGGATTTGATCGCCCGGCGATCCTCGAGGATCGTGGTTCGGTTCATGCCAGCGGCCATGCCCCCGCCCCTCCAGGGTGGTTTCGCGAGTCCAATCGGACCGATGCTCGAGGTGTTCTGGCCGTCGGGTGGGCCTCGTCACCACAGCTGGGAACGGCTCGGGAACTCTGGTGTGGCTGGACTCCTGGACGGGTCTGAGGGGCTGTTCTGGGAGATGGGGGTGGCGACGACGGCGATGGCGGCGACGACGACGACGACGCAGACGACGCCACCGACGACGGCGACGACGACGACGGCGGCGACGGCGAGTGGGGGGGGGGGGCGTTGCCGACGAGCGACGACGACGCCGCCGCCGCCGACGACGACGCGATGTTGAGCAGACGACGGCGCGCGACCTCACTCGATGGCATCCGCAAACAGTCGACGCGACACGCCGCGTGCAAACGAGTGCGCCCCCGCGCGACCTTACGCGGGCAGCTTACGCGCGACCGCCAATGACGACGACGATGGCGATGACAAGGACGAGGGCGGCGTCGACGGCGGGAGGCAAGGATGAGAGAGGCACAAGGGTTTCAAGAAGCGCCCCAGCGAAGGCAGTCCCACACAACCTGTGCTGAGCCGAATTCTTCGAACTCATTCCAGTGATTCTGGAACAACCACTCGAGGTACTTGTGCACGTTGCGGTCGGCCGACTGTCTCACTGCATTCAGGTCGCCACCATTGGCAACATGCTTGGCCATGAGCCTCGCGATCCTGACGTGTCGTCCTCCTCGCTTCATCTTCTCCGTCCGAACGGTAGGTGGAATCCCCGACACTTCGTCTTCCAGCAGCACTGGGGCCACGTGATCCTCGCCTGCGTGCTGCACCGCCTTCATGACGATGACGCCGGCATCGCTGAGCAACTCCTCCACCTTGCTGAGCTGCTGCTTGAGCCACGGCACCTTGGCATCGTCGTCCATGCTGTGCTGACGACGGCGCTTGTGGGCTGTGCCGCCCTCGTCCCAGCCGTGATCGTCGTACTCGGCGCTTGTGGGCTGTGTCGCCCGCGCCCCAGCCGTGAGCGCCCCGCTGCTGTACTCGCCGCTGTGCTCGCACGTGTCGCCAACGTTCGGCTCGCACTTGACGCCACCGTCGCCGCTGCTGCACTCGCCGCCACTGCCTTCGACCGCGTCGCCAACGTTCGGCTCGACCTCGCCGCCACAGTCGCCAGTCGTACTCGCAGTGCTCGGCTGCGCCGCCACCCCGTCGTACTCGCAGTACTCGGCTGCGCCGCCCGTGTCGTGCTCCTCCGTCGGCTTGCTGTCCTCACGGCCACCTCCACTAGCCCACTTCGGCTTCGGTGGTGTCGCCACAAAACTGTCTTCTGTCGCCGTGGCACTGGCCGTGCCACTCTGGCCGCCTCCAGTCCGTCGACCTGGCATTGGCTTCGCCTTCGGCCACGGGGCGCAGGCGAACGGGGCGGCGCTATCCACGGCATCGGAGGGGCGATTACGCCAGCCCCTCTTGGGGCCAGCCAGCAGGCGCGGCGCGGGCTCCTGATACTCCCTGATCCCGCTGCTGGCTGCCACGGCGTGCAGCCTGTCGTACTCCTCCTTTGTGATGGTGACCCTCGGGGGCTCCTGCTGGGGCGAGGCGGCCGACCCTGCGCATGGGCTCGCCGTCGGGCGCGGGACCGCGCGCTGGGGCTCCCGCGGGCGAGCCGTGGACGCGGCCGTCCTAGATGACGGCCTGGCCCACTGCGACGGGCGGGGAGGCTCGGCCATGGCCCCGTCTTGAGCCAAAATATGGCTACAGGGTAACGTTGTTATCAATATTATAACAATATTTGCCTAAACCAATGACCCGATATTAAGACGGGGGGTGCGACTTGGCCCGCGGGGGCGCGGTTCCGGAACTGGGCCGCCGCGTCAATTGGTGACGGCGGCGGTGCTTTTATCTTCGCGCCCTCGATCGTGGCGCTTCCTTATTCACGCATATACTTGTGAGCGCCATCGATTGCCTTACATATGTTTCTATCGTTGCACACCATACCTTGACACTGTATATATTCGCGCATCGTGCTTATCATTGTGTTAGCTTAACACATCCACATTGTTTTTATCTCCGCGCATACTGATGATTGGGAACTTGAGTGATGACCCTCGCTGTTTTCTCGTGCGTGAATGTGCGAGTTATGCAGGCGGCACCACTTGTTTCGAGCCGCGTCCAGAGGCGGAGCCACGGCGACGAGCCGCGGCGCGTGCACTGTTCGATGCGGACCCGCGGCGACCAGCCCTGGCGCGTGAACTATTATATATAAGTCCTTATTTGAATATACGTGTATATCTAGTGGCCGTCGGCCCATCCCGCCACCGTGCCAGGATTCGTGGACATTGGATGTTGTTGGAGGCTCTTGGGCCGTCGTGGAGCGGCGGCGGACCGAAAGCGCGACAATCTCAAATTCTGGGCCACTGGGGGAATGTCTGCAGTATGCCTCAAGTGGTATCGAATAAGTACGACTTGAGGCACGCCCGTTGTATGCCTCAAGTAGTTCCGATCGGGTACCACCTGAGGCGCGTCGTCAGTATGCCTAATGTGTTAGCAAACAAATTCCCTTTAGAGGCATGTCGGCAATATGCATCAAGTGGTACCGAATGTATGTGTGTCTGGATCTCATGTTACGCCTTTCGGGGGTCTCTGGAAGACAGTGTTGAAGCCTCTTGGGGGCAGTTTTGGGGTATAGTCTTTTGTGGCTTCTTGGGGGCTGCTTGGGGCGTCTTGGAGGCATCTTGGAGGGCCTGGGGGCATCTTGGGGCACTCTTGGGGCCCCCTGGGGTTTCTGGGGGCGAACCATTTGATTGTTTTAATTGTTTTGACGCCCTCTTGGGCCCCTCTTGGTGCCGTCATTGAGCCCTCTTGGGCCGTCTTGGAGCCCTCTTGTGCCGTATTGGGGGCCGTCTTGGGTCGTCTTGGGGCTGTCTTAGTTAGGGCTTCTTGGGGCCGTCTTGGGGGTGCTATTGGGCCGTCTCAGAGCGTCGGGAAGCAGCAAAGGTGCGAAAGCAAAGCTCATTGAAAAACACAATGGAAAATCAACAATTTTAGCATCTCGGGGCAATCTTAATCCCACCAACCCTTTGGGCGTAGGTGGTTTAAGGAGTTTCCTCTTCCAACTTCCTTCTTCCCCTTCGGGGAGGGG